>JAEOAD010000016.1:22595000-22950000 GCA_036365145.1 Orientallactaga sibirica
CCTGGAATTCACTATATATTCTCAGGGTGCCCTCGAACTCACGGTGGTCCTCCTACCTCTGCCTCCTGAGTGCTGAAATAAAGGCATGCGCCACCATGCCCGGCTCTTCTTCTTCTTTTTTTAAGATTTTATTTTTATTTATTTATTTATTTATTAGAGACAGAGACAGAGAGAGAGAGAAGAGAGTGAGAATGGGCACACCAGGGCCTCTAGTCACTGCAAACAAACTCCAAATGCTTGTGCCACCATGTGCACCTGGCTTACTTGGGACCTGGAGAATTGAACTAGGGTCCTTAGGCTTCTCACGCAAGCGCCTTAACCATTAAGCAATCTCTCCAGCCCCTCTTTTTTTTTTTAAATTTTTATTTTATTTTATTTTTGGAGAGAGACACAGAGAGAAACAGAGAGGGAGAGGAAGACAGAGATGGGCGCGCCAGCAGTCTCTTAGCTGTTGTGAACGAAATCCAGATGTGTGCACCCCCCGTGTGGTCAAGTGTGGCATTGCACCCTTGCATCACTTTGCATCTGGCTAAACGTGGGACCTGGAGATTGGAACCGCTGGAGATTGGAACCAGCGTTCTTAGGCTTAGCAGGCAGGCGCCTTAACCGCTAAGCCATCTCTCCAGCCCTCTTCTTTTTTTTTTAATGCTAAAGACTGAAACTAGGGCTTACATGCTATCTTACATGAGCTCTACATCCTATCATTGAGTATGGGCCAATACTCTGATCCACATTCAAGTGGCTAGAGTATGGTCAAATGCTGGCTTGGCCCAATTTCCATTATTCAGGCCTCCTTAAACCCCTGCCTGGGCTCTTCTGCCCTGGTGGTGCCCTGCTTCCTACTTCCAGCTCTCTCCATAAGGCCTAAACCTGAGGGTTGGGATGGGTGGGGATAGGGCACCTCCTTGGCCTCTGGTCTGTGCTTCTGGGTTGAGTTTCTGGGTATTCCTGGCTCCTACTGGCTGCCCTCTTAGGAAGATAGCCGCTCCTACCTCAGCCTTCTGATTGTGAACTCTTGTTTCTCTCTGCCCTCCAGCCAGGCCCTAATCTTGTTATTTTGTTTGGGTTTTATTTTTTTTTGTTTTGTTTTAAATTTTTTTTTCTGATTTATTATTTATTTATTTATTTATTTATTTATTTATTTATTTGAGACAGGGGGAGGGGAGAGAATGGGTGCACCAGGGCCTCTAGCCACAGCAAACAAATTCCAAACACATGAGCCACCACGTGAATCTGGCTTACATGGGACCCAGAGAATTGAACTTGGGTCCTTAGGCTTTATAGGCAAGTGCCTTAACCTCTAAGCCATCTCTCCAGCCTTTTTTGTTTGTTTGTTTGTTTGTTTGTTTTCAGGTAGGGTCTTGCTGTAGCCCAGGCTGACCTGGAATTCACTATGTAGTCTCAGGGTGGCAATCTCCCTACCTCTGTCTCCCAAGTGCTGGGATTAAAGGCGTGTGCCAAAACACACCTGGCTTTTTTCCCTTTTCCTTTTTTTTTTAAATTAAAAAAACCATTTTATTATTTATTTTCAAGTAGAGAGGTACATACAGAGAGACACAGAGAGATTATGGGCATCCCAGGGCCTCTAGCCACTGCAAACGAACTCCAGATGCACGTATCACTTTGTGCATCTGGTTTGACGCAGGTACTGGGGAATTGAACCAGGATCAGGCAAGCGCCTTAACTGCGGAGCCATCTCTCCAGCCCAGATTTAAAATTTTTTACTTTCAAAGAAAACTCAGGATCCAGTTCAGATTCAGCAATCCAAGGAAGTTGTTGGGTTGGCTGTACCTTGGAGTGACTTGCAGGGCAGAAAACCTCTGGCCACCCAGACCTCCTTTGCAGACAGTGGGGCTCGCTCTGACTGATTTGCATCTCTTCTTTGGTTTTCCGGGGCGTGTGTACATGTTTCCCAAACCACATGTTGGCTTCTGCTCCCTACTGCCTGAACTCCTGTTCTTGGGGATCATGGTACCACTGGGGCATCTCCTGGCTTGAATCCTGGGCTACATTCTGGGGACACTGATGGCAGAGCCGGCTCTCCCTGGGTTGCGAAGTTGGAACCAGGCTCGGATCCACAGCTCTAGATGAGCCAAGCAGGCTGAGAAACTGCAGTAGCACAGGTGGGGAGCGGCAAAGGGTGGTTCAGAGGGACAGGAGTGGCTGGAGGGAGTTGGACCTGCTGAGATGTTTCTGGCACGTGGTGGCTGCTCAATACATCGTTGTTGAATCAATGAGTGGTGGGAGCTGTGGATTGAGTGAGGGCTTTCCAGGAGATGGCTCATGCTAGCAAAAGTGGGAAACACCCGGTGTGGGTAGAAGGTTGTTGCTGTGGAGTAGCGCATAAGGAAGGCATGGCGTGCACTGAGCACGGTGGTGCAGAGAGGGTCTGAGTGCCTGGCTGAAGAGGGTCTGCCAATGATAGATTCAGAGATTGTAGAATTGTGGGATTCCCGAGGGATGAGATTAGATTTGTGATTTAAAATACTCCTTCTGGTGGTGGTGGACAGGGCTGGTCAGAGATCCAGAGACAGAAAGGTAGTCCTCAGGCTTCAGAGGCAGTCCAGGCTGGTGGCCAGGTCAGCGACAGGGACAGGCCTCTGGCCTGCCTTTCTGAGAAGGCCAAGTGACTTTGTATGGAGAGATGTGGCTTGAATGGGAACCTGAGTGGGTGATGTAGGTCACCAGAAATGGCCCAGAGGCTTAAATAATCACGAACCTCATTACTTGGACATGCAGACGTGTCAAACCTTCCGGAGTTGTAGCTGCAACCTCCACTACTACGTGTGAGCAAGACCCTGGGCCCTTGAGTCTCAATGTTTGTCTGTAAAATGGGCAAGATTTCTGTCTCCCTGGGCAACTAGAGAGGGTTTGGGTGGAGGTTTGCAACCTTAGAAGTGGAATGTGAAGGGAAGGGGTCATCAGAGGTACTGTTGGTGGCTTGAGGCCCAGAGGGGCTGTGACTGGCACAAGGTCACAAAGAAAGTAGGCAGTAGGGCACTGAGCCCTGCTGGGCAGGGGTAGATGGGGTGGCCAGGGCTTTGGGGCTTCTGCAGAGGCTGTCCTCCGGCAGTTGCTTCAGCATTCCAGCTGTCAGGGAGCATATGAGGCCATATGGCCACATCAGGGGAGGTGCCGCCCACTGGAGGAAGGATAACGGCCGCCACCTTGGCCTTCTGGATCTACGTGGGCACTGCCAGCCACCAGGGTCAGGGGGAATGGCGGCCAAAATGGAACCTTGATGTCCAGGTTGGTTTGGACATGGAAGTTGGGCCTTGGCAGGTGGCCCAGTTGCAGCACCCATCTGCCAGGGCAGCTGGACTGGCGGCTCTGTGCCCAGAACTGATCCAATTAGCTTAAGGCCAGCTGTGACAACCACGTCCCTGTCGCATGCCCCGCCCAGTTCTGATAACCCTGTTTGTCCATGAGCCATGGGAAACCTCAGTGGAATGTTCATGTGTATGTGAAGTGCACCCTCATCCTCAATGTTCATTCTGTCACTTGAGGAATTTGGAGGTGTGACAGGCTCCTCAAATCAACTTAGTGTGGCCAAAAGGGTCAGGGTTTTGCATGCCTGCTGGAACTGAGTTTGACTCCTCCAAGCTTGGTGAGCTTGGGCAAATCACATTTCTTTTCTTTTCTTTCTTTTTTTTAAATATATTTTATTTATTTGAGAGAGAGAAGGAGAGAGAGAGAGAGAGGGAGAGAATGGATGCACCAGGGCCGCCAGCCACCGACTTCTAGATGTATGCACCCCTTTGTGCATCTGACTTATGTGGGCCCTGGGGAATTGAACTGGGATCCTTTGGCTTTGCAGGCAAATGCCTTAACTGCTAAGCCATTTTCTAGCCCATGTTTCTTTTCTGAGCTTCAGTTTTCTCATTTGTAGCCAGGAGGGAATGATACCAGCCTAGTAGAGATGTCAGTATACTATGAAATAACTCTCATGCTAGAATGTTCTGTCAGTCAGTAATGGCTCATTTTACACCCTCTGCAGGAAGAAGGACGTTAGTCCTGTTGGCTTCAGTGTCCAGACTGAAGCAAAGAAGAGCCTTGCTATGATCTTGCTTTATAGTTTCCATATTTTTGGAACTTAAAAAAATATTTAGGGCTGGAGAGATGGCTTAGTGGCCAAGGTGCTTGCCTGCAAAGCCTAAGGACCCAGGTTTGATTCTCCCATACCCACGTAAGCCAGATGCACAAGGTAATGCATGCGTCTGGAGTTCATTTGCAGTGGCTGGAGGCCCTGGCACACTCATTCTGTCTCTCTCTATCTACCTTGCTCTCTTTCAAAATAAAATAAATAAAATATTTTAAAAATTGTTTATTTGCAAGGAGAGAAAGAGGAAGAAAATGAGAATGGGAGAGAAGGAATGGACACACCAAAGCCTCTTGCCAGTGCAGATCAACTCCAGACGTATGTGCCACTTTGTGCGTCTGGCTTTACATGGGTCCTAGAGAATCAAACCCAACCCTGGGCACTCAGGCTTTGCTAGCAAGTGCCTTTAACCACTGAGCCATTCTCCAGCCCGTAACTTTTGTTTTTTGAGACAAGGTTTCATGTAGCCCAGGTAAGTCTTGAACTTGCTATATAGCCAAGGACAACTTTGAATTTGGATCCTCCTGCCTCTTCCTCTCAAGGGCTGGGATTATAAGTGTGCGCCTCCCTGCCTGGTTTTTAGACTCCTATTTAGCAGAGAGCAGAGCACTGCCTTAGTTTACAGATGAGACAACGGAGGCCTCGAGTAGAGAGAGAGAGGACTGAGTGTGCAGAAGTGATGTGGTGAGTTGAGCTGGACCCTGTCTCTAGTCTTCTAGTCGAGTGTTCTAGGAATGTTCTGGGCTTCCAAACTTCTGGGTTTGGAGACTGGGAGAGGTGGTTTTGTCCTCTGTCTGATCCAAGCTTGGTGATTCTGGTGACTAGGATGCTGTGGAGATACTGGCTGTGTTTCCATGTCCACCTCAGCCTGGTGATGAGAGGCTGAGCACGGGCAGCCTCCTGGGTATCAGGAGAGGTTGGTAGGGGCGAGGAGTGGCTTCCCCATATCCCTGGGCCATGTCTAGGTGAGCTGGACTTGGCCTTCTGGATGTGGAGGGTCCTGGCTCTGCCCCTGACTGCTGTGTGACCCTGGGCAGATCTCTGTCCAGCCCTACACACACACACACACACACACACACACACACACCCCTTGAGCCTCAGCTTCTCCTTTTTATTTGATTGGAGCAAGTGATCTCCTGGCCCATATCACAAGAGTTTTTTTTTTAAATTATTAATTTTTTTATTGACACCTTCTATCCTTACATACAAAAACATATGATATTTCCCTCCCCTCCCCTCCCCCCATTCCACTTTAGAACACCAATCTCCATCATATCCCCTCCCTCTCTCCATTAGTCTCTCTTTTAATTTGATGTCATCATCTTTTTCTTCTATTTTGAGGGTCTTGCGATAGTATTGCTAGGCACTGCAAGGTCATGGATATCAAGGGCAATTTCTGTCTGGACAGTTGCATTGTAAGGAGTTGTATGCTTCCTTTGGCTCTTCCATTCGATCCACCCCTCTTCCACAATGGTCCCTGAGCCTTGGAGGGTGTGACAGAGGTGTTTCAGTGCTGGGGACTCCTCCATCCCTTCTTCTCAGCACTATGTTGCCTTTTGGTGATCCCAGTGGTCATCGCCATCTGAAAAGAGAAGCTTCTCTAACCAGAAGTGAGAGTAGCGTTAATATGTGAACATGAACATTAAGTGTAGTCACAAGGGTTTTTTTTTTTTTTTTTTTTTTCTTTTCTTTTTTTCGAGGTAGGGTCTTGCTGTAGTCCAGGCTGACCTGGAATTCACTATGTGTTCTCAGGGTGGCCTCCAACTCATGGCAATCTTCCTACCTCAGCCTCCTGAGTGCTGGGACTAAAGGCATGCGCCACCACGCCCGGCTACAAGGTTGTTTTTGAAGCCATCATACAAATCTGTGTTTTTATAAGTGGGCATGGCATAAAAACACATTATTCCACGATGGGGAGACCAAGAGTTGACCATACAATTTGATGATCCTATGATTAGTCAGTGATTCACTCGCTGGGAGCTTCCTTTGAGCCAAACTGTGCTGGGTGCTATGGGGACAGAGATGAGTAAGATCAACCTCCACCCTCTGGGGGCCTGCAGCCTGGCTCTGACTATGGACAGCCCTCCCCAACACATGCTGGTGGTGGGGCCGCCACTCAGCATCCCCTAGGGTACCCTGTTCTCTCCAAGTTGACACCCCAACTCCTCAGCACCTTGCACATTAGCCCCTTTGGCCCCAGCCTCTCCTTCCAATAGTGCTCTGCACTCTTGGACTCCCATTGAAGTGCTCTCTCCCTGCCCACATGCTGTGGCTTATCCCTCTTGTATACCTGGCCTGCTTAGGGGACGGATGAACTGATTAAGGCACGTGGCGCATCCCTCAGTGCATCTGTGGCCACTGCCACTTCCTCCCCGTGTGGCCTCAGGGCCCAGGATGCAGGCTGTGCCCAGAAGGTTGTCCAAGAACCTCCAAGCTATGGGCAGCTTTTCTGCTTCATTGCTCACCGCAGACATAGCCCTCCCTGCCCTCTGAGGCTCCACCAGGCTGGGGCGGGGGCGCCAAGTCATTGGCCACACATAACTCTCACCGATGAATTGCATGGCATCCAGCAATTAGCAATTGATTATTTGGGGTACTGATAACGCTTCATGATCGACCGGCAGGGGCAGGCCTGGCCAGCATTGGTGTGAGTCAGCTGGGAGATTTCGATCATGGCCACTTATCCCTGACCAGCAAGATGGACAACTAGGAACAGGAGAAAAGAGATGCAGGCTTCCCTCTAGTTCACGATGCCCTGGTTGTGATGGGGGTCGGGGAAGATGGGAGCGTTGGGGGACACAGGGAGTATTTATTTATTTATTTATTTACTTATTTATTTGAGGGAGAGAATGAGAGAAAGATGCAGATAGACTGAGGGAAGGGGCACATCAGGGCCTCTAGCCACTGCAAACAAACTCCAGATACATGTGCCACCTTGAACATTTGGCTTTATGTAGGTACTGGGAAACTTAACCTGGGTCCTTTGGCTTTGCTGGCAAGCACCCTAACCACTAAGCAATCTCTCCAGTCCCACAGGGAGTTTAAAAAAATTTATTTATTTGAGAAAGGCCTGGGGAGAGAATGGGTGTGCCAGGGCCTCTTGCCATTGCCAAAGAAGTCCAGATGCATGTGCCTCCATGTGCATCTGGCTTATGTGGGTACTGGGGAATTGAACCTAGGTCTTTTGGCTTCACTGGCAAGTGCCTTAACCACTAAGCCATCTCTCCAGCTCCCCCCCTCCCCCCGGGAGCTTTTCCTCCTTCTTCTGTTTTCCCCCTTCCTTACTTTGCTCTCCTGGCTCTGGGTCTTCTTGTTCCCATCTGTTAAACAGAAAGTCCCTTGCTTGGTGGGAAGCACTTTGCCTTCAGATAAATGACAGCAGCTTGTCATCATTTCTGCTTGACACACCTTGAGTGTGGAGGACACTGAGGTTCAGAGGGGGATGGACCGCTCTTCATGATGCTCAGCCCCGGGCCTGTACTGCACAGAGGACAGGACACTGGAAGGCGGGAGAGCTGTGGCCACAGACAACAGTTGCCTCAATAAAGCCTTGGGTCTGCCTTCTGAATGCACCAAGGCTTCTAAACATGGAGCCAGGGCTCCAGTGGAATGTGTGTATGTGTGTGTGTGTGTGTGAGAGAGAGAGAGAGAGAGAGAGAACGATTTTAGTAACTGACATAAAGGAGATTGGCAGGAGGCATGTTTAACCTACTTAAGAGACCCAGTTGCCTTTCAGGTGTATGAGGGACATGGTGCATTGTTTGTAGGCTCCTTGTCATGTGACCTGTGCTTTTACATTTTCTGTTAGCAATATTTTCAGATGCTCAGCAAGGCAGAGAGAATAGTACAGGGGACTCCCAGACACCGTTGCCTAGATTTAACAATTGTTGACATTTGGCCACATTTTGCTTTATTTTTTTTTCCTTTTAAGTATTTTAAAAAATATTTGTTTTATAAGAGAGAGAGAGAAAGACAGAGACAGAAAGGGAGGAAGAAATGAGAGTGAATGGGCATGGCAGGGCCTTCCACTGCTGCAAACGAATTCCAGATGCATGTGTCAGTTTGTGCATTTGGGTATTGGGAATTGAACCTGGGCCTTTAGACTTTGCAAGCAAGCACCTTTAACCACTAAGCAATGTCTCCAACCCTTTTTGAAGTATTTTATTATTTTTTTTAGTAAATTTTTATTTATTTTTTTATTTTATTTTTAGAGAGAGAGAGAAATTGACATGCCAGGGCCTCAGCCACTGAAATTGAACTCCAGTCACTTGCACCACCTAGTGGGCATGTGTGACCTTGTGCTTGCCTCACCTTTGTGCATCTGGCTTACGTGGGATCTGGAGAGTTGAACATGGGTCCTTAGGCTTTGCAGGCAAGTACCTTAACTGGTAAGCCATCTCTCCAGCCCTATTTTTTTTTCAAGGCAGGGTGTCACTGTAGCCTGTGCTACCTCAGCTTCCCCAAGTGCTCAGCAATTCTCTGGAGTATTTTAAAGCACCTTAGAGACATTATGATATTTTATCCCAACAACACCCATGTCTAAGAACAAGAGAAAACATCTAAAATCAAAATGTATACTTTTTCCATTTTTTGTATTTTATTTATTTATTTGAGAGAGAGAGAGAAAGATGCAGCTAGAGAGGGAGAGAGAGAAAGAGAGAATGGGTGTGCCAGGGCCTCCAGCCACTGCAAACAAATTCCAGATGCGTGTGCCACCTTGTGTATCTGAACCCAGGTCCTTAGGCTTCTCAGGCAAGTGCCTTAACTGCTAAGCCATCTCTCCAGCCCCCACACTTTTTCCATTTGTTATACTTGAGAGATGAAGATGCTGATAAATGAAGAAACCGAGGCCTTGGAAATGGCCTGTCCAAGGTCACAGCAGAGAAGAGAAGGGAGACATAGAAGGTGACCTGGGTGTCAGCCAGGCCTGCAGTACACTGGAGAGATAGGGAAAAGAGAGGCGCTCTGGAGCAGGCCAGGTGTCTGGAGTGAGACTCCTCCAGGAGGGTTTGTTTTTTTTCTTTCCTTTCCTTTCCTTTCTTTCTTTTTTTTTTTTTTTTTTGGCCACAGGTAGAGGTTCCACTGAAACAGGAAATGACCCTCTTTTAGGTTAATTGTCTCGCTTCCTTTTGTTTGCAGTGGCTATTATTCAGAAACTGCAGCGTTAGGAAAAATCTAAAGCAAGTTCTTGTTTATTGGTTAATTTAGGAGAATGTTATCAGACTCTGGCCATGCAGATCCTGGGAAGCCTGTGTTGGTACCAGAGGCGGAGCTGGCCCCACCAGCCACCTTGGAGGGAGACAGTGGGGAAAGTGGAGAGGCGTGGGCTGGCTTGACAAAGGCGTTAGGATCTAAGTGTGGATAGTCAGGGTTGGGCAGGGTGTGTGTGTGTGTGTGTGTGTTTGTGTGTTTGAGAGTGTGAGCTCAGCATGGGCCCTGGAGACCCAGCAGAGCAGCAGAGACAGAAAGTGAGACTCTAGGGGTGAGCTCCTGGGCTCCTGCCTTGGGTCATACTGAGCATCCTTCTGCCTCAGCCCATTCTCCACCTGAGGGCATGGGTGGCACAGGTGCAGGTCTCTCTGAGCGTCTTCACCTTCTTCTTGGTGGCATCACCAGTGTGGAATTAGAGAATGTTGGAAGTGGAAAGTAGCTTTAGAGATGATCTGTCTCATCCCTTTTAAAGTTTCCAGCCAGGAAAACCAAGGCTCAGAAAGTGGCTATTCCTGGCTCAGGTCTCACAGTGAAGCAAAACCTTGGAAATGAGCCAGACACCTGGAGCTCCCCAGCCCCCAGATCTCCTATTTCCAAGTCTCTTAGACTGTGTGATTCAGGACCACTAGTGTCCCTCAGGTGCCCGGGGTGGGAGGCTGGCCAGCTGTGGAAATGCTGCTGGTTATACTGGAGTGAGCCCAAGGTTCCTCTGCTGGTGCTACCCTCTTCTTTCTCCCCTCCCTCTCCTCCAGGCTGCAGTGTGTGTGTGTGTGTGTGTGTGTGTGTGTGTGTGTGTGTGTGTGTGTTTGAGAGATTGGACATGTCATACAGTCGCATACAGTCGCTTGACAGCAGGCATGCAGGTAGAAGAGGAGGCCTCAATGGGATGTCCTGAAGATGGCTTCCTGTCCTCTTCTTTGCCTATTTCTGTAGCTCTCTCTTTTTCTAAAATAAAAAAATAAAAATAAAATATTAAAAAAAATACCTTTAGCCGGGAGTGGTGGCACATGCCTTTAATCCCAGCACTCAGGAGGCAGAGGTAGGAGGATCACTGTGAGTTCAAGGCCACCCTGAGACTACATGGTGTATTTCAGGTCATTCTGACTAGAGTGAGACCCTACCTCAAAAAACAAACAACCCCCCCCAAACCCCCAAAAAACCTTTTAAAAATATTGTATTTATTTATTTTTTTATCACAGAGAGAGATAGGGTAGGGGAGAGGCTGAGTATGGGTTCGTCAGGCCCTCCAGCCACTGCAAGTGAACTCCAGATGCATGCACCACCTTTACGTGGTGCTTTACGTGGATCCTGGGGATTGAACCTGAGTCCTTAGGCTCCGCAGGCAAGTGCCTTAACCACTAAGCCACCTCTCCAAGTCCTAGACATGCTTTGATCCCTGGTCTGTGGCCTGCAGTGCTGACTGACCCTCTGTCATCCTGGGCACCCTCTGCAGTGGGAGAACAAGAGGACAGGATCTGACCGGGAACTGTGGCCTAGTGAGGGCCTGTCTTCACCTACCCGGTGGCTTGTTCTCGCTGGAGAACTGTGATGGGGCCCAGCCTCTTCTGCTCTGAGAGTGGGGTGGGAGGACCCGGCAGGCCATGGCTGTCTGATGGCTGACCTTTCTTCTGCTGTTTTTGTGTGTAGGGGGAGGGTGGAGAGCCCCATGCCTTATAGAGTCTCCCCATGTGGATGCTGGGAAAACACTGCCGTATTCATGTGCACAGCTGCTGTGCATAATGGAGAAACTGAGGCTCGGGTCACTCACATGTCAATGTGGGTCTGGGGTTTGAGCTTAGGGCTATCTGACTAGCCAGACCATGGGGCCTGGTTTCTGCTCTCCGCTTTGTTTCTGATCGCTGATCTCCGGGTGCTGGGGAGGGGACATGTTGAGGACTGAACTATAGGCCACAGGCTGGAGGGGAGACAGAGCCTCCGTTTACTTCCTCTTCTTGGGCTGGAGTGTCCTAGGGCTTAGGTTAAGGTCTCTCATTGTCCCGGGAGGAGTTTTTCCAAAGCCACTCAGAATAGGAGGATCCCCAGCTCCCCAAGTAGGCGCTGGGTCTCCAGTGTGCCCAGAGCCCTCTAGAGCTTTCTACACCCTTCCCTTCCAACTGTCACAGACCTGCTGGGTGACTGACATGGTGGCGTGAGAGCCTGTGTATACACGTATGGGCTCTCCTGAGGCCTGGAGTCATGCCTGAGGGTCAAGTGTGAACAAGAGCAGGGTAAATTTACAGGAAACCCACTAAGTGTTAGACACAGTGCTGATGCCTCCCATACCTTGTTGAATCCTGGCAAGCCCGTGGGTTCTGCACTGTTACTAACCCCGTGTGAAGAAATACAAAGGCAGGCTTGGAGCGAGTCAGGGACGTGCAGAGAGCAGGTAGGGAATGGATAAACAAGTGCTTTTCAAGGAGTCTGTCCGTGCCACACAGACAGCTGGAGCTAGGCCGAAAGAAGTGAGGTCTTGGGAGGAGGCAGCTGCTCAGGATGTAGAGAGAGAAGAACGAGTGTCCCGTGAAGGTCTAGGGTGCAGGTGAGGTGTGGGTGGTTCGGCGCTGAGGCTGAGTGGGTCTGGAGCTCTGGTCTGGGCTCAGCAGCTACGTCCTCTGATGTGCCTCAGCTCCCTCTTAGGGGAACAAGTGCCTTCCTGGGCCTGCTCAGAAGACAGTCAGGGCAATGTGCCACACAGGAGCATCACACAGGAGGTTGGAGCGGGGCCCAGGCAATGCAGCCTCCAGCACCAGCCTGCAGCAGTGGCTCCCTGGATTTGAGCAGTGGAGTCTTAGGTTTTCAGGGATGGATCCCGTGGTTGGGACCATGGCGGTGCTAAAGGGGTGAGAGCAACCTTCCCGCCCCTGGTCCAAGCTCCCCCACGTGCAGGCAGAGGGGGTGACTTTTGTCTTTCCTGCGTGCAGTCCTTTACTTCCTTAGTGTGAGGTGGGAGTGAGGAGGAGCAGGGGGTCTCCAGTCCCTCCAGGACTGTAAATATTTTATCTTCACCATCTATGCTGCTGAAAATTGCAGCTTTTAACACCTCCCCCCCACCCCACCCCTTGCTTGATGCAAACGAATGCTGGAAACATTCCGCGCCGGGCGCTCGCTCTGTCGCTTCTGCTCGTGCCCAGAGTCCCCTCCAAAAACTCTAATTGCTTTTAAGCTGTGATAGTTGGCAAAAGCAATTTTCTTTACATTATGGAGAAAGGGGGAAAAAATCCACCATATTTTCTTCTTCTTCTTCGTCTTCGTCTTCGTCTTCTTCTTTTTTTTTTTTTTTGATGCTAACCTTTCATTTTGAATTGCCCGCACTGCTGCTACACTCCCTAAGAGAACATTACAGTAGAAGAGATATGGGTAGGGAGGCAGGAACACCCGTGGGTGGCGTTTGCCTCTCTGAGCCTCAGTTTCTTCATTACAAGTGGTCATGTACCCCTTAACCAATTTAATAGACATTCCCTGAGCCACGGGGGGTGGCGTGGGGTGGGTGGCAACTTGAGGGCAAGGACCATGTTGCAGTTAGGTTCGCATTGCTGGCAGAAATCACCCAACCAAGAGCAGCTTTCAAGGGGGAGAAAAGTATTTGTTTTGGCTTACGGACTCAAGGGGAAACTCCATGATGGCAGGGGAAAATGATGGCACGAGCAGAAGGTGGACAACACTCCCTGGCCAACATCTATAGCAATAGAAGAGTGTGCCAAACACTGGCATGGGGAAGCTGGCTGTCACACCCATAAGTCTGCCCCCAACAATACACTGCCTCTAAGAGGCGTTAATTCCCAAATCTCCATCAGCTGGGGAGACTAGCATTCAGAACACCTAAGTTTATGGGGGACACCTGAATCAAACCACCATAGACCACCTCTGACATCACCGGCAACATCCCTGGCACCTAGCACAATATAACACATCGCAGGGGCTCAGTTAAGATTGGCTGACTGGCCCTAGGTGGTGGAAACGCACCTCTGGCCACTAGAGCTCACTGATTAAAGGCGGAAGTGCACAGGAGCATAATTACTGTGTTACTGAGTCACAGGACACATGGGCAGCTGGGTGCAGCAGAGGAACAGGGCAGGGAATACTAAGGAAGCCAAGGAAAGCTGCACAGAAAAGAAACCCTTGGGCTGCATCTCAAAGAGGGGCTAGGAGTTTGTTAGTGAACGGGAGCCAAGGAGGAGGGTCTTCCAGATAGGGAATGGCGTGTGTGAAGGTAGGGAAGGGTGACCTATGACGATTTAGGGTGACTGGTGGCCAAGGCTGCCCAGGTGAGTTTGAGCTGTGAGGAAGGCTTTGCACGGCCTGTTGGACTTGGGCAATGCAGTGCCATGGAAGGTTCTAAGCAGGAGACAGGTGTCAGGAAGATCTGTGCATGTGTGTGGGGGGAAGTGGGGGTGGCAAGAGGGCTGCTAACCAGGGGTCTGCTGAGATAAGCCTGTGGGCATGGGTTGATGGCTGTGTGAGTTTAAGACAGGAGCCTCGGGCCCTGTTGCTCACCTCATCCATACAAGGATGCAAGGTGTTTTAGGTCTCTCCTGAACCCTGGAGTGGGGTTCCCTGCAATGACAGGGAGGCAGTTATGTAATTCATAGGCCTCCACTGCCATATTTAGTCAGGTTTGTTTCCTTTATTCTTTTTTTTTTTGAGGTAAGGTCTCATTCTAGTCCAGGCTGACCTGGAATTCACTATGTAGTCTCAGGGTGGCCTCGAACTCATGGTGATCCTCCTACCTCTGCCTCCTGAGTGCTGGGATTAAAGGCGTGCGCCACCAGGCCCAGTTATCTTTTTTTTTTCCCGAGGTAGGGTCTCACTCTTGCTCAGGCTGACCTGGAATTCACTATGTAGTCTTAGGGTGGCCTTGAACTCATGGTGATCCTCCTACCTCTGCCTCCTGAGTGCTGGGATTAAAGGCGTGCGCCACCAGGCCCAGCTATCTTTTTTTTTTTTTTCGAGGTAGGGTCTCACTCTTGCTCAGGCTGACCTGGAATTCACTATGTAGTCTCGGTGGCCTTGAACTAACGGTGGTCCTCCTACCTCTGCCTCCTGAGTGTTGAGATTAAAGGTGTGTGTCACCACGCCCGGCCCTTTATTCTTTTTTTTTGTTTTGTTTTTTGGAGGTAGGGTCTTGCTGTAGTTTAGGCTGACCTGGAATTCACTATGTAATCTCAGGGTGGCCTTGAACTCACAGCAATCCACCTGCCTCTGTCTTCCAAGTGCTAGGATTAAAGGCGTGTGCCACCACGTCTGCCTTCTTTAAAAAACTTTTTATTTTATTTTATTTGTTAGAGAGAGAGAGAGAGAAAGAGAAAGAATGGGCATGCCAGGGCCTTTAGCTGCTACAAACAAACTGCAGACAAATGCTCCATCTTGTGCATCTGGCTTATGTGGGTCCTGGGGAATTGAACCTGGGTCCTTTGGCTTCACAGGCAAGTGCCTTAACTGCTAAGCCATCTCTCCAGGCCTAAATATATATATATATTTTAAAATTTTAATTTTAATTTAATTATTAGAGAGAGAGAGAGAGAGAGGGAGGGAGAGAGAGAGAGAATGGGCATGCCAGGGTCTCTAGCCACTGCAAACAAACTCCAGATACATGCGCCACCTTGTGTATCTTGCTTACATGGGACCTGGAGAATCAAACCTGGATCCTTAGCCTTCACAGGCAAGTGCCTTAACTGCTAAGCCATCTCTCCAGCCCCTAAAAATATTTTATTTGAGAAAAAGAGAGAGAGAGAGAGAGAGAGAGAATTGGTGCACCAGGGCCTCCAGCCACTGCAAAAGAACTCCAGACACATGTACCACCTTGTGCGTCTGGCTTACATGGGTACTGGGGAATCAAACCTGGGTCCTTAGGCTTTGTAGGCAAGCCCCTTAACTGCTAAGTCATCACTCCAGCCCTCCCTTTTTCCTTCCAGATGTGCAATCCTTTGCAGTCTATAAATCCCCTCACTCCTGACTCCCAGCTTACCTGGAAACAGTCCCCTTTAGGTGGCAGAGCAGAAACAAATGCCGTGGCAAATATATGTCCCACTGGGATTTGACCCCAGGTCTCAGGGCCACTAGCCTGCTACTGAGACTACCTCTGCTGAGCCCCCCTCCCCCTCCTCTAACTCCCAGACCCTCTCCTCTCTTCCCTTCTTGAGCCTGTGTCCCTTCCCTGTTTGAGGAGTGTGTGGGGCTCTTCAAAAGCATTAATGATAGAAAATAAATTGGAATCGGAGAGGAATCATCACTGGCCGTTCTCGGAGGGCTGCCTCTGCCCTTGTGCCTCTCAGCCATATTGAAGCGGGCAGCCAGACTGGAATATGAATGAGTCTGGGGCCGGCCTTGCTCTTCATCTATTGGGGAGCCCTGCCTGGCCAGACGGCACTCACCAGTGGCAAAGCTGTTTGCAGCCGCCGGGCATCGCTGGCCAGGACTGATGTTTCGGGATTGCGTGCAGTCCGTGGTTGCAGAGAAGAGGTGGGGGTAGCCTTGAGCTCAGTTCCCCAACGCCCTTTACATGTGTAATGACTCTGTGCTTGACCTTGATGGGCTCAGGCATATGAGGAACCAGCAGCAGCTCCTAAGGGTCTAAGGTCCTCATCTGGGTTGCCTGTGTGAACTTGATCACTGATCCTCTCACACTTGGGTTTCTGTGTGTTTCCTGTGGCCTTTGGGGACTCAAGGAGTCAAGCAGGTAATGAGTGGACCAGGCATGTGTGATGCAACAGAGAGCAGTGAACACTGTGGTGCAGGGGAGGCTCTGATACCTCCAGCTTGGAGCCCTGCGGTGGCTGTTTCCACATCCAGCTCTGTTACAATATCCTTGCTTTATAGCCGTAGTGCTCGTCTGCTAGCTGCAGGGTGCTGCCCCAGTACAAGTCCCCATCTCTGTCCCTGCTTAGCACCTAGCAGGCTTCCTAAAGCATCCGAGGCTCTCGGGATGGAGAAACCGAAGTGCAGAGATGGGGGTGGAAAGTTCCCCTTTTCTACCCTCAGCAGATGGAACATCCAGGCCCTTATTAGTCTCCACAACAGGACTGGGAGGGTGGTTTTGGTGCCTCCGTTTTAGAGGGGGAGGGAACTAAGGGCCAAACTGGCTGCACTGGGGTTCTTGGCAAGCCTGTGTTTGAGTCAGTCTTTTGGAGCCCAGAGCCAGCTTGCTTATTTCTGGCAGGATCAGGATGTGCTGAGACACACACTGGAGCACTGAGGGGCATCGGTACCTGAAGTCAAGCTAGCCAGGGCAGGGGGCCTGGGATCAGCTTCCAGTGTGGCCAAAGGCCAAGCTGAGTGAACTGAGGGAGGGGACAGGGTAGTTGAGAGGCTGTTGCAGTCAAGTTCACATTGCTGGTAGAAATCACCCAACCAAGAGCAGCTTGTGTGGGGGGGGAACAGGTTTATTTTGGCTTATGGCCTCGAGGGGAAGGCTCCATGATGGCAGGGGAAAACGATGGCATGAGCAGAGGGTGGACATCACCCCCTGGCCAACATTAGGTGGACAATAGCAACAGGAAAGTGTGACAATCACTGGTAAGGGGACACTGGTTATAATATCCATAAGCCCGCCCCCAATGATGCACCACCTCCAGGAGGCTTTAATTTCCAACTGCCATCAGCTGGGGAGATTAGCGTGCAAAATACCTAGGTTTATGGGGGACACCTGAATCAAACCACCACAGGTACCTACTGAGTCTTACGGCTTTGCCCTGACTGCCAACTCTGCTTATCATTACTGTCCAGTCCCAGGCGCCCATGACCCAGCTTGGGCTCCTAATGACCCCTCTTGTTCCATCGTCCCTGCACTATGGCATGTGATGGCTGGCAGTCCTCAGGAGGGCCTGGGGCTCTGCAAGAACAGTTAACATTGAAGGGTAGCCAGACCTCTACTTTGCTACGTAAGCAGGAAGCTGCAGAATAGAGGGTTTGGGGACACTGCCAAGTAGACAGGGCCCACCGGCCTGTGAAGCCTGCTGCCTAGGGTCAGCCCCATCCATGACCGCACTCGGCATTCCTGGGGAGCAGTCTATGCAGCCTGGGGCTTTCGGTGGGGAAACCAAAACCCAGTGAGTCCAAGTGAGACTCGAGGGCACCACTTCCTCCTTCTGACCTCTGACCCCTACAGCTGGTGCTGTAACCCCCTCCCTGAAGGAAAGCTTCCCTAACCAGCACAGCCCCTCACCCGCCACCTTGGATAGTTCCCTTGACTGTTTAGAGCCACATGGTCTCTGTGACTCCCACAGGGGTCCTGGCTTGGGCCCTTAGAGTCACAGTTCTCCCAGCAGTTTCCCTGACATGTAAGGGGTTATCGTGCCCCCAAGGAGCCTTCTCTTTGGAGGGGGCCAGCCTCATTTGATTGCTGTTTGACAGACATATCTGAATCATGCCCAGTTGGCCTCCCCCCTCTCCCCATGCACATGCATGTATTCAAGTCCAGTTTTGTGTATTTTCGGTGTTCACAGACCTCTGGGGGTGTCTAGTTAGGACCTCTTGCTTCAGTCACTCTCCAGGCGACGTGGTTAATTTCCACTGCCTATTGTGTTGACCCAGCATCAGAAGCTAGGGCACATACTAGGCACAAAGACTGGGAGGTCTAACTCTGTTAAAGGGGACAGGGGCCCAGACTGACCAGAGGTAAAGTTGGGGGGGTGGCACGGGGTCAGGCATGAGCCTGAAGGCCGGATGGGAATAGCGGCTGAGGGGCCTGGTGGGCCCAATCTGGAGGGTGGGCAGAGAGCAATACGAGCCATAGAGCACGTGGAGCAGGTCACACTTTGGAATGTTGCCGTTGGTCCCTTAAGACGGAAGATCCTTGGGAAGGTGTGCAGGTAGGACCCAGGTAGATAGTGAGTGGCATTCGCTGCCCATCAGGACCAGTGTCCTGTCTCTTTCTGTCCCTGCCTTAGGTCACGTCAGTTTCCCTCCTTGAAGGTATGTTGGAGCTAAGTGGGGCATTATCTCCTCTGGAACTGCTTCAGTCTTCTGGGGAATTTCTTCTGTTTTATTTTTATTTTTTATTTGAGAGAGACAGAGAAAGAGAGAGCTAGAGAGGTAGAGATAGAGAGAAAATGGGCACACCAGCAGCCTCTCAGCCGCTGTGAACGAACTCCAGACACGTGCACCCCCTTGTGGGCAAATGCGGCATTGCGCCCTTGCGTCACTTTTTGCGTCTGTTGGAACTGGCATTCTTAGGCTTCACAGGTAGGCGCCTTAACCACCTAGCCATCTCTCCAGCCCTTCTTCTGTTTTTGACGGACGCATGGAGGGAAGAGGTATTTCTGACAGGCCTGGGGTGAAGTTTGTAGCCTGAGTACTGGGGTTCACCACCTTCTTCCAGCCTCTGCAGGCCTTCTGGTGCCCAGGCATCCTTACATACACGTTCATGCACCCCGTCTCCCTGTGGAAAGAAGCCACATTCTCCCTCTCTCTCTTTCTTTATTAATAGCAATCCCCAGGGACACACAAGGCCACCAACAACTGCTGGCCTTCTCTTCTTCCAGTTTCATACTTCCTCTGTGCTGTGCCCTCTGAGAGTGACAACAGATACCTCCCCTACCACTGACTCTAGGCAGACACACCTACATGCCACTAGAAGCCCATATACCCTCCAGGATCTCCCTGCACGTGCCTTCTGTTTCGTGGCCTAGGCTTGGGTCCCAGCCAGGCTGGATGGTCTGTGCATTTGGGATGACCCTATCAGCTTGGCTCCACATTCCCCAGCCAAGGTCTCAAACTGGTCCTGATGTTCCTGGAGGGGCCTAGGGGTAGGCGCCTGGCCCTGGGGCCAAGTGGGAGTGTTGAGCCTCCCTTCCAAACGGGCAGCAATGCCTAGATCTGCATTTTATATTAGGGTCTAGGCAAGATTAAAAAAAAAAAGTCCATTAACTCTTGATTGATTTTGTTTTACTGATTACAAAAGAAAACCCAGCAATACATTTTTGAAAAATGGAGGCCTTTGGGCTGGAGAGATGGCTTAGTGGTTAAGGTGCTTGCCTGTGAAGCCCAAGGACCCAGGTTTGATTCCCCAGTACCCATGTAAGTCGGATGCACAAGGTGGCGCATGCATCTGGAGTTCATTTGCAGTGGCTGGAGGCCCTGGTGTGCCCATTCTCTCTCTCTATCTGCCTCTTTCTCTCTCAATAAATAAATAAATAAATAAAATAAGTAAATAAAATATTTAAAAAATACAGAGGACCTGAAAGGCCCCTCATCCCTCCATGTCCCACCCCCCTGGGAGGAGATCCCTCTGACATTTGGAGACCCACCCTTGGCCTCTGGGACATACATCAGCATCGTTCTTTGTAATCACGTGCTCACTCTGTGGTAGGGTCTGGAAGCATAATTCTTCCCTGTTGTTGCACACAGATACACCTCACTCTGTCTAATGGTTGCAGAAGTTTCCATAACATGCTGTGGTCTATTTTATTTGAATATTTCCTTATTGATAAACACCTTGGCCATTTCCAATTTCTTTTCGACTCTTACCAGCATTGCTGCTATGAGCATCCTTGAGTATTTCTATGTGGGATTACTAGGTGGTAGGGTGTGCGGGTTTAAAATGTTAATCAACATTGCTGAATTACCCTTCCAACAGTTGAGCCAACTTCCCTTCCCTCCAACAGTCTATGAGTGTTCATTTCCCCTCATCCTTGCCAGCACTGCTTGTTGTAAATCATTTTAATTTTCCCCAATCTGATGGGCAAAAAATGGTATCGTGTCGTTTTCATTTGTGTTTGCCTGCTTGCTAGTGAGATAGAACATCTTTTCATACGTTTATCGCCTAATTTCGTTCTTCCTCTGTGAATTTCTAATTCACCGCCAATTTTTCTCTTTTGTCTTTTTTTCCTTATTGATTTGTAGGGGCTCTTTGCATATTAGTGATATTTTCTTGCTGTGTCTCACTTGCGTTTTAACGTGGTTTACGGTGTCTTTTGCTGTACAGATGTTTTACATGTTTATGTAGTTGGATTTGTCAGATTTTCACCTTATGGCTGCTGGATTTAATGTTTGGCATAGGACAACTTCCCCACTGCCTAAGATCTCATTTCAAATAAGAGTTTTATTGCTGAAAAAAATCTTCTTGAAGCTGCGGTTGGAGGCTCCTTCCCAGCTGTGTGCGTGCACTCCTCTTAGCAGCTGCAGAACCGGCTCTGGGGAGGGCGGCAGCCCCATCTGTCAATCCTTCAGCTTGCTACTACTCTCCCTCTGTCCATCTGGCTCAGAGGTCACTGCCGCCCTGTCTGAGTCTCCAGGTCTTGGTTGCTCTACCCCACTCCTCCACTCCTTGTCTGGCTCTCCAGGGTCCTGCCTCCCAGCTGCTCTCCCATCAGGCAGCAGGAATTAGGAATGGGGGATGGTGGTGTGGGCAGCAGGAATGGGGCAGCAGCTGTCAAGGAACGTGTGCTCTCCGCCTGCCAGGCTGGCCCCAAGGTAGGGCAGACCCTGGCTCAGTTATCAAAGAAACTTCTTGCTGGAGCTGAGGACAGGTTTTGAGCCAAATCTTGGACTCCCTTTTATGTGAGTCATGGAATGAATGAATTTGTGTGCTGACAGAAAGGTGGGCGACTTGACTTTCTTCAGTGGTTACCAGTTGGGGTCCTTGTTCTCTGCCTACCCCAGGACCAGCATAGTACCTGACAAGTGGGAGTGGGAAGTGCCCAAGGGCCCAAGGATGAGTGAGGAATGAATGGATACTGTGGGAACATGTTAAGCCTGGTGGAAACATATCTTTGAGCTCCTTATGTGGACAGCTAGGTACTGTTCTCATGATCTCTCAGTTCTGGGGACTTGCAGGGATATGTTAATTAGCTTTCCATCATCAGTATAAGGAAATACTTGAAACAACCAGTTTATAAAGAGAAGAAAGCCGGGCATGGTGGCACATGTCTTGAATCCCAGCACTTGGGAAGCAGAGGTGGGAGGATCACTGTGAGGCCACCCTGAGACTACATAGTGAATTCCACGTCATCCTGGGCTACAGTGAGACCCTACCTTGAAAAACCAAAGTGGGGGGGGCGGAAGAGAAGAGGTTCATGTTAGCTCACAGTCTCACAGTTTTGGAAGTTCCGGGTCCATGATCGGTTTGGCCTCAGTACTTTGGGGCCATGGCGAGGCAGCACACCATGATGCAAGCACATGGTGGAGCCCATCTCATGGCCGGAGCACAAAAGAGAAAGAGGAAAAGACGTGGGACTCATAATTCCCTTTGAGAACACATCCCCAATGACCTGTGACCTTCCACTAGGCCCTGCCTCTCAACTACTTCCCAGGATCCCTTCCTGGGGATGAAAGTCTTTTTTTTTTTTTTTTTTTTTTTTTTTTTTTTTTTTGGAGAGAGACACACAGAGAGAGAGAGAGAGAGAGTCAGAGGGAGAGGAAAACAGAGAATGGGCGTACCAGCAGCCTCTCAGCTGCTGTGAATGAACTCCAGATGCGTGCACCCCCTTGTGGGCAAGTGCGACATTACGCCCTTGCGTTACTTTTGCATTTGGCTAAACGTAGGACCTGGAGATTGGAACCAGGGTTCTTAGGCTTAGCAAGCAGGCACCTTAACCACTAAGCCATCTCTCCAGCCCTCAAAGTCTTTAATACATGGGCTTCTGGGCAGCATGCACCCTCTAAGCTATAGCAAGATACTAATGGAACCCTGTCATGGCCTCCTGGAGATGATGGCTTCAGTGGGCTATAGGGCTTCCTGGGCTGAGGTGGCAGTTGGGAAATAATTCAGGGAAACGCAGAGGTCTTTGAAGCATGGTTCAGAAGTGCATGACCTGCCAACCCCAAGGTCACCTTCCCTGGTTCCTAGGTCCTGGACTTCTGCCCTGGTATCCTCCCTCCAATCATGATGGGCCATCTCCTCTGTCCTTGCATTGTCTCTGCCCCTTGCATCTCTCTAGGTCAGCCACCAGGGGCATAGTGGACACTTGAAAACGTCAATAAAAAATGGGGGGAAGGGGCTAGAGGGATGGCTTATAAGTTAAGGCGTTTGCCTGAAAAGCCAAAGGACCCGGGTTCGATTCCCCAGGACCCACGTTAACCAGATGCACAAGGTACAGCATGCATCTGGAGTTCGTTTGCAGGGCTGGAGGCCCTGTGTGCCCATTCTCTCTCTCTATCTCTTTCTCTCTCTCTTTCTCTCTGTCAAATAAATAAATAAAAATAAAATATTTTTTTAAAAAATGGGAGGGAGGGAATTACCATGGGGTACTGTCTACAATTATGGAAGTTGTCAATAAAAATAAATAAATAATTTTTTTAAAAAAAGTCAATAATGAGGGCCGGAGAGATGGTTTAGTGGTTAAAGACACTTGCTTGCAGAGCCTGATGGCCCAGATTCAAATCCCCAGTACCCACATCAAGCCAGATGCACAAAGTGGCGCATGCATGAAATAAAATGGAGTTCATTTTGCAGTGAATGGCAAGAGGCCCTGGCTCTCCCATACTCTCTCTCCCCTCCTCTCCGTTTGCAAATAAATAATAAATAAAATATATTTTAAAGTCATAAAAATATTTTAAAAAGTCAATAAATGAGTGAACGAGTGGATGGATGAATGACCAAAAGGCAGCGTGTTGGTGAGAGGGCTCAGGGCTTAGTTTTTTTGGCTTGGTTACTGGGGGATGCCAGTCCCCCATGGATCTCTGGTCTAGGGCTCTCTCTGCTATGTTTCCCAGAGCAGGCACGTCCCTCCATGCCATACTCTTTGTAGTGCTTGCCGGGTGGCTGGATGTCCTCTTGGTGCCATTTCCCCTCCCCGTGGTACCGAACCCAGTTTGACAGCCTCCTTGAGCACACAGGCCCCAGGCCCTTAGTTCTCCCCAGGCTCCACTGAAGGACAAGGAAGCCAAGAGGGCAGGTCAGAAGCCTCTGCCTCTTGCTGCAGCCCTTGGCCTGGAGGCCTTGCAGCTGGGCTTTTGCGTCCTTCCTGGGACTCCGCACATGGGCGAGCCTCGTGTCTGGGAGAGTGCCTGACTCCCACTGTGGTTCCTCCCTGCCCCAAAATCATTGTCATTCTCTGCCTGTGGTCGCATTTCCATAGCAACTCCTTGTGATGCCACCGAGGAGATGAGCTTCACAATGAGTTGGGGGGGGAGGGGTTGGGAAGGGAGCCGGAGACCCATTCATTGTCTGGGAGTGTGGCAGTAGGGCTTGAGAGGCCCTTGTGAAGATGGTTTTCCCTGCCAGCTCAGGTGGAACTGGGCTCGGGGCTGCCAGCCAGGTGGTCTGGAAGCCTGCCAGGGACATGGCTTCCCATGTTGGCCTGGGCCCGGTTGGCTAGTGTCCGTCTCCTGGGAACCAGCTTGGACAGCCAACTCTTGCCTGGCTGGGATCTGGCTTGGGGAACTCAGGCTTGAAGAGTTTGTCCGGGCTTTGGCCATTCTGTCCTTCCCTGTTCTCCACAGTCAGCAGCCATGGGAGGTACCCTCCCCCTCAGAGCTATCTGAACTGGGGCACAAGTTGGGCATGGTGAGCAGTGTGGCCAGCAGGACGACCCTTTTATCTGGTCCCATTGCCTTGTCGTGAGGGTTTTGATTGGTCCCCACTTTTCTGCCTCTTTTCATGGGAGGAGAGTCTTTAGCCCATTAGCAGAAAGATGCTGCCCACCACATCCCTCCATCTGCACCTGCCACATGGCTGGGAATTTCACAGACCCCTCAGACTTGATGGAACATTGATGCTGGGTGGGACTCTGAGCCTTTGTCATCTTCTGCCCACACTGCAGCAACTGCCTTGTAGCCCCGTCCACCCATCCTTCTGTCCATCCTAGATAGAAGGACCGTGAGAGTCCCTGGGGACCCAGCTTGTGCTGAATGATGCCATATGGGGAAACCAGAGGAAAAGGCAAGGCCTGGGCTCCAGAGAAATGGGCGCACTCCCTCTCGTGAACACTGATAGGCTGCAACTAGGCTCCTGGTTCGATGCCAACTGTGAGAGTTTCCCCAGTCACCTCTGGGCACCTGCACTGGCATTTCTTGATCCCTGTCTTTATTTATTTATTTATTTGAGAGAGAGAGAGGCAGGCAGGCAGAAAGAGAGAGAGAGAGAATGGGCATGCCAGGGCCTCCAGCCACTGTAAACAAACTCCAGATGCATGCACCACCTTGTACATCTGGCTTACGTGGGTACTGGGGAATCTAACTGGGTTTTTAGGTTTCACAGGCAAGTACCTTAAGAACTAAGCCATCTCTCCAGCCTGATCCTTGCCTTTGTGTGACTCAACATTCAAAGGTGGATCCCCACGGTGCTTCCCAAGTCACACGCCCATGAAATCACACTTTTGATGTGCCTGTTGTACTTTCTCCCACTATACAGAAAAAATAAACACATACCTACAACATTAAAAAAAATGTTTGTGCCCGGTGTGGTGGCGCACGCCTTTAATCCCAGCACTCAGGAGGCAGAGGTAGGAGGATCATCTTGAGTTCGAGGCCAGCCTGAGACTACATAGTGAATTCCAGTCCAGGTTAGCCTGAGCTAAAGCGAGACCCTACCTTGGGGAAAAAAAAATGTTTGTGCACCTTGGTTGTGTGTGTCTCACATTCTCAGAAACAAGAATCTGATTGGCACCCCCTCAGTGACAGCTCAAGGAATTCAGGACTTTGAGAGGTTGAGGAAACTGAGGTACAGAGGGGAAGCTCTGCCCAGGCCCACAGGGCCAGGAAGTGGGAGAGCTTGGAGCTCTCTACCCTCCCTGTCTCCAGAGCCTTCCAGTGAGGAGTTGTGTTTGATACAAAAGAGGCCTTGGGGCCTTACCAGGAAATGGGGACTCCCTGGCGTCCTTCCTGCTCTGTGTAGTGAGCCCTTGGAGGGTGCTTGAGGAAGGAGTCAAGCAGAGGAGACTGGAGGAGGGGGCTGGTGGAAGCTGTGGGATCTTTGGGACAGGGATAGTGAGGTTAGCGCCCTGGGAGAGACAGACACCCTTTGCTCTGCCCACTGCATCCTCTCAGGGGCAAGCCCCAGGTCTTCCTCTGTGGCCTGGCTGGGGCTTTTTTTTTTTTTTTTTTTTTTTTTTTTTTTTTTTTGGCTTTTCGAGGTAGGGTCTCAGGCCAGCCCAGGCTGTCCTGGAATTCACTATGTCGTCTCAGGCCGGCCTCGAACTCACAGCGATCCTCCTACCCCTGCCTCCCAAGTGCTGGGATTAAAGACATGCACCACCACACTCAGCCTAGGAGTGGTATTTTTGAATCTTACTGTGTGCCAGGCCCTTCTCTGTCAGCCTTCAGCAGTAGTGGCAAGAGGAGAGACCCCCCCCTAATTCATGGATGAGGGAAGTGAGGTTCAGAGACTTCACTTTCCCGAGGTCACAAGGTCAGTGGAGAAGCAGACAGACCCACTGACCAGCAGCCAGAATCTCTGTGTTCCCAGAGCCTGCTTGTCCTAACTGGTGGCTTGAGCGTGTCAGTGAGAGAGAACACAAGGGTGAATGTGCGTGTGGTGCAGTGTTGATTGCTCAGCCGGGTGGGCTTAGACACTTTTTTGCATGTGTGGCCCTCACCGCGCCTCATTTCACTCCTGCCACCCACCATGCCTGACAGCCACTTCCTGTCTTTCCTCATAGCCTCCTGCACCCACAAGCCCTGACGTGCTGATGTCCATGGAAAAAGAGGACAACTGAGGCAGGCTTACACTGATGCTAGCCCCGCTGCACCTCTGACATCACCCAGGCCCAGGTAAGAGGCCACTCAAGACCACTGGGCAGAGTGGGGGCATAAGATATGGGGGTCTAAGGGTCTCCAAGGGAGGCTGTCTCAGGGCCCTGTTTCTGGGGCTGCCCCACCTCGCCCTCCCTCTCAAGTTCAGGAGGTTTGGCATGATAGGCAATCTTCCCTCTTTTATCCCGCCACCCCTGGCTGTGGTGGGATTTGGAGCCAGCTCAGAAGCCAGGGGTGCTCTTTCTCAGGGCAGGCTAATAGGTTCCCTGTGGCCGGGGAGATCTCTAAAGGTAAGCCAGAGGGCTCTGTCCTTGGTCCTGTCACATTATTGCTTAAATGCGCACTTGACTCCAGGTGAGGTGGGAGTGGGGGAAGGGGGGAAACACTGACTGAGGCAGTCAGGGTCCAAGAAACTGTCACAAGGCCAGCCTTTGCTCTGATGTGTGGCATTTAATGGGGCTTCACTTCAGAGTCAGTGTGTTGATCCCAGCCCCTTCCTTGCAGTATGAGGCTAAGACCCTGGGTGTGTGTATATGTGACAAGCACTGCAACCAGCTGCCCTTGGCTTTGTATGAACAGAGCAGATGGGCTCTTGGCCTGTAGCATGAAGAATAGGACACGCACAATGTGCGAGGTGACGAGCTCCTCCCAGCCCATGTTCCACGTGAGGGAATGCGTGGAAGCCGCAGCGTGTTTTGACCAGGTGGAAGGCGGGCAGGAGGGACAGGAAAGCGAGCTGGCTTGACCTCGGCTTGCATGTGACAGACAAGTCACTGTGGGCCACGAAAAGGCTGCAGAGGGGCTTTGCTAAGCAGGGGGGGTGGGGCAGCTGGCCAGGGACAGGGTGAACTGTGTTCTGTTGGTTGTTGAGGACCAGAGAGACTATGGACCTGAGGGACAGCTCTGTGTGGCTGGGGGAGGCAACAGGTGGCTATGGTGGAGAGCTGACTGTGTGTCTTCCTCCTGGTCACCAAAGTCCTTGCTCTGAAGCCCACTTATCCCATCCCAACATCCCTATTGACTGGGTTGGTCCTAGGTGGAATGGTTACCTCTGCTTGCTGCTGAGTGATGGGTGAGAAGATGTGGTCAGGGGTGGCTGTGGGGGCCTGATGATGGGGTGGAGTGGTCTAGGCTCTGTCTTATCCCGGATCAGGAAGTTTCTTCAGTCTCCTCCCTGTCCCATGGACAGTGGCACCCACAGACACAACATGGGGTTGCTCTGGGAAGCATAGGGCAGGAAATGCCTGGCTCAGCTGAATTCTGGCAGGGCTGGTTGGAAGAGATGACTTGAGGCCAAGTCTGGAAGCCTGCAGGGTCCTTTAAAAACACTCTATTTTTTTCTGGTTATAAAAAGTAATGTGTGTTCTCTAAAGAAAAATGCAAGCACTTGCATGTTTTGCCCGTCAGTCTTTTTTTTTTTTTTAAACAAAATATGTAGTTATGACATAATTGGGATCAAGCTGCACTTACTGATTTCTAATCTGCCTTTTTATACTTAGTTCTATACCAAGATCATTTTCCCATCATTAAATACTCTTCTATAATGTGATTTTTAATGGCAGCATAATGTTCCAGTCTGTGTGTGCTGCAGCCCATTTAACCAGTTCTCTGTTGTATATTTTGATGGTTTCCAGTGTTTTGTCACTACAATAGCCTGGCTGAACAAAGTGGCACATGGAGACTGATGATGGCAGAAAAGGGCTTACAGGGGAGGGACAGCGTACAGTATTGTAGAGGTGGGGGAATTGGATTGTGTCTTTATGGTGGCCCAGAAAGGGACTGGTGCCACGGGGAACATGGCAGCTATGTTGAAGAGCTACGACTTGGCTTAAAGCTCTGACGTCCTGGGGAAGCCCTGGTTTGTTTTATTCATTCATTCATTTATTTATTTATGCTAGAGAGTGGTGGGGCGGTGGTGGGACAAATAGGCGTGCCAGGACCTCCAGCCACTGCAAATGAACTTCAGACACATGCGCCACCATGTGCATCTAGCTTATTTGGGTTCTGGGTAATCGAATTGGGGTCCTTAGGCTTCACAGGCAAACGCCTTAACTGCTAAGCAATCTCTTCGGCCCCTAAGCCCTGTTTTTGCCTGCTTCTTTGTCACTTCTTGCAGTGCTCCTGTGTTTGGAAGGGAAGGGAAGGGACAGGGCGGCAGGCCACAGGAAGGATAGGCAGAGCTAGATACCAGATCTTTTGGCTACAGTGAGATTGGCGGTATGTCCATGGAGGCCCTCTGTCCCTGGGGGCCCTGTCCAGATGTCCTCCTTGTACAGACGATGTGTTTCCTGACTCCTGAATCCAGCACAGCTGCTCAGACAAGCCACTCCTCACCCCTCTGTACTAAGAGCCTATAATGGGGACCTGGGAAGACCAATGGCCATTTCTCTGACCCCTGTGTGGGGAGCTGTTGGTTCCACCCTGCTCCCCTGTAGGATAGGATTCCCCATGGGCATGTATCTGTTTCTCCCCACATACCGTGGGGACTGTCATGGCAGAATGTCTCCCAAGTTCCCCTCTTTTAAAAATTAAAAAAAAATATTTTATTTGTAAGAAGAGAGAGATGAGAAGAGAGAGATGGAGAAAGTGGGTGTGCCAGGGCCTCTAGCCACTGTGGACGAACTCCAGATGCATGTGCCACTTTGTGCATCTGGCTTTATGTGGGTACCGGAGAATAGAGCCCAGGTCGTTAGGATTTGCAGACAAGTGCCTTACCCGCTGAGCTATCTCTTCAGCCCTTAAAAAGACTTTTTACTGACAGCCTCCGTACGTATGGACAATATACCATGATCATAATCCCCCCACCATCCTCCCTTCCTATCCCCCTCCTTTATTGGGTCCCTTCTTTCTTCTCTTCTATTTTGATGTCATCACCCCCCACCTTATTATGCAGGTCTTTTGTAGGTAGTGCCAGCCAGTGTGAGGTCATTAGTGCCACGGCTGGTTTGTGCTTGGAAGCCAGTATTGTAAGCACTCCTCCCCTTCCTTTGGCTCTTACTTTCTTCTGCCACCTCTTCCACACTGGTCCCTGAACTTTGGAGGGTGTGATAGAGATGTCTCACTTAGTGCTGAACACTCCACTGTCACTTCTTAGCACTTTGATGAGTTTTAAAAATGTTTTATTTATGTATTTATGTATTTATTTATTCATCAGAGAGAGGAAGAGAGAGAGAAAGAGAGAAGCAGGTAGAGAGAAAGGTGCACCAGGGCCTCCAGCCACTGCCAATGAACTCCAGACACATGAGCCACCTTGTGCATCTGGCTTACATGGGTCCTGGGGAATTGAACCTGGGTCTTTAGGCTTTGTAGGCAAATGCCTTAACTGCTAAGCTATCTCTCCAGCCCTTTGATGAGTTTTGGGTCACCTCAGTGGTCATCACCATCTGAAAGCAGACGCTTCTTTGACCAAAACTGAGAGTAGTATTAATATATGGGCATAAGCATAGGCATTTAGAGGGCATAATATATCTATTCAGCCAGATAACAGTAGCAGTTTCCCCCTAGGACTTATGACTTCCCAAGGCATAGGCCTTTTAAAAAATATATTTTATTTATTTATTTGAGAGAGAGAAACAGGGAGAAAGGGAGAGAGGGAGGGCAGGAGGGAGGGAAGGAAGGAGAGAGAAATAGAGAGAGAGAATGTGCATGGCAGGGCCCCCAGCCACTGCAAATGAACTCCAGATGCATGCTCCACCTTGTGCATCTGGCTTATGTAGGTACTTGGGGTTGGGGGACTTGAACCTGTGTCCTTAGGCTTCACAGGCAAGTGCCTTAACTTCTAAACCATCTCTCCACCCCAACTTCCCCAGCCATAGGCTTTTTTTTTTTTTTTTTTTTTTTTTTTTGGTTTTTTTTCACTCTGGTCCAGGCTGACCTGGAATTAACTATGTAGTCTCAGGGTGACCTCGAACTCTCGGCGATCCTCCTACCTCTGCCTCCCGAGTGCTGGGATTAAAGGCGTGCGCCACCACGCCCGGCTCAGCCATAGGCTTTTGATTAAGTTTTCAGTAGAAGGCATGCATTTCCTCCCGTGGAGCCAGCCTCAAGTCCACTTAGAGGGCGGTTGCTTTCCTCCATAGCAGACATGTTGCCATTACACCAGTTGGTACCTTTGCCTGGTTGGCCAGATGTAAAGCTTGCAGGCTCTGCTGCAGGTCAAGACTGTTGATGACTGCTCCCCCAACAGGCTGTACAGATCTTTTAGCATCCTGACAGCTAGTCAACAGGGAGGAAGCTTCCAGCTCAGCTCCAGCTGATCCAAGTTGCCATCTTGCTACCCATATGCACCCTGATGCCATTATAGGCTCCATGATTCACTCATTGTTCATTCTTCCCACTTGTTGAACAGTGTGTTTCCGTATGCCCAGTATTGTATTCACTAAGGACACATCAGGCTGAGCCCTGGTCCTCATGGTGCTTACTTTTTTATTTTTGTTTTAATTTATTTATTAGAGACAGAGGGGATGAGAGAGAGAGAGAGAGAGAATGTGCTTGCCAGGGCCTCTTAACCATGGCTTAGTGGTTAAGGCGCTTGTCTTTGAAGCCTAAAGACCCAGGTTCCATTCCCTAGGACCCACGTAAGCCAGAAACGCAAGGTGGTGCATGCGTCTGGAGTTCATTTGCAGTGGCTGGAGGCCCTGGTGCATCCATTCATTCACTCTCTCTCAAATACATAAAAATAAAATATTAAGGCGTTTGCCTGTGAAGCCTAAGGACCTCAGTTCAATTCCCCAGGTCCCACGTAAGCCAGATGCACATGGTGGTGCATGCGTTGCAGTTCGTTTGCAGTGGCTAAAGGCCCTGGCGCGCCCATTCTCACACACTCTCTCCCTCTTTTCTCTGTGTATAATAAATAAATAAACATAAAAACAATTATAAATAAATAAAGAAAATAAAGAAAACTCCCCTTGGAGAAGTTAACTTCCCAGTTTAGGGACGTACAGCAGTGAGGTGCCGCAGAGGCTGCCAGTCAAGAGGCTCTTCTGAGCACTGGAAGGGCTGCCTGGGCTTGGAGTGCTGCCAAGCTGCTGCCTGAAGAGAACATCAGGCCTAAGGTTAGGCTGCATGATGGGCTGAGGGGGCACCCCATCTTTTCCAGTCTCCAACCAGACCTGCAAAGACCCATGTCCTCCACCAGGGCTCTGTCTCCCACGGTCCACCCTCCGAGCCTGGGTGTGCATCTCTCTGGCTTCTCCTATGCCGCTTGTATTGGCCCTGCTTAGCCTTCAGTTTTATCCATCAATGAACCGAAGCCCTTAGGCTGCCCACCTCCTGAGCCCCTGCTCAACTCAGTGAGGCAAGGATCCCCTGAGGGGTGTTACTCTTGCAGGCCTCCCCAAGTTCCTCCTGTCAGGCCAGGGTGCAGTTGGGAGAAGTCCTAGACCATGAACTTTCTAGAAGCCCGTCTGCCTTGGGGCAGCATCCACTTGGCTTCTGAGTCCTCAGGCTCCCTGGTTCCCTGTGCCACATCTACTACCCTAACTAGCTTTCCTGGTGACATCAGGGTGCGGCTTTGTTGTGGGGTGCCAGCCTGGTTCCTCCACCTAATGCTGTCAGTTGCCTTCCCAGGAAAACTCTGGGATCTGACTGTTTACTGCATTGTCCCAGAGCAAGTGCAGCCTCAGACCTGTTGGGCTCCCCAAGGGCACCCAGCGTCTGCAGCTATGCCAGGCCCCACTGTGCTCTTCCTATGTCCAAGGTAGCTGGGAGGCATTTGAGGACCACCTACTTCAGAGATGAGGAAGTGGGGGTGACTCTTGGCCCAGGGGAGTTCTTGATAAAAGGGGGTCTCTCATCCATGTTCCTTGAGCCCCCCCCCGTCACTTAGCAATGAGGAGCTGGGGGAGACACTGGATATCACCCCTCCCTCTTCTCAGTGGGCATCCAGCTTTACCCTAGGCTCAAGAGCCTTGCCTCCAGTGGTTGCCCATGTCATCTGAGGAGCCTGTGTCACAGCGAGTGACTCCTCCGTCCAGGCAATATGGAAGGTGGCAGGAGTGCTTGCAGCCTGCATCTGCTGTCCCCCTCCCTCCTTCCTCTGCATGCCCTACTTTCTGGAGTCTTCTGAGGCTGCCTGTGTAAATACCCAGAACCGCGAGAGAAAGAGACCGGCCTTCCAGAAGGTCAACCAACCATGCCAGTGTTCCTGCGAGTCTTGGGGGAGGGATGTCCCGCAGCCCAGGGGAGGACAAGCCCCGCGGACCCCAGAGGGGGGTGGGAAGTCCTGACCAGGAGCTCTCATCAGGCTGGGTGCTGAGGGAATTTGGACTTAAGGTCTGGCCCTAACACTTACTTCTGTAGCCTTGAACAAGTGACCTAGCCTCTATGGACCTCTGGTCCCTCTTAAAAAAATTTTTTTTTTTAATTTTTATTTTTGGAGGGAGACACAGGGAGAGACAGACAGAGAGAGAGGGAGAGGGAGACAGAGAATGGGCATGCCAGCAGTCTCTCAGCTGCTGTGAATCCAGATGCGTGTGCCCCCTTTTGGGCAAGTGCAGCATTGCACCCTTGGTTCACTTTGCATCTGGCTAAATGTGGGACCTGGAGATTGGAACCAGCGTTCTTAGGCTTAGCAGGCAGGCACCTTAACTGCTAAGCCATCTCTCCAGCCCTATGCCTGACTTTTTACACAGGCGCTGGGGATTGAACTCAGGCCCTCATGTTTGTGTGGCACTTTAACCCACTGAGCCATCTCCCTAGCCCCTCCATTTCTTTTACAGCAGTTCTTAAGCTGGAATTAAAAATTTTTTTAAAATATTTACTTGAGAGAGAAAGAGGGGGAGAGAGAATGAATGAATCAATATGGGCACTCCAATGTCTCCAGTCAGTGCAAATGAACTCCAGATGCATGTGCCACCTTGTGCATCTGGCTTTATGTGGGTTTTGGGGAATCCAACCAGGGTCCTTAGGTTTTGCAGGCAAGCGCTTAACCACTAAGCCATCTCTCTAGACCCCATAAGCTGGAATGTCTAGAGGTGGTGACCTCCAGATTTCCCTGGGCAGGCTCATTGGATCAGCACCCAAATAATGCTGTCTTCCTTGTTCTCTCTTTTTTTCCCCCCCCTCTATCAGGGAAGTTGAGGGGAGCAACCCAATACCACACAGCACTGGGGTGTGAATTTCTGGTCCCTGGAGGGAGGGAATATGCCATGCTGACCTCTTCCCTGAAGTCTGGTAGTCCCCTGCCAGGCCTAAGTGCTCAGGGAGTCTTCCCAGCCACATGCTTGCTTGTGTTTCTGAGCCACTGAGGTCGGTTGTAAAATATCTGGTCCAAATTAAAACCTATGAGCTCCTCAAAAACAATGAAAAATTTCCCTAATAAAAGAGGAGGCAGACTCAGGCTTGGCCTAAATGAATGGAGTGACTTCCGGGATTAATCCTGGATGTATGAGAGGGCGCCCAGCCGGGAAAGGAGCACAGTGGATATTGTAACAAATTGTTTGCTCTGGAGAGAAATAATTCTTAATGTGCATAGCGCACGAGGGGAGGGCACCTTGGCCCTGGGCAGCACCATCCCTCATCAGCTGGCCAGGCAGGGGTTTCTGCTAGGGCAGCCTTTACCTCAAGGCTGTTTCACTGACCATATTCAACCCCACCAGTGGTCAGAGTAGGAGTAGGCTTGGGTGCTGAATTTGTCCTTAAAGACTCCAAGCCTTCCGTCTGCACCTTGCAAAATTTTCTTTTGTTCTGTGGTCTCGGCTTCCTCTTTGACCCTCCTCCAACCCAGGCCTGTCCATCCCTCCGAGAACGGCTCCCTACAGACTGTCAGTGTATTTTCCTCAGTTTATCTGTTGGAGCATGGGCTCCTGCCTCCTCCCCAGATCTCTAGCCAGCTCCCCAAGCTCAAGTTATGTCTTTCGGCACACACCGGGAGAACATGCGGATGAGCACAGGGAAGCTTAATGGACTGAGAAAAGGCTTTCTGTGGTCTACTTCCTAACGCCCCTCTCCCCCGCCAGGGTGTGTCCAGAGCAAAGAAAAGAGGCTCACAAGCCTGCCTTTTGGTTTTCAGCTTCCCTGTTTTCTGCTTGAGACACCTGCCACCACCCTTCCAGAGTCTTCATCTGTCAGAGGTGGGCTTCATTTTGTCATCGCCATCCATCCTCATGCTACAGTTGAGAGCTGAATCGCATTCATGCTGGAAGGTGAATCTTGTAGTATCTCCGTAGTGCAAATGGGGAAACTGAGTCTCGTGGTGGTTGACTGAGCTGCACAGAGTGGCTGGGCCAGGACAGATGTGGGTATCTTCTGTTTCCTCGTAACTGTTTCATGAAGTTGTTAAGAGAGGAGGGTCCAGGCTATGGAGGCGAACTTCTGGTAAACTTCCATCCTGCCTGCTCCCTTTCTGGAGTCAAAGAGATGCAAAGACCCTCTTAAGTGGTGGCAAAGGCTTCGGGGGCGGGGGGGCTGGAGTTTCTTCTCAACATACCCTTCTGTTTGGGGCTCACCTGCCTTCCGCTTCATTCCTTTGTTCACTGATGGAGTGCTGATGCTGATGTCACACCTAGTCAGTGCCAGGTGCTCTTCTGAGGTCGGCTTGGGGGCTGGGGGGTCCTGCACACAGGACCTCGCACACTGTTCTTGCCTTCCTGTGGTTTCTGCTCTGCTTGGAATGAAAGCCAGCCAAACGACAACGAACTCAGATAACCCCAGACTGATAATGAACTTGGGAGGGAATAATCAAGATCACAAAATACACAGCAGCTGGGGCAGGCGAGTGGCTCTGAGGGGGTCCAAGAGCCTTTAGGAGTTACAGACATGGAATAGAGGCTTCAAGGTGAAAGTCTGGAGATGGGGGCGGGGTGGAGCCGGATGTGTTTGGAGGTCTGGGAAAGCCAGCATGACTGGGTGATTGTGGAGAGAGCAAGAGCGAGAGAGCGAGCGAGCGAGAGAGAGAGAGAGAGAGAGAGAGAGAATGGTGGGTGAGGGTGTGTACAGTTCCATCCAGCCACATCCAAGTGCAGCATCATTTCTTTTTCCCCTTCCCTTCCTCTTTCTTTTCAGAGAGAGAGAGAGACAGAGACAGAGGAAGAAAGAATGGGTACACCAGGGCCTCTAGTCATTGCAAACGAACTCCAAACACATACACTACCAGGTGCTCCTGGCTTATTTGGGTTCTGGAGAAACGAACCCGGGTCCTTAGGTTTCGCAGGCAAGCACCTTAACCGCTAAGCCAGCTCTCCAGCCCTGTAGCATCATTTCTTGGGTCAGTGTTACAGACCCACTGTCGGTCTGCAGACACTCTCAACACTTCTCAGCCTGCTCACTGATCCAAGGACAAAGGCCCTAGCATGGTGGCTTGCCTCATTTTCAGATGAGGAAACTAAAGAGCTCATGTCAGTCCCCAAACAGTGCACAGCCTTCTTCTAGACCCCTACTGTTGAGAGGAGAGAGCAAGGGACAACTGAGTGGAACTTGATAGAAAGATGGCAGGAAGTCATAAGAAGCTAGCGCTGCCTCCTGCTGACGCTTCATGCTCTGTGTGGTGTGTGTGTGTGTGTGTGTGTGTGTGTGTGTGTGTGTGTGTGTGAGAGAGAGAGAGAGAGAGAGAGAGAGAGAGCATGCGCTTGTGGCAAGCCCATTAACAAACAGAGAAATAAATTAACAAGTATTCAACCCACCAAATGTTCCTTCTGTTCTGTATAATAGAGCACGGGAACATAATTTTACCCTGGAGCAAATTGCAACAGCTGAACCTGTTCCTCGTTTTCCTCCAAAAACTGCTTAAAATTCTGGAACGATTGTTGATTTCGGGTCTTTTCCCTTTCTGGCTCCTGTCTCCAAACCCCAGGCTGCTTCCCTCTGTTTTCCCCACGCCAGGCCTCAGAGAAGCCAGATTGTCACAGTGCAAGTCCCCCACCCCTGCCCACGGAGGAACCGGGCTGGGGCAGGATGGCAGCTCAGGCCAGGGCACTGAGACACTGAGGGACTTTTGCTGTGTTGAGCCATTTTGGTGAATGAAATGCTCAGGGCTGGCAGAAAGGAGTCAGAGCTTCGCACTGTGACTGCCACAGACATGATGTGGGACATTGTGTCAGTCATTTCCTCTTCTGGGCTTTAGTAGTTACCTGTCAAAATGGGATTGATCATGCCTGTCATCCCCATGTTAATGCCCTTCATGGTCTCCAGACTATGTAGCTGTGACCACACCCTCTAAAGACCCCCTCACCCCACCCCCAGGCCTGTCTGTGGAGCTTTTGGGTTCAGGGACTCTTGCTGTTTCCTGAAATCCTCTAAGGCACTTAGAGAGGGAATGGGTGCACCAGGGCCTCCAGCCACTACAAACCAACTCCAGATGTGTGCAACCCCTTGTGCATCTGGCTAATGTGGGCCCTGGGGAATTGAACCTGGGTCCTTTGGCTTTCCAGGCAAATGCCTTAACCGCTAAGCCATCCCTCCAGCCTGCAGGTCTTCCCTTCTGAGCAGCCCCCTTTAGGGTGGAAGCCAGGTTATGGGGGGCTTCTGTGCATTGGTTTGGTGATTTCAGTCAGGCTGAGTTACCTTGATGGAGGTCACGGGGAAGTTGTACCTTGTGCGCAGTAGGACTGGGGTTACAGGCAAGTGTGGCCACACCTGTTTTCTTTTTAAATAAATATTTGTATTTATTTATGAGAGAGAGAGGAAGAGGGAGGGAGGGAGAGAGGAAGGAAGAAAGAGAGTATGGGTGTGCTAGGAGGACCTCCCACTGCTGCAAATTAACTCCAGAAGCATGTGTCACTTGTGCATCTGGCTTAATGTGGGACTGGAGAATTGAACCTGGGCTGAGAGTGAAGCAAAGGTACGAGATCGCCATGAGTTTGAAGCCATCCTGAGACTACATTGTGAGTTCTAGGTCAGCCTGGGCTAGAGTGAAACCATACCTTGAAAAAAAAAAAAAAATATATATATATATATATATATATATATATATTATTTATTTATTTAAAAGATAAAGAAGGATGCAGATAGAGAGAGAGAGAGAAAGAGAGAGAGGGGGAATGGGTGCACCAGGGCTTCTAGCCACTGCAAACAAACTTCAGATGCATGTTTCACCTTGTGCATCTGGCTTATGTAGGTCCTGGGGGAATCAAACCAGGGTCCTTAGGCTTTTCAGGCAAGTGCCTTAACCACTAAGCCATCTCTCCAACCCCATTGGTCGGGTATTTTGTCCAGCAGCAAGAAGGCAACTGCAACAGATAGCTTCAGCCATGACAAAGGCTGTGTGCTGGGCAGGCTCCAGGAAGAGGCTAAGTCTTGCCAAGGAGGGAATGACCACACCCGGTCTGGCAAGCAGAGCCCTCAGAGCTGGGGGGCTGTCTCACTTTGAATCCTGGTTCCTATACCAGAAAGCTTTGTGGTATGGTTGGACCTCAGTGTTGTCTATAAAATGGGTCCATTGGTAGTGCTTGACCTCATAGGGGTCTGCTGTGCAGCTTAAATTCCTGGACATATAAAACACAAACCCTGGCCTGGAAAAGATGGCTCAGCAGCTAAAGGCACTTGCTTACAAAGTCTTCCAGCCTGGGTTCAATTCCCCAGCATCCACACAGAGTTAGATACATGTGTCTGGTATTCATTTTCAGTGACACGTGTACACCCACATACAAGGGCAAATAAATAAATGAATGAATAATAAGGAAACACCATATTAGCTCTTCCTCCTAGCCAGGCTGTGATGGATGGGTCTTTGCACCCAAGCTCCTGCAGATCCACTATGCCAACTTTGTCTGGAAGCTAGTTTTTTTTTCTTTTGGCATGTGTTTGTGTGTGTACATTTGGTGTGTGTCCATTTGTGTATGTGTGTTTGTAAGCATGTGGGCTCATACGTGTGTGTGGGTGCAAGCACACGTGCGTTTGTGTGTGTGAGCATGTTATCCGTCTCCCTCAGTTGCTGTCCACCTTATTCTTTGAGACTGAGTAATCTCACTGAACCCAGAACTCGCTGATTTGGCTAGACTAGCTAGCCATTGAGCCCCAGGGATCCTCCTGTCTCCACCTCCCCAGTACTGAGTTATAGGTGCCTTCCGCCATGCTCAGCTTTTATGTGGGTTCTGGGAATCCAAACTCAGGTCCTCATACTTATGCAGCAAACACGTTAACTGACCCAGCCATCTTCCCAGCCTCCGAGGCTCAGCGTTCTCTCCCGGAACACTGGCTTCCTGTGCAGCTGTTGGGAGGACATGATGGCTGACATGTAAAAGATCCATTATGTTAGGGTCCCCAAGTCTGGGGCTCTGTCAGGATCTGCTCCCTTCCCTCCTTCTGCTAGCAGCTAACCCTCCACCCCTGCGGGCTGTGTCTAAAGTGCGCTGTTCTCTCTTAGATCTTGCAGGGCAGGAGGGGACCAAGGGGAGAAGGATGGGTTGGGGCTTTCCCTGGTCTCTGGATGTGGCAGGAAAGTGACCGAGGTAGTTGGATGAGGCCTTATGTGCCCAAAGTGCCTTGACTTTGGCTTGTGGTTTGCGGCGACCTCTGGAACAGCAGTTTTCTGGGCCTGTTACAATCTTCAGGGGAGACGTGTGTGATATTTACAGCTCAAATCTCTATCCCCATAAAGGGAGGCGGGGATAGGGCTGGGGGGGAGGAGGGGCCAGACTTTTTGATAATGTCATAAACGAAGCCTGTCTCCCTGGAAACAGCAGTGGCAGTGGCCGCCACAGGCTGACAGATGTGTATGTCGAAATATGGGCCCTTGGAGGAGGTTGAGGGAGGACATTGGGAGGGATGGATGGGCCATAACTCTCCAGGCCTGGGGCTCAGAGAGAGCCAACTGCACTAACAATGAAAGGATGGAGGTCTGGAACTAGGCATCCAAGGGGACAGTGAGAATGGCTACTCCTGCTTCTTGTTTAGGTGGGACCCTCCAGCCTCCGGCCAATGGCTTGGAACCAACCTCAGAGACAGGCTAAGCTGGCAGGGAAATACCTTCAGATATAGGAAGTTAACTGGTTAGCAATGGGCACACATCAAATCCAGGCCACAATGCTGGTCTGGGCCTTAAGAGACACAGCCCTAGGAAGAGTGCTGGAGTGCTTCCCACTCAAGTGTGAGAGGTTGCATTCAAGAAGCAAAGACTGGGCTGGAGAGATGGCTTAGCGGTTAAGGCGCATGCCTATGGAGCCTAAGGACCCCGGTTCGATTCTCCGGGTCCCATGTAAGCCAGATGCACATGGTGGCACATGCATCTGGGGTTCATTTGCAGTGGCTAGAGCCCCTGGCATGCCCATTCATTCTCTCTCTCTCTCTCTCTCTGTCACTAATAAATAAATAAACAAATAAATAAAAATAAAATCTTAAAAAAAAAAAAGAAGCAAAGACTGTGGTAGAAAGGGGGAGGGCCAGTCATGTTGGTGTCTTTTCCTCCTTCCCAGGGATTGATGGTGATGGGTCCCCACACTTCAGGGACCACCAGGGCCAGAGATTTGCCCAAGTTGCCCCACTTGAGAGCAAAGAGTTGGTCTTTAGCTACTAGGTAGTTGCTGTTCCTCCCGGGACACCAGCAGCAGAAGGTGGCAGGCAGGGGGGATCAGGAAAATAGCCGACTAAGGAGCTGAGTTTGCTGTCTAGGAATCTTCCCCAGTCCCTGGCCCGCAGTGCGCACCTGCTGCCCTGGCAGAGCCAGGTTCAGTGAGAGGCATCCCAATTAGAGAGCTACAGGCATCAAGGAGTTCCCTGTTACTGGATGTATGTAATCAGGGGCTTGAAGGCTGGGGCTCGGGAAAGCGGAGAGAGAATTCCTGGTGGAGAAAGCATGGGTTAGCGTCCTGTCATACGTTTGAGGAGATACACCCACCGTGACATGCACATTGGCCTCTCCTCATAATATATGTTGCATCCGAGCCCCACCCGAGGCAACAAGGGACCTGGGTTCTAGACCCATCTTGGCCTCACTTGCTGCGTGACTTCAGCTGGAGCCCTTGGCCTCTCTGGACCCAAGAGCATGGAGGCTGTGGAGGTCTCTGACTCCAGCTCCACAGGAGTACTTTCTCTGCGGAAGGACAGACCCTTGTTCGGGGGTCAAGAAACCCAGGAGCTGAGCGTGATGTGCCCCGCAGCCTCACCGCCACTGTACTTGTCACAACACGAGACTAACCGGTGCATAAGCTGCCTGTGCTGTGTATGTTCTGCTCAGGGTCAGGCACCAGGAGCGTGCGTGCGTATGTACATGCGTGTGTCCATCCAGCCCCAGCCCCCATGGGATGGAGTCCGGTTGGATATCTCTGCTTTGACACCAGGGAGTGAGTGAGTGTGTTTGGCAGGCTGTGCTTCCATTCTGAGGTAGAATCTAACTGAGAGGTGTGGACAGTTGATGGGTCCACGTAAGGTGGGCAAAGGGGCTGGAGGAAGGCCACGGCAGAGTCCACTTGGGCATCTGGCAGACAGATGGGGGCCAGCGTCTGTTTAGTATGGCTTGTGAGTGATGACCCACACTCCCCCTGCACAACTGAAGATGCAAGAGAACTTTCTGGGAAGTTGAGCACGCCACATTCTCTTCCCTCCTCCTAGACTGTCCTTTAGATACGGGTCTTTGGAAGCGAAGCAGCAGAGACTCCCAAGGGGGAGGGGCCCATGACCACTACTCCCTTCCCTGAACTCCTGACTCAGTATCTCATATGGAACCTTGGGAGTGTGGGACTGAGGAGGGATGCCGTTTGTCAGGGCTGGCAGGAAGCTGAGGGATGTTTTTTTGGGGGGGATCAGAGACCCCAACTTGACAGGACAGATGACAGCTACTGCTTGGGAAGGTTCTCATACTAAGGGTGTTGGGAAGCACTTTGGCTCCCGGAAGGGCTTCCGGTGGGCTGGCTGCCCCTTCCCCTGCCCAGTGAGTTTACAGGGTTAGTAGGGAATGGAGAAAGTTCACACCCACCCTTGAAACCCTCACTTCCTCAGGCCATGGCACCCCAGGCAAGGGTCTCTACCCTGCATTATCTCTGCACAGTGGGCACAGTCATATGCCGTGTTGGAAAGCCACATGTGCCTTCCAAGGACCTGGGGCTTGGGTTGGGCAGGATGTGACTCGGTTTGGCCTGCTCCCATTCATGTCTCGCCTAGTAGCACGTCACCAGCCCCATCATCTGTCATGTGGAGCCTGCCTTCATCATGAGACTGCTGTGTTAAGTAAATGCTCACTGAATGTTGCCCTCGTTGGCTTACAACTGGGAGTGCAACTCCTCCGGGCTCTAGGCAAACCCCTTCATCCACAGCCCGCGGCTCCATGCTGTCAGTTCTATACCAAAACCTCCCATGGACAATCTCTGGCCCCCATGGGTCTTCAGCAGTCCCAGAGTCCACCCTCCCATGGCTCAGATGTGGAGACTGAAATCTGAAGGGACAGGGCTACCGCTGGGACCTGGGCTCTAAGCCTCTGCTCCTGAAGCCTTTGCCCTGACTCTCCACAGCCGCCCTGTCTCTCTGGTCAAGAACCTTGCTCCGTAGCCACCCTATAGCTCTCGACCAGGTGTTGCCCGAGAGCAGATGCCCTCCAAGCAGGTGTGGCTGAGTGCCTGGAGGCTGGGGGTGACAGGAGGGGAGAGAGAGAGAGACTGAAGCCCACCTCCCAGCCTCCAGGTCCCAAAGCGGAAGCTGGTTCCTGCTAATTAGCGCCTTAACGAACCGTGCTGTGGCGCTCTCCTGGAACCCTCTCCCAGACATAATTGCAATGATTTTTTTTTTTTTTTGGCTGCTGGGGGGCATCTGGAGGGGGAGGGCTTTTCTGTTTTTTTTTTTTTTTTTTTTTTCACTGTCCACATGGATTTTTCAGACTTACCCACTCTTGCCTCATTTGGAGAAGGGGAAAGATGTGTTAATGGATCCTTATCTGCAGTTGAGAAGAGCAGTGCAGGATAGAGGTGAAAAACTTCATTTTAATGAGAAGCAAATTTCTCTTTCTTTTAAATGACAGGACCCCCCCCCCCAAGTCTAAGTACTTTTTTTTTCTTTCTGGTTTTTTGAGGTAGGGTCTCACTCTGGTCCAGGCTGACCTGGAATTCACTATGTACTCTCAGGGTGGCCTCGAACTCATGGCAATCCTCTTACCTCTGCCTCCCGAGTACTGGGATTAAAGGCGTGTGCCACCACGCCGGGCTTGGATTTTTTTTTTTTTTTTTTTTTTTGGTTTTGCAAGGTAGGGTCTCACTCTGGTCCAGGCTGACCTGGAATTAACTATGTAGTCTCAGGGTGGCCTCGAACTCTCGGCGATCCTTCTACCCCTGCCTCCCGAGTGCTGGAATTAAAGGCGTGCGCCACCACACCTGGCAAAGACTTCTTTTTATTTATTTATTTGAGTCAGAGAGAGGGAGAGAGAGAGAGAGAGAATGGGTGTGGGCGCGCCAGGGCCTCTAGCCATGGCAAACGAACTCCAGATGCATGTACCACCTTGTGCATCTGGCTCACATGGGACATGGAGAATCGAACCTGGGTCCTTAGGCTTTGCAGGCATGTGCCTTAACTGCTAAGCCATCTCTCCAGCCCAAGTCTAAGGATTTTTGGGTGTTGGAAATAGAGGCCAAAGTGTCAGGTCAGCAAGACTTTAGGAGAGGGGGTCGTGATGGCTCAGGGCCGTGGGCTTGGGCCTGCCCTCTTTTTCCCCCTCCAGGGGGGTTGGGAAGAGTGCTGTGGCCTCATTTAGAGATGAGCAAACAGGCCGTGAAAGGTGGAAACGTGTCCAAGTTGCTGCAAGGATTGGAGGGTGACAGCTCAAGCCTCTGCAATCTTCATCTCATGTCACTGCCTGACCCTGGGGACTGCAACTCAGCCGAATAAAAGGATCCTTCCAGGCCTCTCTCAGGGACAGGGCACAGGAGCTTTGGTTAGGGAAGCCAGGGTGTCTCCTGGCTCTGACCAGGGAGGATATGAGGATCCAGCTTGAGTGGTACTTGCTGTAGGGGTGTCTGGCAGTGGGGCCCAATGTGGATAAGCACCCCATATAAATTGTTGGGTATCACGCTGTAGATTCTGCCAGACCTAGAAGCCTAGCTGGGCAAGAGGGTGGCCCAGCCCATCAAAGCCAGAAGAAACAGGCTATCTCAGAGACTACTTAGACCAGAGCAAGACCACCAACAAGGACCCTGTACCCAGAGATGTGGCGCTGGGTAAGCTGAGTTACTATGTCTTTGGGAATGGGTCAGAGTCCACAGAGTCAACACTCAGCAGAGAGCTACTGGCCAAGGCTCCTGGTGCCCTCGCAAACCCTAGCCCCTTTGTGGTGGTTGAATGGATATCCCTAACAGATTCAGGAGTTTATTTAAACTTGTAACTGAGCTCTCCAGCCACCTGGCCGGAGGAGGTGTCACTGTGAGCGGGTCCTAGGTGTGGGGATGGATCTGGGATTCCTGCTTGAGATCTGCCAGGAATTCCTGGAGTGTGCTTGCTTGTGGTGCTGCTGGTGGTTTTTCTCTCTGTGTGGACCTGTGAAAGGGGGTCAGCTTCTTCCACCATGATGGAGCTTCCCCTGGATCTGTCAGCTTGAAATAAATGCCATTCCTCCCATTAACTATGCCTGGTTTGGAAGTTCGTCCCAGCAATGTGAAGCTGACTATGACACCTGTAATGGAGTGCTCGGCATCCAGGAAAGTCCTTGAACCCCAAACCCTAGGTTCGTTTCTAATTTTAATCAAAGAATTGAATTTAAAAGACTGAGAAGTATAATTATTAAATTATTATATTTATCGAGGGAAGTAAAGAGCCAAGGAAAGGCACCCACATGGCTAGAGATCCCACGTGGAGGGCCTGGAAAAACCTCAGAAAGAAAAAGAGAGAGAAGAGAGTTCAAGGAGCTCCTGCCCTGTGGGGAGCTGGAGGGGATAAAGAACTCATGTGGAGAGTAAGGGCTAGGGGTCCCTCCCCTGGGCTCAACCCAGCCGGCCTGGGCCCAGCCAGCCAAGGGCAAAACTCACCCACAGCTGGAAGTTCCCAAGTGGTCAGAGAGCCTGCCCTCTCCTTGCAAAGGTGTTTATAACCTTATGATGGTGGGCTGTCTTCTGGCTCAGGTGAACCAGAGGGACAGCTGGTTGGTTAGGGCTAGGGGCTGTCTCAGCAAGAGGCTAGCCCTGCCACCAAGTTCGGGGGCTGAACTTGATCAACCACAATGTTTAAATCCTATGATTGACCTCCCTCCCGGGTGTGTGTGGGGGTGGTCCTGGTTATTTGTGGGAAAAATGGATGTAGGGAACTAGGCAAGAGATAGAAGTCAGATCATCTTTGATTTCTAGCAAGTGCAAACTTTCCTGCCTTTTTCTTACTTCCAGGGGTGCAGTCACCCTAACTGTACCCCTCTCTCACACCCTCTTAGGTTCCAACCTGGTTTTCCCAGCCAGGCTTCTGGGACTGCTCCTTCAAGGGCTCTCCAGGAATACGGGGAGCTCCTGTCTGCTGAGTCTGCCAGGGGTGGTGGAGAGCCTAGCACTAAGTGTTCACTGGCACTCACCCTCATGGGTGTCCTGGAGGGAAGGAACCCATCCCAGCCTCTTAACCTCCTGTACCCCACCTGGGGCCATGGGAGGCTCGAGGATGAGGCTGGCACCACAGGCCTAGTGCCCAACAAACCCCATTCAGTGAACAAGCCCGATCCCAGCCTCGCCCCTCATCACTGGGCACCACGGTTAAGCCTCCACCCCCTGAATAGGACAGTGGGCTAGCACTGCCGCCTCCTGCTGAGGGAGCGAGGGAGCGAACATGATGCGGTTCAATGATGGATGTGTTACAGTCAGTGTGCAAAAGTGGTTGCAGAGCTGAGAGTGAGGGCGCGCACCGATAATCCCAGCATTCAGGAGTCTGAGGCAGGAGGATCTTGAGTTTGAGGCCAGCCTAAGTCACAGAGTGAGACCCCAGTGGTAAAGCACTTGCTGCACAAGTGTGAGGACCAGAGTTTGGAGGCCCTCCCCATATACACACTGGGTGGGTTTGGTGGTCCTCTTATTATCCCGTTGCTTAGGAGGCAGGCACACAGTGACTGCTTATATTAGCTAGGTCAGTGACTTCTGAGCGTTAAGTGAGAGACCCCGTGATCAAGGAAGACACTCAATGTCAGCCTCGTACTCCACACATACATTCCCCGCCAGTGGACTCCTCCATACATACATTGGTAAAGAAAAATCCCCCCTCCCCCTCCGCCCCCGACAAAAACAGGGCTGGAGAGAGGCTCAGTGGTAAGCAGCACTTTCTGTGTAAGCAGGAGGGTGTCCTCCCCGCCCCCCCCCCCCCGCCATAGACCCATATAAAGAGTTGGGTGTGGCCACGTGCTTCTGTAACTGCTTCTGGAATGCCAGTCCAGCGGGGAAGCAGACCCTTGAGAGGAGCTTGCAGGGGGAAAAAAAACCAAAACAACAGTTCAAATAAAAGTGGGCAGAAGAGTGACAGAGCAGGGCATCTGATCTTCTTCTTCTTTTTAAAATAATTTATTTATTTTTTTAGACCAAGAGAGAGAGGGGGAAGAGGCAGATATAGAGAGAATGGGTGTGCCAGGGCCTTTAGCCACTGCAAACGAGTTTCAGATGCATGCACCACCATGTGCATCTGGCTTTACATGGGTATTGGGGAATCAAACCTGTGCCCTTTGGCTTTACCAGCAAGTGCCTGAACTGCTAAGCCATCTCTCCACCCACACCTGATGTTCTGTTCTGACCTCTGCAGGCAAGTGCACGGAGCGCCTCATGGGCACATACACGTGCCTACATCACACACTCACATACCATACCACACACACACCACATCACACATCACATACACACAAGCAAAAACAAAAAAGAGCGAAAGGAATTAAACAAACAAATAAAACAACAACAAAAGCAGAACGATGACATCAGAATCCCAGACTTCCAGGGTCCAGGGTGCTCATTGCCAAGGAGGCTGGACAGAAGCTTCTTAGGTCTGGCCCTGCTGACACCTCTGGGCTCATTCTCTCTCTGACCCTGTTTTACCCTGACGTGATGGGGAGTTGGGGGGGGGGCGGGGATGTGTCCAAGATAGGGTTCAGTTTTGGGTGATTTCAGCCCTGAGATGGTTCTCAACTATCACCTGGGGGGAGGGGCAGTCTGAAGACAGGGTCAGCCCATTCCTTTGGGATCTGTTTTCCTGAACCGTCAGGAGCATGCCCTCCTCGTCCTGGTAACCTCTGGCCGCTTGATTGGTCACCAGATCTCCCAGGAGATATATGAAAGGAGGCAGGAGAGGCGCCCAAGCCATGAATGAGGAGGACTGCAGAGGGGTTGTTGTCGAGAGGAGCCGTGGGGGATACTGGTTATGGGTTAGCATGAATAGGAAAAAGGAGGGTCCCCAAAGCCGGGGTGGGGTGTCCCAGTGAGAACAAGGGCCTGGAAGTGAGACTGGGTCAAGTTGGCTGCTGCTTTTCTTTTGAATTCTTGGTGAATTTCCAGTGGTGCAAGGCTCAGCTTTTGTGAGGCCCACTGGAGGCCTTTGGTAGCGTGTAGTGGCCCACGGGAGATTTCTACTCTGGGCCCCACCTTGCTATGGGCAGCCTCCTCTGGGTGCCGAGAAATCTTCAGCACCAGTTTAGCTTAGCTCTATGGCTGTGGCTACAGCAAGAGCCTAGGCAGGTGAGGCCAGGGACTTGGGGCCTGCATACCAGGGCCATAAACTGTCCTTGAGCTCGGGGGAGCCACGGAAGGATCTAAGACAGCAGGGTTTGTGGAGGGGGACACGTGCAGTGGCTCAGGGGAAGGCTCTGGGAGAGGGTATCACGCCTGATGCGCTCCCTCCCCAGGACTGCGGTGTTGTATCTGACCTGAGTAAGGAATGAATCGCCAGTGTAGATCACCCTGGCGAGCGGGCATCGATTTCCATTAAAAGGCAAGGCTGTGAATTTCTTTCTGTGCTGTCCTTTTGACAAGCTTGGTCCTGGGCCCCACCAGAGTGATGAGTGCGGAGGAGGGAGGGGTTGGGGTGGAGGTGGGGGAGGGCAGAGTAGAGACCCTTATGGTGACACCCTACAGTGATCTCTTTCCTCCTCCTCCAAGCCACCCCCCCCAACACTTGAGCCCCTGTCTTCTCCAGCCTGTCCCTCCATGTCCCCATGGATAAGCCAGGGCTGTCTGCACAGACCTGCTCCTCTTCCTCCATGGCTCCGCACACAAGCTGTATTTATTCCTTTATTTGCTTCGTGTGAGGCCACAGACTGCGGCTACCTTGTACATGGCCCTGTCCCCGGCGCCTGGAACCAAGGAGGCACTCAATAAATACTTGTGCCAGGCGTGGTGGCGCACGCCTTTAATCCCAGCACTCGGGAGGCAGAGGTAGGAGGATCGCCGTGAGTTCGAGGCCACCCTAAGACTACAGAGTGAATTCCAGGTCAGCCTGGAACAGAGTGAGACCCTACCTTGAAAAACCAAAAAATAAAAAAATAAATAAATAAATAAATACTTGTTCCATGGAGGGCAGGAAGAAAAAGGCAGTAGGCTTCTGGCTTGGGCAGACCTCCTCCTTGCAGAGGAAGTGGAGGGTTCCCTAGTCTGCCCAGGTGGACCCTGTTTCTGTCCCCTTTGTGGGAAGACAGGTCATTGTTTTCCCTCTGAAACCTAGCAGAGTTGGAGGCAGCAGTTTCCTGGAGGCTAGGAGCCTGGCCTAGGGTTCCCTGCTCAAGACAGTAAACCTTTGATGGTTAAGACAAGGAAGAGGGTGTTTAGGAGTCAAAGGTGGCTCCATTGTGCAAGGGAGTCCATGGGCTGCTCTGCCCCACAGTCCTCTGTCCTTTCCTGCCACTCCTCTGGAACAACCTCTGCCAACTCTGGATCTCTGTGTGTCCATGTCTCTATTTCCCTGCTCCTTGGAAACCGGCTTGCATCACTGCTCCTGGACTACGCCTTTTTTTTTTTTTTGAGGTAGGGTCTCGCTCTAACCCAGGCTGACCTGGAATTAATTATATAGTCTCAGGGTGGCCTCAAACTCACAGCCATCCTCCTATCTCTGCCTCTCAAGTGCTGGGACTAAAGGCGTGTGCCACCACGCCTGGCTGGACTACCTTTTATTAGCTGGGGTCTTTTTTTTTTTTTTCTGTTCATTTTTTTTTATTGACAACTTCTATACTTACATACAAAAAACACATGATATTTCCCTCCCCTGCCCCCATTCCACTTTAGAACTCCAATGTCCATCATATCCCCTCCCTCTGTCCATTAGTCTCTCTTTTAATTTGATGTCATCATCTTTTTCTTCTGTTTTTGAGGGTCTTGCGAAGGTATTGCTAGGCACTGCAAGGTCAAGGATATCGAGGCCAATTTCTGTCTGGACAGTTGCATTGTAAGGAGTCGTATCCTTCCTTTGGCTCTTCCATTCTATCCGCCCCCTCTTGCACAATGGTCCCTGAGCCGTGGAGGGTGTGACAGAGGTGTTTCAGTTCTGGGCACTCCTCCATCCCTTCTTCTCAGCACTATGTTGCCTTTTGGGTCATCCCATCAGCTGGGGTCTTAGCCCCGATTTTCCTCCCACTGCCACCTCAAGTTCCCATGTTTGTGGTTGGCCAAGCCTCCTGCCGAGCCGTTTGGTATATATTTGGTGGCTTTTGTTTTTCTGACAACCCCATTTTCAGTGACGCTCATAGTTGTCTTCTTTGGAGAGGCTTTAAAAAATTGTAATTATGGGTTGGAGAGATGGCTCAGCAGTTAAAGGAGCTTGCTTGCCAAGACCCTGGTTTGACTCCCCAGTACCCATGTAAAGCCAGATGCACTACGTGGCACATGCATCTGGAGTTTGTTTGCAGTGGCAGGAAGCCCTGGCACATCTGTACTCATTCTGTCTGTCTCTCTCTGTCACACACATACACAAATAAATTAACTATTTAAAACATAGTAACTATGGTATTCCCAACTTTCCCCCATTCAGTAAACCTCCTCTCAATACAACTAAACACATAAAGTACTACATCAGTTTTATCTTTTTCTTCCCCCTTCAAGTAGAGGTCTCATTGTGCAGTCTAGGCTGGCTTTGAATTTGAAATCCTCCTGCCTCAACCTCCCAAGTGCTGGGATGTGAGCCAAGCTTGTTTTGCCTTCTGGAGAAAGTTCTCCCTGTGACTTGTGACTGGCTTCACTGTGGTTTTAGATACCTGTTCTCTTGTTGGATCTTCTCCTTACTGGACCCCACACTTCCCTGTTCTTAATAGCTTCCAAATAAGTTGCATAGGAGGCACAGCGCCTGAATACTGTTCATTGTATTCCACATCTTGGTGGATAGTCTGGCTGGGTATAGAATTCTAGATGGTGCTCTTTCCTTGAGTGTTTTAATGGGCCCTTCTCTCTCTCTCTCATGCTCCAAATACTTTTATTTATTTATTTATGAGAGATAGAATATGAGTGGGTATGCCAGGGCTTCTTGTTGCTGCAAGCCAACTCCAGACCCATGAGCCACTTTATGCATCTGGCTTTATATGGATACTGGGGAATCGAACCCAGGCTGTCAGGCTTTGCAAGCAAGTGCCTTTAACCATTGTGGAATCTCCTCAGTCTCTTTCTGTCTTTAAAAAAAAATTTTTATTTATTTGAGCAAGAGAGTGTGTGTGTATGGGTGCACTAGGGGCTCCTGCTGCTGTAGCTGAACTCCAGACACAAACATCACTTTGTACATCTTTGCCTACATGAGTACAGGAGAATTGAACCCAGGCCATCAGGCTTTGCAAGCAACCACCTTAACCACTGAGCAATCGCCCCAGGCCATTTTTTTCTAGCATGTTTTTAAAAAATGAAATTGAGGGCTGGAGAGATGGTTTAGCAGTTAAGGAGTTTGCCTACAAAGCCTAAGAACCCATGTTCGACTCTCCAGATCCCATGTTAGTCAGACACACAAAAGTGAGGCAAGAGCAAGGTTGCATATGGCCACTAGGTGGTGCAAATGTCTGGAGTTCAATTTCAGTGGCTGAGGCCCTGGCATGCCAATTCTCTCTCTCTCTCTTAAAAAAAAAATTTTTTTTTAAATAATAAGATCAATACATTACCTACTGTGCTAAGGAGACACCTGATATCCTTTTTTTTTTTTTTTTTTTTTTTCAATTTTCTTCTTCTTTTTTTGGTTTTTCAAGGTAGGGTCTCACTTTGGTCTAGGCTGACCTGAAATTAACTATGTAGTCTCAGAGTGTCCTCAAACTCATGGTGATCCTCCTACTTCTGCCTCCCAAGTGCTGGGATTAAAGGCATGTGCCATCACCCCCGGCTCTTTTTTTTTTTTTTTTTTTTAAAGCATTCTTTTGCATTTTTAAAAAAAATATTTTATTCATTTATTTGAGAGGGAGAGAGATGCAGAAATAGGCAGGTAGAGAGAGAGAGAGGGAATGGGCACGCCAGGGCCTCCAGCCACTGCAAATGAACTCCAGATGCGTGTGCCCCCTTATGCATCTGGCTTACATGGGTCCTGGAGAATTGAGCCTTGAACCGGGGTCCTTAGGCTTCACAGGCAAGCGTTTAACCGCTAAGCCATCTCTCCAGCCCTGTTTTGTTTTTTCAAGGCAGGGTCTCACTGTAGCTCAGGCTGACCTGGACTTCACTATGTAGTCTCAGGCTGGCCTTGAACTCATAGTGATTCTCTTACCTCTGCCTCCCAAGTGCTGAGATTAAAGGCATGTGCCACAACACCCAGCTCCTCTTGCATCTTCTGCTCTCTTTGAGTTGCTCTTTTTTCTCTTTGCTTCCCTGTTTGTGTCCCTGTGCTGCATAATAAAGATTCTTTCCATTGACTCAGCAGTGTTTGTTGAATGCTCCTTGTGGCAGCCCCCCTTTGCTAACCCTGAATAAAATGTCACAAGTCCCTGAGCTGGTGGGGCTGACATACAAGTTGCCAGCAATGTACCATGGAAGCTGGTATTCCTGATGCATGGGTGAACTTGTCACCGGAGGCTTCCCTGTGGCTGGTCTGCCTGTCTGGGCTAGCTCACTAGGAACCTCAATGACAGTGTCTCCTGAGATGCTTTTAAGTCCCCTGGGGCTAAGTTGGACAGGAAGGCTGAGCTGAAATTCAGCATTCAAGTTTTCACTTACTCCTTCCATTTTCTTTTCTTTTTGAAAAAATCTTTTACTTATCTATTTGAGAGAGGGAAAGGGGCAGATAGATAGATAGATAGATAGATAGAGAATGGGTGCACCAGGGCCTCTAGCCACTGCAATAGAATTTCAGACCCATGGGTGACCTTGTGCATCTGGCGAGTGCCTTAGCCACTTAGCCATCTCTCCAGCCCCTCCTTCTATTTTCAGTATGAACCCCTTCCCTGCACTCAGTCTGAGCTCTCCCAATCCTGAGAACTTCAGCTTGATCCTCCCCAGAAGGATCCAGGACAGATCTGGAGAGGGAGTGCCCAGAAGTTCTTATGCAGACTCCTCCCAGCCTCCATTCCTGTGTCTAGGGGTGCCAGGGCGACCTGTTCATTCCTGAGCCCTTGCTGCCAGGCAATAGGACAGTGGCTCAGGACTCAGCTGTGCCAGATCAATTACCTCTCACCCATCTGCTCTCCAACTTTCCAGCATCATGTTGCCAGTTCCTCTTCCACACTTGGTTCCTTGTAGATTTATTTTCAAACAACAACAACAGCAGCAACAATCTTTCACTGTTGTAATGGTAATGGGATTTTTCAAGAGAGTAAAGGTAAGCACAGCCCATGTTCCTAATCCACTGTGACTAAGCTGTACATCCATATATATATATATATTTTAAATTAATTAATTAATTTATTTATTTTTGGTTTTTCGAGGTAGGGTCTCACTTTGGTCCAGGCTGACCTGGAATTCACTATGTAGTTTCAGGGTGGCCTCGAACTCATGGCAATCCTCCTACCTCTGCCTCCCTGAGTGCTGGGATTAAAGGCGTGTGCCACCATGCCCAGCTCATCCATATATTTTTTTTAATTTTTGGTTTATTATTTATTTGCAGAGAGAATGAGAATGAGCCCTGCAGAGCCTCTAGCCACTGCAAATGAACTCCAGATGTGTGTACCACTTTGTGCATCTGGCTTTATGTGGCTTTACTGGGGAATCAAACCTGGGCTGTCAGACTTTGCAAGCAAGTGCCTTTAACCACTGAGCCATCTCTCCAGCTCTGTGCATCCATATTTGATCCATTCTCCTGCCCATGGCCATCTAGAATGTTCCCTCTTTCTACTCTTAGGAACAGGCTGCTCGAGTGATCCATTCTCCTGCTGGTGGGCATCTACAATGTTCCTTCTTTCTTTCTACTCTTAGGAACAGGCTGCTCAAGCCTTGTACCCCATCCAGTGCCTGTGTGGAGCATCTTGGTTTGGAATTGCTTGGTGGCGGGGCATATGCATCTTCAACTTTACAAAGGAAGGCCAGGTTTCTTCTTTAAATGCTTGGAGCAGCTTCCATCTACATCAGCAGTGTGTGTCCCAGCCCACCATCTTGGCACCCTCTGACTGTTTAGGTGCCCACCAACCTGATGGGTGCAGAATCCTACCTTGTGCTTCCACTTGGCATTTCTCAGGAGTCTGCTAAGTTTTGCCAGCCTTGTCATGTGCTCATTGGCCCGTCAGGCCTCTTCACCTGACAATTGCCTGTTCTTCTCTGCCTTTTAAAAAACCTGGCTGGCCGGGCGTCTGGGCCTCTTCCCACCTGACAATTGCCTGTTCTTCTCTACCTTTAAAAAAACCTGGCTGATTTGTCCTTTTCTTTTATTATTGATTTGCAGAGTTCTTTACATAGCTTGGAAACAGATAATTTTTTTTGAAACATATTTTTTTGTTAGCTCTGTGTGCTGTAATGTCTTCTGGTCTGTCTGTGCCCCCCCCCCCACATACTTAAAAATATTTTATTTATTTATTCATTTATTTGAGAAAGAGAGTGAGAAAATGGGCTCGCCAGGGCCTCTAGCCACTGCAAACGACCTCCAGACTCATGATCCATCTTGTGCATCTGGCATATGCGGGCACTGGGGAACTGGACCTGGGTTCTTAGGCTTGGCAGGCAATTGCCTTAACTGCTAAGTCATTTCTCCAGCCCTCTTTTTCTTTTATTATTGATTTGCAGAGTTCTTTTTTTTTATTTGAGAGAGACAGAGAGAGAGAGAGAGAGGCACCAGTGGCCTCTCAGAGGCTCTGAATGAACTCCAGACACATGCGCCCCCTTGTGGGCAAGTGTGGCATTGCGCCCTGGCATCACTTTTTGCGTCTGGTTAAACGTGGGACCTGGAGAATGGAACCAGTGTTCTTAGGCTTGGCAGACAGGCTCCTTAACTGCCAAGCCATCTCTCCAGCCCTGATTTGCAGAGTTCTTCTTCTTCTTTTTTTTTTTTTTATTTAGTTATTTATTTATTTGAGAGAGAGAGAGAGGGAAGGAGAGAATGGGCACGCATGCAAGAGCCTCTAGCCACTGTAAACGAACTCCAGACACATGTGCCACATTGTGCATCTGGCTTTACGTGGATACTGGGGAGTCAAACCTGGGTCCTTTGGCTTTGGAGGCAAAGTGCCTTAACCACTAAGCCATCTCTCCAGCCTGCTTTGCAGAGTTCTTTCTATAGTCTGGAAACAGAATTTTTTATATTGTTAGTTCTGTGCATTGTGGTATCTTCTTCTGGTCTGTGATAGCTTTTGTTACCTAGACAATTTAAATGGTAACAAAGTCGAGTTTCTCACCTGTATGCCTCCTGCTTTTAATAGCTCTCTGGGAATGAGTATTTTTAAGGCTCTTGATGTGTATTGCTAACTAATCACTGGGAACAGTTGCCCTGGCTTGCCCTCAGACTGGGCAGAAGGATGGCAGGCATCCTAGGGCACGTGTGCCAGGCGCGAGTGCAGCAGAGGTGGGGATGGAGAAACAGGCCGATATTACCAAGCAACCAACATGCACACAGCGCGAGAGGTTTCAAAGGTTCAGCGGACAAGGCTTCGTTTGATCCTTGACACCATCCAGAAGGGTTCTTGTCTTTTTCTCCTTTGGAGAACGGAGGCCTCCCCGTGAGGCGGTCACAGGTGACTTTGATTCAAGCACAGGCTCCAGCAGCGGTGTGGCTGGGCTGGGAGTTGTGGAGGGTGACTCGGGGAGGATGGTTAATTAGTGTCCCGGGAAAGTGAGTAGAAGCAGTGTATCTTTTCCCATGTGGGGTGGTGGGAGTGCAGTGTTGTTGCAGACACTGACTGGAGTGTGTGCCTCCGAGATCTGGATGCCTGGGGAAGTGGGAGGGGTTTCTGGGTCTCAGAGCCTTGGTTCTGCCTCGCCCAGACTGTGATCTTGAACAGGCCTGGGACCTCTCTGAGCCTCCCTGGGTAGAATGGGAGCTGGATGGAGACAGGCAGCCCTGTAGGGAACTGTGGGGCTGAATGAGGTCAGAGCTCTTGGAGCCACAAAGGGGCTCTTAGGTAGGGTCTATCCCACAAGAGCTGTGGCAGAAGGGTGGGCACCCAAGAGCCAGGCACAGGAATGAGGGCGCAAAGCCATGGTGGTGGCGGGATGGGACTTAATGCCCCTTTTACTTTACGGAAGGGCCTTTCTAAGAAATTGCTGTTGGCTCAGAGAGTGGGAGCGTGCAAGATAGGGCTGGGGGAGGTGTTAGGCGCCAGGTGGGCGAGGGTCATTGGGTCCCCAGCCGTAACTGGTAGGTTACTTGTCCCTCTTCTGCTCACTCCAGGGTTAGGTTGGTGGTCTTCCCTTGGGCCCGCCTGGGCTGGAGGGGTTAATCTTGACAGTGGCGTCTGAGAGAGCCTGTCGTGGCAGTATGCAAATCCATACGCTTTCATAAACTGCTTAATTAGGCGAATGTTAATGAGACGTTAATTACTGTTGTGCCCGCGGATCCCACGGAAACGGGGATTATGTTTCTCTTCAAACATCCCATCTTAATTATAACTTGTGCTTAATTCTGCAGCTTTCACCAGTGGGGTGAGGGCGGGGTAGGTGCCTCCTTTTCTGGGTGGTTCTCCGGTTGGGGGGATCCTTCCCCTATTCTTCATTTGTCAGATATCTATGAAGCACCTATTATGTGCCCAGCACTGCTGATGGGGTGGGAGAGAGCCTAAGTGAGAGGAAATGGTATATATTTGGGGGGTAGCATGCCCATCCGGAAAGGCTTTTTGGAGGAAGGGTCCCACGGACTGAGTGATAAACGTGGAAATGTGTTCAGTGGAAAGTTACGTGGCGGGTCCAGCTTGGGTGAAGATCTGGTAAGGCTGAAGTCTTGTTCCTTGTGTGGGAACTGTCCCTCGCTGGTCCTGTTGTCTCCAGCTTCTAATTCAGATCTATTGGTCGTGAAACCCAGGAGCCTGGGGCCTCTTCAAACAGCCCTGATTCTGCCAGGGCCTCACTTCTTCTATGCTCGGATAGTCTGGTTGGGAACTGGCACAGGCTTTGTCAACTCAGGCAATCAAGGTAGGTTTCCTGGAGAAGGCTTGCTGAAGACCCGCTGCCCTGAAACTCTGAGAACCTGTAATTTGCCTTTGCGCTTGCGTCTTGGAGCATAGCATGTGCTTGGGATATGCCATGGCCCTACTACTTAGGCCTTGACTGGCACAGCAGGGTCTTAAAAGACTGGCCTATGTTCACTGCCCTCTTTCTGTTGTTCCCTACCCCTGGCTACCCATGTTGCTTGCATTCAGCAGGGACTGTGTGGTGCTACTCCCTCTGCCAGCCTTCCTCTTCCCCCAGGTACCAGGAGACTGAGACTTCTCTGGCTGCGGCCAAACCTGCCAGGGTGAATTCGGATTCAAGTTGTCAAGCTGTGACTTGAGAGACCCAAGCGAGCATGAAGCCCATTTTTTTTTTCACATGAGGATGTAGTGGCAGGTGCAAGTGTGGCCACCTAGGACTCTTGTGGCTTCGTAAGCTGTTTCTCAGGGGCACGAGGGCAGCGGGCACACCCCCATGTTCCTAAGCACTGCTGTAAGCTGGGCCTCGCCCCATCATTCCTGTCTGCTCGTCTGATGGAAAAAAAATCAGGCCCAAAGAGGTGTGGTCAGGGATGGAGGCTCCACGGACTAGACATGTGTGTGTATGGCCTGGGTGGACTCTTTGGGGGTCATCTCCTGTGACACAACTCTTGGGTGAGCAGATTGAAGGCTGTTAATGCCAGGAAGCTACTGGGCCCCCAACCCAGGGTGCCCTCCTGCCTGTCTCGGAATGTGGCATCTCCTTCAAGCACTTAATTGTGGTGGGAAATGATTTACCCCGCACTGTGCTCTACCTGACTTGGTGTGGATGAAGTGTCTTTCTGGAATCGAGACATCTTAACTTGAAAGTGCATGGTGACAGTGGAAAAGCTTTTAGACCACGATGTACATTTGTACAATTACACCTCAGTCTTTAAAACAAGACTATTTCATTTATTTATTGGAGAGAGAAAGAGACAGAGAGGCAGAGAGAAAGGGTGTGCCAGGGATGCCAGCTACTGCAAATGAACTCCACCTTGTGCTTCTGGCTTATGTGGGTACTGGGAAATTGAACCTGGGTCCCTAGGCTTTGTAGGCAGGTGCCTTGACTGCTAAGCCATCTCTCCTGCCCCACCACAGCCTATTAAATTTGTTATTATCCCCCAAGTACGAAAACCAACTATGCTCACCTCAGCCCTCCTGCAACGGGACAGCCATGGTCCTGTGCCTGGGGCCTGGGCTGCGTGCCTTTGGTCCTCACAGTTTGGTAGTTGTTTCCTATACTGGCCGGCCGAGGACAGTGGAACAGTGTCTGGCTTAATAGTGAGGCTTGACTTGAGAAGTGGTACCTATTTGCAATGAAAAAATAAATCTTTTATGGGCTTGACAGATGGCTCAGCATTTTTTTTTTCCTGCCTAAGTGTGAGGGCCTTGAGTTCCAGTCTCAGAGCCCATGTAAACATCTGGGCATTGCCATGCACACCTCTAACCCCAGTCCTTTTCTTTTTTGGAGAGAGACAGAGAGAGAGAGGGAGAGGAAGACAGATAGAGATGGATACACCAGCAGCCTCTCAGCTGCTGTGAATGAAATCCAGATGCGTGCACCCCCTTGTGGTCAAGTGTGGCATTGTGCCCTTGCATCACTGCATCTGGCTAAACGTGGGACCTGGAGATTGGAACCACTGAAGATTGGAACCAGCGTTCTTAGACTTAGGAGGCAGGCGCCTTAACTGCTAAGCCCTCTCTCCAGCCCCAGTCCTTTTTTAAAAAATAAGTCATTTATTTATTTATTTGAGAGAGTGAGAGGCAGTATAGAGAGAAAATGGGTGTGCCAGGGCCTCCAGCCATTGCAAATGAACTCCAGACATAAGTGCCACCTTGTGCATCTGCCTTTCTGGATCCTGGGGAATCAAACCTGAGTCCTTTGGCTTTGCAGGAAAGTGCTTTAACAACTAAGCCATCTCTCCAGCCCTAACCCCAATCCTGTGGGGAGCTGAGACCAGAGACTTGCAAGGGCTTGTGACTGGCAAGCTCTGGGAGTCAATAAAAGACTCCATCACAAGGAAAAACGGGAAGGTGAGTGATGGACAGAGACATTTGATGTCCTTCTGTGGCCACTGCAGGTGAGCCCATGGGGGAACACTTCCACACCCACATGTGCAATCACAGCAAGTACGCCACACCTACTATGAAAAAAAGAAACAAACCAAAAAACTTTTTCTAGGGCTGGAGAGATGGCTTAGTGGTTAAGTGTTTGCCTGTGAAGCCTAAGGACCCCGGTTCAAGGCTTGATTCCCCAGTACCCACATAAGCCAGATGCACAAGGGGGCACATGCGTCTGGAGTTCGTTTGCAGTGGCTGGAGGCCCTGGTGCACCTTCTCTCTCTCCGCCTCTTTCTCTGTCTGTTGCTCTCAAATAAATAAAAATAAAATAAACAAAAATTTTTTTAAAAACTTTCTAAAATAAAATTTATTTATTTATTTATTTGAGAGAGAGAAAGAGGCAGGTGGGGGGCAGAGAATGGGCACACCAGGGCCTCCAGCCCCTGCAAATGAACTCCATATCCATGCACCACTTTGTGCATCTGGTTTTACATGGGTACTGGGGAATTGAACCTGAACTGGGGTCATTAGGCTTTGCATGCAAGTGCCTTACTGATGAGCCATCTCTCCAGCCCTGATACTGGGGTTTTAAAAATATATATTTTATTTACTTATTTATTTGAGAGAGAGAGAGAGAGAGAGAGAGAGAGAGAGAGAGAGAGAGAGAGAATGGGTGTGCCAGGGCCTCCAGCCACTGCAGAAAAACTCCAGACACATGTGTCCCCCTTGTGCATCTGGTTTACCTGGGTCCTGGGGAGTTGAACCAGGATCCTTTGGCTTTGTAGGCAGACGCCTTAACCGCTAAGCCATCTCTCCAGCCCACCCAAAAACTTTTATAGTATCTGTTTCTGGTTGTACTACTAATGTAAGCCTCAGTGTGAATCCTGTACTTTCACCCATGTGTCTCCCCCGGGAGCCACTCACTTTATGCTTTCCTGTGTCCAGACCCAGCAGGACACAGCTACCCTTGGGCAACCTCTGGCTGGGGGTCTCACACTCAAATGCTCCGGTGCCTTCAGGGGATAGGAATGAGTGGAACAGTCTGGGAGGGCCTATGGAGACTTAGAGCCCCTCTATCAGCCTGGCTGGTTATTCACATGTGGAATGCAGGCCCTCAGGCCCTGTACAGCTAGTTCCATTTCTCCATAAAACGCAGAAACATAGATTTTTTTTTTTCTGTGGTCTATAAAAGTGAGCAGCTGAGTCTGATATATATATATATATATATTTTTTTGGTTTTTCAAGGTGGGGTTTCACTCTAGCCCAAGCTGACCTGGAATTCTCTATGTATTCTCAGGGTGGCCTTGAACTCATGGCGATTCTCCTACCTCTGCCTCCGGAGAGAGTGCTGGGATTAAAGGCGTGTGCCGCCACGCCCGGCTGAGTCTGATTTTTTTAAAAAACCCACCCAAAAGGCCAGGTGAAGGATTCTGTTGCTTGGTCAGTGACCTCCGTGTCTGGGCTGAGCCCTGTTCTCACACGCAGGCATGAGGACCAGGGTTGCTGTAGTGCAGCTGGCTGTTCAGGCCAGGGACACCCTCAGAGGCTGGACTCCCTGTGCAGGCCCTGGACTCCTCCACAACCCACACCAACCTGCCACGTGTTCTCCTTCCTCCCCACGGAAGGGGAAGCCGTCAGGTGTGCTTGAGCGACAAGCAGAAACAGGGTTTGTGGCAGAAAACAGGCGTGAGTCACCACCACGCTCCCTTTTAAGGAGGAAAATGAAGCTGCCTCCTTTGAATTGTCACCCAGGCCCACTCGGGGGAGGTTGTTCCCTGAGACCTTGCTGTTACTTTCTGGGGGCATGTCCCCCTCTGGGATGGGTACTGGTTGGTACCAAGTAAACTGTGGGGTCCTGGCTCCCTATGGCCATGGCCAGGGCAGAGGGCTCAGTCATGACTTGAACAGTAACACAAGAACTCTTATTAAATGACAGTGTCACCAATTGACGTGTTTAAATAGGACAGTCAATTAGAGCAAGAAAGAGTTGCAGACACCCCCACAGATATCAGCGCCTTTCTCCCAGTCGCCACTCCAGTCTGTCACGTCTAGCTTGGTCTCCTGCTCTTAGCTGGGCACAAGACAAGGTTTTTTTTTTTTTTTCTGGTTTTCCGAGGTAGGATCTCAAAGTAGCCCAGGCTGACCTGGAATTCACTATGTAGTCTCAGGGTGGCCTTGAACTTATGGCAGTCCTCCCACCTCTGCCTCCCGAGTGCTGGGATTAAAGGCGTGCGCCACCACGCCCGGCAAGCTCTCCTTTTTGGCTCTCTCCGTACCTCTGAAATCAGGGGACAGGCATTAAGATGAAGGGGAAACTTGCCCAGTGCCTGCTTTATGCCAGTCACCATGCTTGGCACTCACTCTTTGCAGCCGCCTGCCGCGGAGGTCCTTGTCATAGGCTCCATTTTTCTAGGTGAGGAAACTGTGACTTGCTGACCAGAAGCAGCTGATGGAAGGAAAGGTTTTATTTCTTCTTACAGTTTTTTTAAAATTTAATTTTATTTGTTTATTGGAGAGTGAGGGCAGGGGGGAGGAGAGAATGGGCACACCAGGGCCTCCAGCCACTGCAAATGAACTCCAGACTTATTCACCACCTTGTGTATCTGGTTTATGTGGGTACTGGGGAATCGAACCTGGGTCCTTTAGGCTTTGCAGGCAAGTGCCTTAGCTGCTAAGCCATCTCTCCAGCACTCTGTTTACAGTTTTGAGGGGTGTTGGGATCCCTCCTAGGGCCAGCCCAGGAGGGACCGCAGGGTCTCCATTGGGTAGGGGGTGAGAGGTGCGGAGTTACGACACAGACACCGGGAGTTGGGTGGAAGCAGGCAGAGGGCGAGCTGCTGCAAACTTGTTTATTCAAGGAAGTGTAGGGGCTTTTAAGGGCTGGCCAATCGTTGTATGGAGTGGTTCCCTTCTTATGACCAATGACAGCCTGTCTCTGGGCAGATCATCTTTTTTTTTTTTTTTTTTTTTTTTTTTGGCTTTTTGAGGTAGGGTCTCACTCTGGTCCAGGCTGACCTGGAATTAGCTATGTAGTCTCAGGGTGGCCTCGAACTCATCGCAATCCTCCTACCTCTGCCTCCCGAGTGCTGGGATTAAAGGCGTGTGCCACCATGCCTGGCTGGGCAGATCATCTTGCAGCAGGTTGCTAGCAGGCATGGGGCTGTAGCTGTTGTCACGCCAGGCCTGTGCAGGATGCCACGTCCACAGAAGCCACTTCCTGGTTTGTTCTAGCAGGCGGCTTGGCTGGGGCCCAACCTGCATTGTGCCATACAGAGGGAAAGTTCCATGGGTGGGAAATGCATGGCCCTAGCAGCCAGTCAGCCAGGCATCTCATCTTCACAGCTGCAGGAAGGAAGTCGTTTGAGTTCTGGGCTTGGAGCTGGGTTAAATGACTTTAGAGACCTTTCCCCAGAGACATACTTCCTCCAGCAAGACTCCACCTTCCAAAGGTCCCACAACTTTCCCAAATTGCCACCAGCTGGGGAACCAAGTATTCCAAACACACAAACCCATAGGGAATGCTTTACATTCAAACTACCGTAGAATGTTCTCCTGCCCTGGGCCCACCTGGGTGGTATTGGCTCTGGCAGTTTGGGGGTCAGCAGGCCTTGCAGGGTTCTATCTTTTCTCCCAGCTGTCCCCAAGTCTTTGACCTTGGCAGTGTCCAATCAACTTGAACCCTTCCACTTTCTGGCCCAAGTGTATCAGGGTTCCTAAGGGTTTGTAGCCTCAGGCCCTAGGCCATTACAGGGAACAGAAGCTATATGACCAGTGGCATGTGCACGTGTGTGCTTGTGCTTGGCCACACATAGGCGTTGCACTTATCAGGCCACAAGCTGCCCAGACCTGCCCCTTCGTCACCAGGCCTGTAGTCAGGTGCTTTACATGTCATTACACAAGGTTCCCATTCCAGCCCTTCCCTGTGGAGGGTGGGCTGTTTGCTCAGTCTGGATCATAGATTATCTTGCAGCCTCATTGGGGGGGGGGCTGGGCTTCCCTGTGGGCACACAGACCACTCTGGAACACTTCAGACAGGCTCTGGCCAAAGAGTGGATGAGCACGGGGGGAGAGCTGGGGGTCAGAATGACCTTACCCAAACATTGCCTTGCCGTCTTGGGCCCCTACCCCCAATGATGGTGACATTTACATTGCCTGAGTTCTTTCTGGGCCCAGGGCAGTTCCACCCAGGGGCTTTTCGTGGATGGTGGCTCTATTTGATCTTAAGAAGAGTAGGCATGCTCAGCACAGTTGTTTTTCAGGTGGCACAAAAGGATTAAACAGCTTGCTAGGGTCACAGAGTAACTGGGATAGCAGGGACAAGAACCCCGATGCTGGGTTGTTAGAAAGCAGCAGGCTTGGCCGCACTCAAGCTCAGCTCCTCTATGAAGCACACCCTGACTGCCCCAGGTTCAGCCGCTTGTCTCTTGCACAGTGGCTGTCCCAGCCATTCACATAGAATTCAGATGGGAGAAGCAACCCAGGAGGGGAAAAAAGATCAGCTTTGGAAGTAGCCAAAGAGAGGGTACCCTCTTGTTAGAGCCTTACCAGTCAAGAAGGAAGCAGAGGCAGGCAGCAGCCAGGCTGGCAGTGCAGGGTCCGGCAGTGGGGAAGCTGGGCTGTCATCCCTGCCCAGTGCTCTTTCTTCTGTACCCACTTGTTACATGGATTTTGTTTCAGAAACAGGGCTAGGGTAGGGGTATGGTTGGAGAGGGGCCAGAGGGAACCCCAATAAGATCCCTTTTCTTCTCCTTTGCCTCCAACCTCCAGCCATGAGGACTGGTATATTTTCAACCTCCCTCCCACCATTAACTAAAACTAAGGGAAGGAGAGGGGAGGGGTGAGCGGTTGACTTAAATGTTTAAATTAGCCTCACTTTGCTGAAAGCTGGGTGTCAGGATAAATCCTTTCCTACAGTGTCATATATCTTTTCCTGAGTGGGAAGTTGGTGAATAAATGAATGTTCTTCATATATTATTATGGCCTGACACAGCCAAGGCAGGGAGAGGCGGCCATCGGTGATTAACGAGCAGATCTCTGCTAACGAGCAGATGAGTGGACTCCTTAGTGGGCCCAGGGCCTGGGGTCCATGCCAGGGTGAGGGGCTATGCCCCAGGCTTTGAGTGTCCAATCAGCCTTGGCTTGTCCCAGGCTGCTTGCCACTCTCTACATCCTCCTTTCAGTCTTAAAGCAGCCTCCCACTTTGCTAGGCAACCCCCCTTTAAAAATTTATATTTTATTTTAGTTATTTATTTGAGAGAGGAAGAGGCAGAGAGGGAGGGAAGGAAGGAGGAAGAGGGAGAGGAAGGAGGAGGGAGGGAGGGAGAGCGCGAGCATACCAGGGCCTCTAGCCACTGCAAATGAACTCCATATGCACATGCCACCTTGTGCATCTGGCTTACTTGGGACCTGGGGAGTCGAACCTGGGTTCTTAGACTTTGCAGGCAAGCACCTTAACCACTAAGCCATCTCTCCAGCCCTTGCTAGGTCTCTTTTACCCTGCCTTCACACTTTCTCTCTTCTCCTCTGGGACCTGAGGTAACATCTCTGTGGCTCAGGGCCCACAGAGGAATAGAACTCTGCATGAAAAAAAAAAAAAATCACAAAAATAGTCCATGAAGTCTTGATACCTACCTGGCATTTTTAGATTGAAGACATCTTGACTGGGTCTTCACAATTTCCTGTTGACTAATGAGGAAACTGAGACACAAAGATGTCCTCCCTGTGGGATCTATAGGGGCCCAGGCTGTGCTTCTGTGGTGTTCCCATCATCACCACAGTCTTGCTGTGGCTGACAGGGTGCTGCATTCTGGAGTCGGTGGTCATGGTGCCTGGTCAGTGTCAGGTGCACCCAGCTCTGTTTCTGGGGCTTAGACACCCTGTCTTGTCAGCCCAAAGCCAAAACCCCTCAGGAAGACTGTACAAGAAGACCTTTCTCGTGGCTGGGCGTGGTGGCACACGCCTTTAATCCCAGCACTGGGAGGCAGAGGTAGGAGATCGCCATGAGCTCAAGGCCACCCTGAGACTACATAGTTAATTCCAGGTCAGCCTGGGCCAGAGTGAAACCCTACCTCAAAAAAAAAAAAAAAAAAAAAAAAAAAAAAAAAAGATCTTTCTCTAAGACACAGCTCTAACTATGAAGCCATGGTGATTCCCGAGGAACCAGAAGGCCTCCTGAGGAATATGACTCTGTTGTTTTAAAAAAAATATTTATTTACTTGAGATTGAGAGGAAAGGGGAGAGGGAGGAAGACAGAGAGAGAATGGGCACACCAGGGCCTCTTGCCACTGCAAAACGAACTCCAGATGCATGTGCAGCCTTGTGCTTTATTTATGTGGGTACTTGGGGAGTCGAACCTGGGACGGCAGGTTTTGCAAGCAAGCACCTCTAACCACTGAGCCATCTCCCCAGCCTTGAGAAGATGACTCCTGAATCTGAGATAAAGTGGCTTGGCCAAGAAACGAAGTGGCAAGGTCCCTGGGGTCTCTCCCTGCTCCAGGGCTGTGGGCACTTTCCAAGGCTTGACTTTCCTGTTCTTTCTCCCTTATCCTATAGACTGTAGGTCGGAGTGGGGTATACAGCAGTCTACTTGAGCACATGTGACAGTAGAGTTCTGGGGGTGTGCACACACATGGCGGTATGCAATGCCATCTGGTGGCGGGGGGGGGACGGAAGGTTCCTTCCTGAATACTTATGTCCTTGGTGATTGTCTGTGGACTTAGCGTGTCCACACAGAGCTCTCAACACTGAAAAGTGTACGGAAGAAATAATTGAAAGCCAGACAGTGGTGCTCTGAAGGAGCTGTATGCTCATTTTTGCCATCCAGGGGCTCTGCTGACTGTGGCCCTGGCCCTGCCTTGGCCTTTGCCTGGTGATGTGGCAGTGTGTGACTGTTAATTACCTGGTGTGCAGGAGTGTGTGTGTGTGTCTCATTGTGTGCATTGTGGATCTGGGCTACGTGTGTGACCACGAGTGGGCCACTATGCATTCTCTTATAAATAGGAGTATGAGAATATATGCCCGACCTGGGTCATTGTGTGTTGTGGACAAGCACCCTGTGCTGGTGCGGGCATGTTTGTGAGTATGGCGGTCCAAGGGTCTGAGCTCTGTGGGTTACGTGGACCTCATGATATCGTGGACTTTAGATCAGTGGAACATGGTCCACACGTCAAGGGTTGTTGGTTGCCATCAACGTACTTACTCTGGCCTTCCTGCTGGCTCCTTGTTAGTGACACTAGATCCACATCCTCCTAGTGGGCCTTTTCTCAGTCACAGTGTCCCTACAGGATGGGGAAGAGACCCAGCTGGAGCCCTGGCAGAGACCTTAGCACTTTCACCAGCGATGAAAATGTGGAGGCAGTTGAACGTAAGCCACAGCAGAGCCCCCAGAGAAACTTCCCGGAGGAGAGAGCAGATCAGCCGTCAAGGGTCACAAGGATTCAGCTTTGCGGAAGGGGAGGAGGGCAGCCTTGGTGGAGGAAGCAGCAAGGTCAAGTGCCCGGTACAGGAGGGAGGGAGGAGTGTGGAGCCTGGGGAGGAAGCCGCCAGCAGGTACAGTGGCTCCTTCAGTGGAGAGAAGCTGGCGAGGTGGCTGCAGAGTGCCTGGCACATAACAGATGCTCAGAAAATATTGGTGAAATGAAACCAGTAAGGGAAGGTTCTATGTACCTTTGGGAGAGTGTTAAATAGAAAACATAACCATGACATAATTAATGATAGCGTGTCCTCTGGTTCAGCTCCGGCAGTGTGGGCAGCACTGCGCCTGCCACTTTGCGCGCATCCAAGGGGTCTATTTCACATACCGACCGATAGAGAAAGTGGGGCTCAAAGATGGTGGCCTGCTCAAGGTGACAGCACACAGATAGAGGCTAGTTCAGGGACTAAATTCCAGGACTGAATTCAGTGCTTGTGTTTCCCCTGCATGCCTCAGTCTCCCCACCTGCACCATGAATACCAGGGAGGAATGGCCTTGCATTTGGCCACTCTCTGCAAATTTGGGGGCCTATTGATGACAGTTCCTTCTCTTTTTAAATCTTTGTTCATTTATTTGAGAGACAGAGAGACAGAGAAAGAGGCAGACAGAGAGTGTTGCAGTCAGGTTCCCATTGCTGGCAGAAATCACCTGAACAAGAGCAGCTTTTGGGGAAAAAGGGTTTCTTTTGGCTTATAGACTTGAGGGGAAGCTCCGTGATGACAGGGGGAAACAATGGCATGAGCAGAGGGTGGACATCACCCCCTGGCCAACATAAGGTGGACAAGAGCAACAGGAGAGTGTGCCCAACACTGGCAAGGGGACACTGGCTATAATACTCATAAGCCCGCCCCCAACAATACACTGCCTCCAGGAGGCGTTAATTCCCAAATCTCCATCAACTGGGAACCTGGCATTCAGAACACCTAAGTTGATGGAGGACACCTGCATGAAACCACCACAGTGAGTATGGGCACACCAGGGCCTCCTGCTACTGCAAACAAACTCCAGATGCATGTGCTACTTTTTGCATCTGGATTTATATGGATATTAGGGAATCAAACTCAGGCTGTCAGGCCTTGCAAGCAAGCACCTTTAACTGCAGAGGCACCTCTTTAGCCTTATTTATTTATTTGGAGAGGGATACAGAGAGAGGGAGATAGAGAGGCACTCCAGAGTCTTCTGCCTCTGCAAACTCCAGATGCATGTGCCACTCTGTGCATCTTGAGTTTATGTGGGCACTGGGGAATCAAACCCAGGCTTTGGTAGCAAGTGCCTTTAACCATTGAGCAATCTCCCTAGCCCCCTTCTTTTTTTTTTTTTTTTAAGTGTATATGTGTTGGGGAGGGTATGTATGGAGACCAGAGAAGAACCTTGCATATAATCCTCAGGAACACAGTCCTCAGCCCACTCTTCTTTCTTTCTTTTTCTTTTTCTTTTTTAAGGGTCTAACTCTAGCCCAGACTTACCTAGAAGTCAGTCTGTAGACCTGTGCTGGCCTCAAACTTACAAACTCACAGCAATCCTATTACCTCTGCCTTCTGAGTGCTGGGGTTAAAGGTGTGCACTACTATTCTGGCTCTGCTCCACCTTTAAATTTTTATTTTTTATTTTTATTTTTTGAGAGAGAGAGAGAGAGAGAGAGAGAGAGAGAGAAAGAGAATGGGTGTGTCAGGGCCTTTCAGCTTCTGTGAACGAACTCCAGATGCATGCTCCCCCTTGTGGGCATGCATGGCATTGCATGCTTGTGTCACTGTTGGGTCTGACTATTGGGATCTGGAGGATTTGAACAGGAGTCCTTAGGCTTCACAGGCAAGTGCCTTAACCGCTAAGCCATCTGCTCCACCTTTTTTTTTTTTTTTTTTTTGGAGAAAGGATCTCTCTTTGGCCTGGTGCTCACCAATTAGATGAGACTAGCTAGCCAGTGAGCCCCAGTGGTCCTCCTGTTCTGCCTCACCAGTACTGCAATTACCAGTGCATACCACAATCCCTGACTTTTTTTTTTTTTTTTTTTTTGGTTTTTCGATGTAGGGTTTCACTCTAGCTCAGGCTGACCTGGAATTCACTATGTAGTCTCAGGGTGGCCTCGAACTCATGGCGATCCTCCTACCTCTGCCTCCCAAGTGCTGGGATTAAAGGCGTGTGCCACCATGCCCGGCTCCATCCCTGACATTTATATTTCCATTCTGGGGATCAAACTCAGGTCCTCATGCTAGCAAGGCAAGTACTTTACCGAATAACCCATCTCCCTAGCTGATGAGTTCCATCTTCTGAATGAGATTCTGAGCCTGGTTTTCAAAGGAAACCCCCTCTTTCCCATCAACTCCCTCGGTCTTTCCCCCTTTCCTAACACCAGTATAACTTGACTAGGGTCGGGCTGTAGGGGCAGGATTGAGAGCCCTTGACAGTGAAAGGCATTGGCAGGCTCTTGAAGGGCACCGAGTAAGTCTGTTCTTAGAAGGGAGGGACTGGCTTCTAGAGAGAGATGACAGATCTGTGTGTGGCCTGGCCCCTTCTGCAGACCCAGACGTTAGAAGAAGAAGCTGTACCTCTCTGTGCACCACCCTGGACAGGTCTAAAGGCTCTCTACTCACCTTGCCTGCCTCACGCTTCACACCCACATCAGGACTGGAGACCTTGAGGCCTCGAGACCCCACTTTATAGGTGATGGAATGGTTTCATGAAAGCCTGTGTATCTCACAAGGACAGGGCTGACTTCTGCCCTCCTGACCAGCCTCAGTCTGGCCAGAGCAGGGCACAGAAAGGGTGCCGTGACTTCTGAGGGGGCGACCAGAGACAGGGTCTGGGGTACACAGGGGACCAGTCTGCAGACTCCTCAGAACCTATCTTGCAGGCTGCTCAACACAGACCCATGCCGGGACTGCCACCTGCTGTGTATCCCACAGCCAGCTGTGCGGCTCTGAGTGGTGCATCCCATCGCTCTGTCCCAGGGAGGCGGGCGTGCCTAATGAATTAATTAATGTTGCTGAAGCACTTGGAGATCTCAGGCTGAAAGGTGCTCAATACATGCAAATCAGAATGATTGTTATTACCCATAATTATGGAGTTTCTGCTAGAGAAATTATTCAGAAGAGGACGGCGTCTGGGCCAGCAGAAGGCTCTGCCAAGATCTGTGCCTCAGTAATGGTGAAAGCAACCTTTCCTCCCTCCCTCCTTCCTCCCCCTTGCCTTGTTCCCTCCTGTCTTGTTCCCTCCCTCCTTTCCTCTTTTCCTGTCCCTGCTTTTCTTCCTTCCTTCCCTTCCTTCCTCCCTCCCACTTCCACTTTCTCTCCAAGCTCTGGGCTTGTTGCCTACTTTTCCATAGCACATGCCTGCTTTGTCTCATCTCTCATAGAGAAAGATGGGCACCTGGCACCAGTGGAGAGAAGGGATTGGACAATAGCCCTTCACACACTGGAGGGAAGAAGGACCCAGGAATGTCGATTCATTTTTTTCCCCTGTGTTAAGGGGTGGGGTGGGGTACACACGTGGCAATGCCTCTTTCCAGGTTGGCAAGCTTGATGCTGAGAGACTTAGCCATACGTTGTTTACATAAACATGGTAAGTGTGTGTTTGTGTATGCACACATGTGTGTGTGTGTGTGTGTGTGTGTGTGTGTGTGTGTGTGTACTTCCAGCTTCTCCCCCATCTGGCGGCATTCCCAAAGTGGCCCTGGATCCTTGGTTGGACCGTTAGTTCCCTAATAGCTAAGGTGGAACCTTCCCCATCCAACTCAGTGAGCAGCTCCCGTGCCAATAAGCCTTGGTGGTGCTCTCAACCAACAATCAAGATAAATTGTCCATCCCAGTGGCTCCCCTCCCTCAGCCTTCAGTCCTCTGGCTCCGTTCTTTGTTCCCACCAATCCGGGGAGGGCCATCCCAATTCAGTACCATGGACAGCAGTCACCTTGCCTCACAGTCTGCCGCCTTCCAGCTGAGCCTTAGAGGTCATTCTGACCCAAGCTCTGCCTACACAGATGAGGACACGCCATGGCCGTGGGAATGCCAGTCACACCTAGGCACACACCTGATTTTTGAATCCTCACTGTGGCGTGGAAGCTTTAGAAGGACTTCCCAAGTACTGCCTGCAGACACTGCGTGTGTCTCCGTCCCAGGCGCAGGGGCGGTGGAATGGAATTTCTGTTCTCTCCAGCACACAGGGTCCACAGAGCAAGGCCACACTGACCACACTGTGGGCTTGATCCCGAGGTGCCGATGAAGCCAGGCTCCGTGGGGTAGAGCAGTCAAGAAAGGCCCTGGGAGGAGGTGGCACCTGGAGTGGCAAGGAGAAGCCCAGTCACCTAGGCTAGATGAGATTCTTTTTGTGGCGAAGCCATCAGTGGGGTGAGGGCAGCTGGTAGCCATGAGCGCGAAGGTAGGCAGTGCCAGTGCCAAAGGGTTGTTCCCTGCTGAGCAGCACACAGACATTGTGGGGTGTCCTCTGTAGTTTCCAGAGCCACAACCAGACTCCTCCCCTCCCTCCCTCCATTACCCGGGGTCAGCTGATTTCATCTGAAAATGACAATAAGCCATGGTTGTCTATGGGGCCTTTGTGCCTTATCACTCAGCCTGTAATCTTTCCCATCCAACACAAGCTCCTTTCTCTTCCCTGGCATTTGTCAAAAAGATGGGACAGAGGCTCCAATGCCCTGTGGGGAGGCCAGGCTACAGCAGGCCTCTCGCTGCCCATCGATTTGCGTTGCTTTTGCCAGCCGCCCGAGCCAGTTTGCTGGACACCATGGGGCTGTGTTTGCCTTTGGATAATGAAATAATGTCCTCACCGAGGACAGGCTGGAGTCTCTGCTAATTAACTCAGCTGCCTCCTTTAGGACAAAAGTCTTCACTGTTGGGCTCTTGGCACTAGCTGAGTGGCAGAGCTCCGTGGGGAGTTAGTAGGGAGGATAGCTTGCCTTGGGGGTGACAGTAGGAGGACAAAAGGGGCTGAGGCAGCTAAGCCTTCCTGAATAGGCTTTGGAATCACATAGATCTTAACCCCAGCCCTGTCACATAGAGGCTGTGTGACCTTGAACAAGACGTGGTTGACCTCTCTAGTGGGGCTTGGTGTCATCTGCACAGTGAGACAGTGCTGTTTGACTTGAGTGACATGATGCTTTGCACACACTGGGACTTAGAGTATGCTGCTGGCTTTGCGCTCACTGCTGGGGACCTTGGCATGGTCTCAGATCTTGTTCATCTTGGGCACATGCTGTGCCTTGCTGTTCATCCATGTGAACCCCCCTCCCCACAGAAGGAAGATCTTCCTCCCCACCTCTGCCAGGGCTGTGGGGGCATTGGGCCCGGTTGCATGGCTGGAAACAAAGGTTAATGATTCCTGTGACACTGAATCCATGGGACTGCATGGTGGTGGGGGGGGGGCGGGTCCATAATGGCAGTAATGACAGAGGCCACTAATCTTTTTGAGCCATGCCCAGTTCAAAACCCTCTGCAAATGCTGTATCCCCAGCTGTAGCTGGACAGGGTCAGACTTTCTCCCATTCTATAGGGAAGGAAGTTGAAGCCTGAGAGGAAGAAAGGGCCATGTGGGGGCATAGTTTATCATGGCGGAGGCTCAAACCTGAGTTCACCCCTGGCCCAGGTCAGATCAGGCTGGTATCATAAATGACGTGTTCACTCTATTCCCTGACCCGGACCCAGCGAAGAGACATGTGTGAGCCTGCAAGGGGCTTTGGTATATATCTTCCAAGGTTTCCCCTGTCCTGTTCAAACCACTCCAAGCCCATCCCAACGGTGGCACAATGTCCCTGTGGACTGTTATTGTCTCTGACACTGTATTTCCTGCAGGGTGGACCCCAGGGTGGAGAGGGTCAGATCTTGCTGGCCAAAGTATTCCTAGAACTTGCTAAACCTTGGCATATAGTAGATGCTCAACTAGTACTTCCTTAATGCAGGCGTGGATGTCACTGCGGGATTAAATAATAACTGAGCACTTGGCCCTCAACCAAGTATTTATCGAGTGACAAAACATCTTTGGGTAGAATAAAGGAGGTGACGAGTGTCAAGTGTCTGGCTCAGCACATGGGAATAGCAATCGGAGTAATTGTTGGCACTCACTTCTAAGATGGGGCGGGGGATGGGCAGAAGCAGGGCCAGGGAGCCGGGAGGGACAGGGAGAGCAGACACACAAGAACTCCCAGGAAGAGGTGGAAGGAAGTGGAAAGAAGCCGGTTCGCATCTGGGGGCCCTGACACCCACTCTGTGTGGAGCTGGGGATGGGAGCTTGTGTGTGTGCGCACACGTGTGGGCGTGTGTGTGTGTGTAAAACAAATAACTGGAAAATGAATTTAATTATAAGGCACTTTTAATAGCTATTTATATTTAATCCTGCTAATTCTGTGTCTTGTGCAGCCAAACTGTAATTCTATTCTTCTTACTCATTTGCTGGTGAGGGTGAGGGAGAGAGAGGGAGAGAGAGAGGCAGCCCCACAGAAAGGCAGCAGGTATATGCCTTACCCTGGGGTCTGTCCCCAGCCAACTGCTAACCTTGAGGGCTGTTTTAAGGGGCTTTGTGGGTATTGGAACCCAGGCTTTGTCTCCGGGGCTTCTCTGATTGTGTTTCCTCAGCACGTGGGGGAGGGGGGGAGGGCAGCAACGTGCACAGCCTCCAAGTCGCCAAGTCAGACAAGGTTCAAAGCCAGCACAGACTACACGCCTAGACCGCAGAGGCTCATGGTTCTCTATCTTTAAAGTAGGTGTGGCATCACCCTCCCCAGGCCTGGTGGGAAGATTACATTAGAGAGGATGGGTCTTCCCTGAGAAAGTTCTCATGATAGTTTTTTTCTGGGTCCCTGTTACTCCCCGCCCCCCCACACACATTGGCCACATGGGTGGGTTTCAACAACTCTGGAGCCTCAGCTCATTGGTAAAGAGAAAATGATTGACTGCCTGGATGGCCAATAAATGACTAGTGCTCTGGCCTTTTATTTTTTTTCATGATTTGTTACTGGCTGAGGGTCTGGGCAGTGTGGTGGTTGGCTGGCAGTCTGGTGGTAGGGCCCCAGGAGAGGAGAGGCACAACAGCAGCCTTCCTGGGCAGCACTGAGGTCTATGGGGCACTGTGGGAGTGGGTCCAGGGAGCACATTCCTGAGAAGGCCTGTAACAGGGTGTTAGGCATTCAGGAAAGTCCTTGAACCCTAAGCCCTAGGTCCATATCTACTTAAAAAAATACTCAATTTAATTTATTTATTTGAGAGAGACAGAGAGAGAGAGAGAGAGAGAAAGAAAGAGAGAAAGAGAGAGAGAGAAATGGATATGCCAGGGCCTCCAGCTACTGAAAATGAACTCCAAACGCATGTACCACTTTGGGCATCTAGCTTACATGAGTCCAGGGGAATTGAACTTGCATCCTTTGGCTTTGCAGGCAAACACCTTAACCCCTAAGCCATCCCCGCCAGCCCTGTGTCTACTTTTTTTTTTTTTTTTTTTTGGAAAGAGACAGAGAGAGGGAGAGGGAGACAGAGAATGGGTGCACCAGGGCCTCTCAGCTGCTGTGAATGATCTCCAGATGCATGTGCCCCCTTGTGGGCAAGTGCGGCCTTGTGCCCTTGTGTCACTTTTTGCATCTGGCTAAACATGGGATCTAGAGATTGGAACTGGTGTTCTTAGGCTTGGCAGGCAGGTGCCTTAACCGCCAAGCCATCTCTCCAGCCCCCGCCCTCCCGTGTCTACTTTTTAAAAATTAATTTTTAATTTTTTTTCTTTTTTTATTGACAACTTCTTTAATTGTAGACAATATCCCATGGTACTTCCCTCCCTCCCCGTGTCTACTTTTAATCAAATAATTGAATAAAGAGACTAAGAAAGATAATTATTAAATTATGATATTTATTTAGGGAAGGATGGAGCCACGGAAAGACATTCACATGGCTTGAGACCCCACGTGCAGGGCCTGGAAATCCCACGTGGAGAAAAAGGAAAGAAAAAGAAAGTTCAGAGAGCTCCTGCCATGTGGGGAGCTAGAGGGGGTAAACAGCCCATGTGGAGAGTACGGGCTAGGGGGGCATCCCCTCAGCTCCACCTGGCTGGGCCTGGACCAAGCCGAGGGAAAACTCACCAGCAGCTGGAAGTTCCCAAGTGGTCAAGCAGCTCAGAGTGTGTCCTCCCCTCGCAAATGTATTTCTAACCTCATGGCAGTGGGCCCTACCTTCCAGCTCAGGTGAACCAGAGGGAAGGCTGATTGGTTAGGGCTAGGAGCTGTCTCAGGAAGAGGCTAGCCAAGTTCTGGTGTCTAAACTTGACCGACCACCATTTTAGAATTACATTTAAATCCTAGGAAAGATCTCCCACCCAGGAGGGGCCCAGGTTGTTTGTGGAGAAAAAAAAACAAAAAAAAAAAAAACAGGTCTAGGGAACTAGGCAAGAGATAAGAAGTCAGATCATCTTTGATTTCTAGCACATGCAGACTTGCCTGCTGTTTTACTTTTAGGGGCCCAGTCACCCTAACTGCCTGCTCCCTCTCAGGCCCACAGGCCTGGCCTTATAGGTGTATCCTAAATGGTCACTTTGGGCAAACAAGTTCAGATGTTAGAACCATGTGCTTCAGGCCCCACTGGGCTGTGGAAACTCTGAGCAAGCTGGCATTCCTGGTTAAAGACCCTTCATGTTCTCGCCTGGACCATGAGACTTGAGGGTGAGAGACTACACAGAGGACGGAAACAGGTTCCAGCAAGTTACAACCACAGGATAGGGTTGTAAGTGCTGGATGCTTCTCGGTGCCCACCCCAGGATACCAATGGCCTTGCTTCCTGCCAGCACTCTGTACTAGGCTGCATCTGGGGCCTTAGAGCAGGCTCGGTAAGGCCAGCATGTGAGACCAAATTCAGACCCCTTTGCAGGCCTGGGGCTGAATGGTGGCCTTGAGGCTTGCTATAGAAGGGTGGGTGGTGGGTGGGCAAGGAGCAAGACTTTACCTAGCTTCACTTCTTCTCACGCTTCCCTCACTCCTGGCCACTGTGCAGGATCTTCCCTTGGTGGTGGCCACCTCAGGCTCCAGGGTCTTCCTGAGGGCTGGGCTGCAGGCAGAGGCCCGTGCTGCCACTCCCTGGTCTTTTCCCTCAGTAGATGCTGCCGGGTGGGCATTCTCTCCCATTTTATAGAGATGGGGACACATTATTAGAATTTGGGTCCCCTGCCTTCAAAGACCGTTTCCTTTGCTCTCTGGCAAACTCAGGGAAAGAGGAGGAGTATGGTGTTCAGAGGGTGGTGTGGTGTGAAAAACATGACCTCCTTAGAAACAGTTCTGAGGAGTCCTGGAGCCAAGAGGGTTTTTACACCTTGGGGCCCAGCAAAGCTCAGCCCTGAGGCCCTGCAGCCCCCACAGTGGGGGCTGGTGGGGGGAATCCATCCCGCTGGAAAGACTCCACCAGAGAGGGTTCCTCTGTCTGAGCTTCGCTCTGGGCTTGGCTGCATCTGGGTTCAGATCCTACCCCTGCCACTCACTGGCTATGACCCTTGTCTAGCCACTTGTCTCCTACTCCCAGAGTCTCCCAGTGAGTGTGGGTGTCTCTGCCCCCTTCCCCTACCCCCCTCACTTTCTCTGCTGATGTGTGGAGGTGGAAATGACAGAGGGTACATATCTCTCCCAGATAGCCACACTTTCATAAGAGACTTTAATGCCTGGGAACCCCAGTGGAACCATGTTTCCCTTTAACGGTGACATTTTAGGCATGGTGGCAGTGTGCAAAGATGCTGTGTGGGGGGCTTACCTGCCTCACTGTCTATAGAGCCTCCTTGTTAGTCCTTCTCCCACTCCCCTCCCCCAGGCCTCCCAGGGCTCTGCTCATGGGCAGCTCAGTGTCTCATTAATTTGATTGAGGGATTTGTTCCAGGCTGTAGCTCGGCAGCCTCATCAAAGGCTGGCCTGGGAGTTGGCGGGCACTCCATACACACAAGGCCAACCTGTCCTCTGCCTTTGAAGCAGTGTAGTCGTTGCTAGGCCAAGCAGGGGAAGCGATAGACCCGGAGACTGCCTATGGGGCGTGATAAGCCGAGTATAACCATTTTTTCTCTGGTCCTTACCACAGCCGAAGAACCTGCCCATAGTACCGATAACTCGCGGTGTCCTCTGATCGTTCCAACTGGGTGTGTGCTGTGGCTTACCCGTGACGTCAAGCATGGATGTCCAGGAGAGGAGAAACCGGCCATGCTGAGCTGAGCCTGGTGAGGGAGCAGAGGGACACAGGGATCTGGAATTAGTGCTCAGGGGAGCAATACTAGTAGGGATCAAAATGGTCAGTTTTTTTTTTTTTTTTTTTTTTTTTTTGGAGATTTCAGAAAAGCTTGAGCAAGGAGGGTTTGGAGAGATCCATAAGGCTGGGGCTGCAGCTGGCTTTTTGTCTAACTTTTGCTGGTGAGTCCTCGTGTGGCTTTGGGTAAATCTGCACCTACTATGGCCTCGGTGTTTTTTTGTTTGTTTATTTATTTATTTATTTATAAACTTTTTTCTTTTTTGGTCTTTCCATTTTTTGGTTTTTCAAGGTAGGGTCTCACTCTAGCCCAGGCTGACCTGGAATTCTCTATGTAATCTCAGGGTGGCCTCAAACTCATGGTGATCCTCCTACCTCTGCCTCCCGAATGGTGGGATTAAAGGAGTGTGCCACCATGCCCGGCCTGTTATTTATTTATTTATTTATTTATTTATTTAATTTATTTATTTTTGGAGAGAGACAGAAAGAGAGGGAGAGGGAGACAGATAGAGATGGGCGTGCCAGCAACCTCTCAGCTGCTGCGAACGAAATCCAGATGCGTGCGCCCCCTTGTGGTCAAGTGTGGCATTGCGCCCTTGCGTCACTTTGCATCTGGCTAAACATGGGACCTGGAGATTGGAACCAGCGTTCTTAGGCTTAGGAGGCAGACACCTTAACTGCTAAGCCATCTCTCCAGCCCCTGTTATTTATTTTTATGAGAGACAGAGAGCAAGTGTGTGTGTGAGAGAGAGAGAGAGAGAAAGAGAGAGAGAGAATTGGCACTCCAGGGCCTCTAGCCACGGCAACCGAACGCCAGATGCATGCGCCATCTAGTGCGCATGTGTGATGTTGCATGCCTTTGTCACCTTGGGCATCTGGATTATGTAGGACCTGGAGAGTTGAACATGAACAGACTATACTTGTTTATTTTAAGAGAAAGAAAAAGGCAGATAAAGAGAATGGGCACACCAGGGCCTCCAGCCACTGCAAACAAACTCCAGATGCATGTGCCACCTCGTGTGTCTGGCTTACATGGATACTGGGGAGTTGAACCTGGGTCCTTAGTCTTTGCAGGCAAGTGCCTTAGCCCTTAAGCCATCTCTCTAGCCCTGGCCTCAATTTTATTACCTGTACAATGGCAGTTTGGGTCTGTATCAGCTAATTGCTAGATCCCTTCAGCACCTGCCACACCTGATTCTGAGAAATCCTGGGGGAAGACTAAGCCTAGGATGGCCTGGGATGGTCCCTGGGGCCTGAGGAGCTGAGGGGTGGGAGGTAGATGTATGTGCTGCTGTCTTCTTTGGCCAGCACATTCATTCAGCATCTCTAAGATGGATACACCCCCCAGTTCACCTGGCACACGCATCTTGGGATTTATTTCTTCCTGAATGTGCCATCCATCACATTAGCCTTGCTGCCAGTGGGCACAACCAACTCCTGCCTGGGCTCCTGCAGGGCAGGGGCCCATTATCCTCCAGGCGGGGCTCCTCTCCCCCATAGATATGTTTTTGTACCTGACCACCCTTCACCTCAAGGGTGTGGGGACAGTTGTGCCTTTAAGGCTTTTGCCCCAGCCAGACCATAGGCACGAGGTCCTGTGAAGGGTGTCAGAAGCATCATTCAGAGCTGCTTTATTTATTTATTTATTTGAAGAGAGAGAGAGAGAGAGAGAGAATGGGCACTCCAGGGCCTCCAGCCACTGCAAACGAATTCCAGAAGTGTGTGCCCCTTGTGCATCTTGCTTATGTGGGTCCTGGACAATCGAACCTGGGTCCTTTACCTTTGCAGGCAAACACTTTGACCACAAAGCCATCCCTCCAGCCCAGGGCTGGCTTCTTGAAGGAGATGACAATACTGGCCTTCACCCTATGAAAATAAAATCAGCTTGTCAGAAGTGAGGTAGAAAGAAGAGGATCTGCTTCCTGCTTGGAGGATGGGGAAGAGATGGGCTCATGGAATGAACTGGAAAGGGTTTCTCACTCATCTGTCCTTACAGAAGGTGCCAGGTGGTGTTTATTGACTGACTGACTGACTAATCCCATCCCTAGTTCTTTTTCTTTTCTCTTTTCTTTTCTTTCTTTTCATTTCTTTTCTTTTCTTTGAGGTAGGGTCTCACTCTAGCTCAGGCTGACCTGGAATTCACTATGTAGTCGCAGGGTGGCCTTGAACTCACAGTGGTTCTCCTGCCTCTGCCTCCTGAGTGCTGGAATCAAAGCTGTGTGCCACCACACCTGGCTCATCCCCAGTTCGTAATAATCTCTTGTTCCTTCAGTCCTAGGTGCTCTGTTTCCTTCCCAGGTGGCTCAAGAACCATTAGTGATCACACTTTGATTCCCCCCCCATTCACACAGTCCCCTGCCATCCATCCCCATGGCAGCCATGTGGACTATGGCAAGTTCTGCTCTAAGCAGATAAATGCCCTTGGAAAAGCCACTTCGTTATAAAATGAATTGAGAAGGAAGAAAGAGAGAGAGAGCATGGGTCCGCCAGAGCATCTTGCAACTGGAAATAAACTTTAAAAAATATATTTTATTACTTATTTATTTGAGAGACAGAGAGGCAGATAGAGATAGAAAGAATGAGAGAATGGGCGCACCAGGGCCTCCAGCCACTGTAAATGAACTCCAGATGCATGCGCCACCTTAAACATCTGACTTACATGGGTCCTTATACTTTGCAGGCAAGCACCTTAACCTCTAAGCCATCTCTCCAGCCCCTGGAAATGAACTTTAAAAAAATGTTTTTTTAATGCGCCACTTCGTACATCTGGCTTTACATGAGTACTGGGGGATTGAACCCTGGCCATCACTCAGGCTTTGTAAGCCAGTACTTTAACCGATGAACCATCTCTCCAGCCCATCACTTCATTTTCTGAGTCTCGGTTTCCCCTTCAGGTCAATCCTGCCTCGAGTGTTAAGAGATGACTGTCATAAGATACAGCTCACGGCAGGGTTCTGGGTGGGTCTCCTCCCCAGTGCCGGGAGGGGTCTGCAGGCCTCAGCATGGAGGAACATCCGGATGGTGACCAGCTCAGCGGGGTGTGTGGCCATGGCTGTGGGTGCTAGTGGGATACCTGGAAGGTGAGGAAGGTTGGCCTTGTGGTGCGTCCGTTCGAGGCTCTGGAACAGTTGTCTAGCTGTGATCCTGGCTGTTTTCAGCTCACCAGCTCTGTGACCTTGGACAAGGCTTCGAGCCTTCCTGTCTTGATCTCCTTTGTGAAGGGGGCTACACAGCTCCTACTTCATACTGTGGTGGTGGTTAAATAAATGAGTTTATACCTGTATGTTCTTTCCTTAACATTTTTTATTTTATTTTATTTCATTTTATTTTGGTTTTCTGAGGTAGGGTCTCACTCTGGCCCAAGCTGACCTGAAATTCACTATGTAGTCTCAGGGTGGCCTCAAACTCATGGCAGTTCTCCTACCTCTGCCTCCTGAGTGCTAGAGTTAAAGACGTGCACCACCATGCCTGGCAAAAAAATTTTTTTAAATGTATAGCCCAGGCTGGCCTCAAACTCCTGATCTCTTGCCTCTGCCTCTTCAGCAATATCCTACCAGTGTGCACCACCACAACCGGCTCCTTTAAATTTTTTTATGAATGAGGTGGGGTGAGGGGAGAGGAAGAATTAGTGAGCCAGATGTGTGCACCACCTTGTACACATGTGAAACCTTGCACACTTGCGTCACCTTGTGCATCTGGCTTATGTGGGACCTGGAGAGTCAAACATGGGTCCTTAGGCTCTGCAGGAAAGCATCTTACCTGCTAAGCCATCACTCCAGCCCTTTTCTTTAAATTTTTTGAAAATATTTTTATTTATTTGCAAGGAGAAAGAGAGAGAGAATGGGCAATCCAGGGCCTCCAGCCACTGCAAACAAACTTTAGGCACATGTGCCACTTTGTACATCTGGCTTTGCATTGGGTACTGGGGAATCAAACTCAGGACATTAGGCTTTGCAGGCAAGTGCCTTAACTGCTGAGCCATTTCTCCAGCCCTGTACTTGTAAGTTCTTGAGCAATGCTAACTACTCAGTAACTTTAAAAGTGAGCTGCTACTGGGGCTGGAGAGATGGCTCAGCAGTTAAGGTGCTTGCTGCAAAGCCAAAGGACCTAGGTTCAATTCCCCAGGACTCACACAAGTCAGATGCACAAAGTGGCACATGCATCTGGAGTTTGCATTGCCTGTAGGCCCTGGTGTGCCCATTTTCTTTCTCTCTATCAGCCCCCAACCCTCAAATACATAAATACAGCTGGGGGACTGGCTTGTGGGAAAGGGTCAGGTCCAGGCTGACACTTGCTTCATTCCAAAGCTCTGTTCTGTCTGCTTGGGGCAGTCCTGGTGTCCAGCCAGTGTCACAGCTTCCCTGGGGAGGTGCCAGACCAGGTTTTGCCCATGACGACTTCTCTTCCAAGGCTCCTTGAGGGCAGAGCCTTATCTGTCTCAGTCACCTCTGGATCCACTGGGACCCAGAGCACTGGGCCCATAGCAGGAGCTCAGAAACACTCCCTGGTTGCTATAAGTGAGATGGGAAAATGTCTTGGTTGTTTCCAGGCCTCCTAGTGATCACTGCATTAGCCCATTGAACCCCTATCTTCTGTGCCTGATTGGCAGGACCCTTCCCCCTAGCCCTGGCTCCCAGCATCAACTCTCCAGCCCTCACATGCTCGCCCAGCTGTCTGCCCCAAAGCACCTCTCCCCAGAAGCTGGCCGCTTGCCCTCCCTCCCTGCAGTGGCAGCAAATTCTTAGCCTCCCTCCTGTATTCTGCTGTCCTCCCAGCTCGCTCATTAAGGTGAAACTAACTCCCCAGCCGCCTGGACGCCATGTCTTTGCCTTTGCTTTTATATCGAACTCTAATTTGACTGTGTAAGGGTTTTTAGAGGAGAGAGAAGCAAAGTTGCTCCCACTCTAGACAAAGATTTTTTTTTTTTTTGGCATGTGTCTAAGTGTGTATGTTTGGTGTGCGTGCATGTGTCTATGCATGTTCATATACATGTGGGCATGTGTGTGTGCATGCTTTGGGAGACAAGGGCTTGGTGTCAGGTGTCTTCCTCAATCACTGTCCACATTATTATTATTTTTTTTTTTTTTTTGAGGTAAGGTCTCACTCTCGCCTAGGCTGACCTAGAATTCACCATGTAGCCTGAGGGTAGCCTCAAACTCATCACAATCCTTCCTAACTCTGTCTCCCAAGTGCTGGGATTAAAGGCGTGCACCACCACACCAGGCCACCTTATTTTTTCTTTTGAGACAGAATGTTTCCCGGGACCTAGAGCTTACTGTTTCAGGCAGACTAGCTAGCTATCCTGCCAGCCCTAGACATCCTGTTTCTGCCTTCCCGGCACTATGAGTACAGATGCACCCTACCACACCTAGCATTTTACCTGGGTACAGGAGTTTAAACTCACGTCCTCAGCCATCTTGCCCAGCCTGCACTTTACCAAATGAGCCATCTCCCCAGCCTCAGCCCCACAGCAGACACTTCAAGAGGACTGGAAACGCCCTAGTCCTATTGGCTTGGGCTCTTTGGTCCTTACTTGTCTTTTTAAAAGATTTCATTTTTATTTATTTATTTGAGAGAGAGAGAAAGAAAGGTGGGGAGACAGAGAGAGGGTCTCCAGCCGCTGCAAACGAACTCCAGACGCATGCGCCACCTTGTGCATCTGTCTCACGTGGGTCCTGGGGAATCGACCCGAGGTCCTTTGGCTTTTCAGGCAAGCACCTTAACCATTAAGCCATCTCTCCAGCCCCCTACTCATCTTTTTAGAAAGGCACAGGCTCCAGACCAGGCAGATTGGGCTCTGATTCCCACTCCCCCCTCCCCGAATCTGAACCCATTTCTCCAGTCCACCTGATGGCAGCAGGAGTTCCGCTCTTGCTTTGACAGAGGGTGTATAAGTGTCCTTTGTCCCCTCTGCCCAGCCCCTGGGGAAACTCTGGGTGTTTGTGTCTGACACAGGTGGACTAGTGATGGACAGGGAGGAAGGAAGGAGTCTAGAGGGAAGGGGGCTGCACACCTCTCTCCTGGGAGCCCTTCCAGGCAGGGGTTAGGAAATGGTCTTCCTCTCCATCCAGAGAGACTTTGGAAAGCATGTCTTGTCCCTCCACCATACACACCCTTAGCAGTATCTCTAGCTCATCACGTGCTGGTGTTGGGTTCAGCAGGGTTGGTCAGCTCCCTTCGGAACAGCCACTTTGCCCAGCTTGCTATCTTGCACTGACTAGCTGAAGGCTCCACCCATCTGCTTAGACCTGCCTTACAGCTATGTCTGTGTCAGTCTGTCTGGTGTTGGGGGCCAAGCCCCTCTCTGCCCAAGCCCTGCCAGCTCTTTCCTCTCTTTGGAATGTCCACGCCCTTCGGCTCCAGTCTTCTCTGTTTTGGCCAAGGTCTTAGCACTCTTCACTAGCCTTCCCGGTCTGCATGGAGGCCAGGGCCTCTGCTCCTAGAAGCAGGACTGGACTGCTTAATACTGAGCTTCCTGGACCTCCAGCCATCCCCAGTGCCCACAGAGCACCCTAGGGGGCTGAGGTAGGAAGCTCCTTGTCTGTAGAACCACAAGGTCAGGCATTTTAGTTTTTTACAGGCAGCAAGGGTTCCTGGGGAAAGCAGCTGGCCACAGCCCCCTCCTGGTGTTCATTCCTGTATTCCTGGCTGCTTATGGGGATGTCGGGGCTTACCTAGGCTGAAGACCTCTGGGAAGGGAAGCTAGGGGGTGTAACGGGGTGGTAGGAATTCAGCAAAGTCCTTGAACCCCCAAAACCTAGGTTCATGTCTAATTTTAATCAAAGAATTGAATAAAATAAGATAAGGCTCCAAAAAAAACTGTAGAAAGGACAGAAAAGAAAGTACAAAGAGCCTCTGCCAGTAGAGAAAGAGCGTACGTGGAAAGTTAAATGCCAGGGGCTCTCCCTTAGGCCCAGCTGTGTGGAGCCGAGGGGAAACTCGCCAGCATCTGGAAGTTCCTGAGTGGTCATGCAGCTCAGAGACCTGTCCTCCCCTCACAAACATATTTGTAACCTTATGATGGTGGGCCCGATCAGCTTGGGCTAGGAAGGAAGAGACCAGCCATGATGCCAAGTTCTGGGGCCTGAACTTGACCAACCGCCATGTTGGGGCTAGATTTAAATCCTTGGAGAGGTTCCCTGCCAAGAGGGGCCCTGGTTGGTTGTGGAAAATCAGCTTTAGGGAAGAGATAAGAAGTCAGATGAGAGTGGAGTTCTGAAGGGGAAGGGGAGGGGAGGGAAATATTATGGTTTATTGTCTGTAAGTACAGAATTTGTCAATAAAAAAATAATTAAAAAAAAAAGCCAGGCGTGGTGGTGCACACCTTTAATCCCAGCACTTGGGAAGCAGAGGTAGGAGGATCGCCTAGAGTTCAAGGCCACCCTGAGATTACATAGTGAATTCCAGGTCAGCCTGGGCTAGAGTGAGACCCTACCTCAGAAAACAAGCAAACAAAAAAATTAGATAAAGAAGTCAGCTGATGCTTTGATTTCTAGAAGTGCTGACCTTCCTGCCCTTTTACTTCCAGGGGTCTCCCTAACTGCCTAACAATGCTACCAGACTCTGCTCCCTCAGGGCCGGTCCTGCATCCTAGCGCCACAGGGGCTCAGGGTGTGGTTGGCCCTCAGGAACCATGGGCAGAAAAGTTGGAAAACCAGAGAAGTTTCTAGCCAAAACAATGCAGTGTGGATAGTATAAGGATTAATTTAGATAGACTCACCTATGTTCCCAGGAGTTCAGCCAGGCCCCAAACCCCCAAAGTAAATAAATCCATAGGGGGCTGGAGAGATGGCGTAGCTGTTAAGGCGCCTGCCTCCTAAGCCTAAGAACGCTGGTTCCAATCTCCAGCGGTTCCAATCTCCAGGTCCCACCTTTAGCCAGATGCAAAGTGACGCAAGGGTGCAATGCTGCACTTGCCCACAAGGGGGCGCTCACATCTGGATTTCGTTTACAGCAGCTGAGAGACTGCTGGCCCACCCATCTCTATCTGTCTCCCTCTCCCTCTCTCTCTGTCTGTCTCTCTCTGTGTCTCTTTCTAAAAAAAAAAAAAAAAATAAAAAAAATAAATCCATAGGAAAAAAAATAAATCCATAGGAAGTACTTCCGGATTGGGATGTGCCCTTTCTTTTCTTTTTTTTTTAAATTCTTAAATAGTTTTAAAAATTATTATTATTTTTATTGACACTTTCTATATTTACATACAAAAAACATATGCTATTTCCCTCCCCTCCCCCTATTCCACTTTAGAACTCCAATCTCCATCATATCCCCTCCCTCTCTCCATTAGTCTCTCTTTTAATCTGATGTCATCATCTTTTTCTTCTATTTTGAGGGTCTTGCAAAGGTATTACTAGGCACTGCAAGGTCATGAATATCGAGGCCAATTTCTGTCTGGGCAGTTGCATTGTAAGAAGTCATACCCTTCCTTTGGCTCTTCCATTCTATCCGCCCCTCTTCCTCAGTGGTCCCTGGGGATGTGCCCTTTCTAACTCAGCAAATGTCTTGAGGGCCACTTCCGGTACTTCTTCTAGCTGGGTTCAGGCTGCTCCCCGGCTCCAGGCTCCCTCTGTTGGCCTTGTTGAATAGAAGATGCTTCACTTCCGGTCTGTGAGCTTTGCTGGGAGCGTAGGAGCAGCTGAGAGTGGCACGCCCCAGGAAATGGGCTGGACTGGCTCGCAGTTGCTAAGCCTGGATGGAGACTACTGCCACTTTGTGCTCGCCTGCTCCGTCACCTGGTCGCAGAGCCTCGCACAGGCTTCTGCCTCCTCTGAGCCTGTCTCTCCCTCTGCTCCTGGGCCTCATGGGGATGGCAGGTTAGAGGGGGTTCCATCCACAGGCCCTTCCTGAGCCTCTCTCCCTTCTTTCTGAACCCCTCACTCCTTGTCCCAGTCTCTGCTTACTCACAGTCTGACCCACTTCTCCAGAAAGCTCTCTCTGATGAATCCAGCCCTTGCTGATCAGAGGCAGGACCTCCTGGGAGTCTTCCGACCTCTTTTCCCTGTCACACACTCCCGGGCTGTCGTGGACCACTAGCTCCAGGAGAGACCTTTAGCTTACCTATGTGGACAGGTGAGGGCCAGGGTGGTCCATGGGGTGTGGGGAGGAATGCCTCCCAGAAGGGGCCACTGAGTCAGCATTTGAGCTGCACTTTGAAGGGGGCGCTTGGGGGTAATCAGCCTTATGGGAAAAGGGCAGGTTAGGCGAGGCCTTGGAGGCCAAGTAAGTAACTTGGGGACCTAGTGTTCCTCTACAGGCAGACAGCACCAAAGGAAAGTCCCCACCAGGTGTCATACTATCAAGACTTTCCCCATAACACCGGGAACATTGCCAGCTCCTCCTAGCCTGGCACTTTTGTCCTTTGTCTGTTGTTCCAATGACACTTCCTTAAGGAAGCCCTCCTTGGTCACTGTCACAGCTCTGAGAGCTTTTGGCCTTTTCTTTACAGCATTCATCCCATGTGCTCCCTCCTGCATGTGGCCATTGATGGTAACTCCCTCTGTCACCAGGCCAGAGGTCAGGAATCCCAAGGCTTGGTGGTCCCGGTTGTAGCTCCATACATGGCACAGAGTAGATCCTCAATAAACAGCTCTGTGAATATGTGTAGGATAACACATGAGAAGCTCCCAGGCTGGGAGAGGTGGGCCTGATGGCCGGGGACCCTAGTTGGGCTGGCGCAGTGCCCGGGTGCAGGGAGCTGGGCTCCTTTGTGTTATCGGGTGGCTCTTAAAGAACCATTTGCAGGAACAAAAAGCCTTCAGCTGGCAGTGCCTCAGTGGGCGGGCAGCCTGCTGGGGAACAGAGGGCCAAGCCAACTTGTCACTTCCAGGCAGGTTGGTGGTTCTGGGGAGTGAGGGCAGCCATGGGAGTGGAGGCCACGGGAGGCAGAGCCAACCCTGACCTTACCCAAATTATTTTTCAAACCTGCAAGAGAAAAGGGATATTTTTAACCTTGTTCCATGAAGGCAGCCCAAGGGAGAAGGAAGGGGAAGAAGCCGGATGCAGAGTGGTGAGAGGGGTTGAGAGCAGGGCCAGGGGCTCCCAGAGAACCCCAAGGACAGCTTCCCCCCCCCCTTGTCCTCAGCCTTGTTAAATTTTTTAAAAGCTCCAAACAGCGAGAGGGACAGTGGAGTTCATTATATCGAGTTATCTCCTCCGTTTCAGGCAAAGATCAATCTTCTGAGTCTCACAGCTCCAAGGGGGAAGGGAAGAGAAAAGAAAATGGGAGGCGAAGGAAAAAAAAAAAACTCCCCGGACCAATTTCCGCTGGCTAACATGATTACTCGGCTGCCTGGCAGCAGCACCAGCTGTTGGCAGGCGTCCTGGCCCCCCGCCAGGCGTGCTCAGCTGCCGGCTGCCCCAAGGCTCCCTCCTGAGTGGGACAGGTTGGCAGGTGTGAGCGCCCCAGATGCCCCTGGGTGGGGACTGCTGAGCACCGCATCTCAGGGATGCTGCAAGCCCCACGGGTTTCCTATGGGCACCTGCTATTCGGCTCATGCCCATCTTGGCCTGTGGTCAGTCTTCTGCTCCACTTGGGGGGCACCCTCTGGCTCCTTCCCACTTCTCACTGGAGGCTCCTTCTGCAGGAAGTAAGATCACAGGATTTGGAGACCGAGAGAGCTAGCTTGGCTTACTCATTCATTCAACATAGGACTCCTCAGCATTCACTGGGTACTACATAGTGCACACGACAGGTAAGAGGCAAACAAGGTGGAACACGGTCCTGCTCTGCCTGATGGGGTTTCTGGTAAGAGGAGGAGACAGACAAGAAAACGGAGCATGCGCATGCGCAGGCACACACGCACACGGGACGTCATTGGGTAGGGGCAAATGCTATGTTGGAGTGAGGGGCCCATATTACCCAAGTGCCTAGAAGTGGAAAGGAGACTATCTGAGTGGAGCCCGAGGAAGTCTTGGGGGGGACTTTCCAAGAGCAGGAGTGACACAGGCGCAGCCCAAGACTGACCATCCTGGAAGACATGGTGGTGGGAAGGGAGTTCGGAGAGGTGGGCTGGGTCCCGAAGGAAGGCTTCGGGAGGAGTTTGCCCATGCAGGGAAGCCACAGTACTGCTCTATGTTTCATCCCGTCTGTTGTCTGTTTGGATTGGGTGGAGGTGAGGAGATGGGTAAGATTGGCTAGGGCCGGGGCAAAAGGCTATAGAGTAGTTGGTGTCTGGACATATTTATGGGACAAAGCAGACCACGATGGCCCGTGGCTTGTGTGTGGGCAGGGGAGAAAGAGAAGCCAAGGCTGAGGGAGATGTAATTTGGGGATAAAAATGAAGAGTTCTGTGCTGGACAGGTCTGTTAGGGGAGCAAGTGGAGATGACAGATTGGCCTCTGGATCCCCGAAGCTGTGCTCAGGAGGCAGTGGCGCTGGCAAGAGCAGAGCTGAGGTGTAAAGACCAGAGCTGCGAAACCAGTCAAAGAATGAGTGCACAGGAGAGAGGGGGGCCTGCCTGGGAGTGCAGAGGCCTCCACGTTCGGAGGAAGGCCAGTCCTGGGAGGCCATGGATCAGCGTCTCCCCATGAAGGAAGCTGCCGAGAGCTTGGAGACCAGGGCATGGAGAATGACCTCTGGGCTGGTAGAACTGGGCTTTCTGAGCATCCCAGGACAATCTTGTGGAGTGTGGGGGAGGGGAGCCCAGCTGCAGAGGGAGCCAGGGAGCCTGTGAGATAAGCAGGACACACTTGAGCTTTGCTATTAAAGAGGAGCAGAACAACGGAGCCAAAAGCCTTCCCTCCATCTCTCTAACCCTCTTCTTTTCATGACATGGAGACAGACTGGAATGCCCTGCGACTTTGGACTAGTAACTTAACCTTTTTGTTCCTCACTTTTCTCTTCTGCAAGATGGAGATGTTATTCCAGATGTTCCTGACCCTGGCGCATGACAGACGCTCAAAGGCAGCTATTTTATAGTGGGGAATTAGAAAATAGTGCAGATGTTTCTAGAGGGCATTCAAAGTTTTACAAGTGTATGTCCTTTGACCAACACCTTAGGAACATACCAGAGAAATCCTTGCACATGTGCACAAAGAAACAGAACCAGAACCACTTCCCCAAAACTGTTTGAAATGAAAACAACAACAACAACAACAAAAAAAGAACCCCCTAAACTCACATCCTTGGCAACCTGTTCATCTGGCGAGGGTGCGCCCCCTTGTGGAGGAGCGTAGAATAACGTGTGCAGAGCTGCGCCCCAGGGGCTCTCTTACCAGGCTGCTTACTAACCACCATTCTGAGCTCTGATCTCCTTTACAAAACGAGGATCACACGACACCCATTTCAGGGGCCACCTTAGAGTTAATGTGGGGAACACTCGACACACTGTCTGGTACACAGTAGGTGCTCAAGGAGAACAAGCGATGGTTGCTGCTCTGTGAGGACACGGGAAAGGTTTCTGTATCACAGGAGCCGTGAGCCCTGGAATATACACCCTGTGTGTGCACAGCTCTTTCTATTGGTATACAGTGTACAAATGTCCAAGTTTCACCCCGAAGGGCAGTCAGTACCTCTGGGGAGGTGACTTGGAGCTGGGGGCTTGTTCTGTAGCTGAAGCTTTTATAAAGATAACACTTCTGCTGGGCGTGGTGGCGCACGCCTTTAATCCCAGCACTCGGGAGGCAGAGGTAGGAGGATCGCTGAGAGTTCGAGGCCACCCTGAGACTACATAGTTAATTCCAGGTCAGCCTGGACCAGAGTGAGACCCTACCTTGCAAAACAATTTAAAAAAAAAGATAACACTTCTAGGACTGGAGAGATGGCTTAGCAGTCAAGGCGCTTGCCTGCAAAGCCTAAGTCACCAGGTTTGATTCCCCAGAACCCACGTAAGCCAGATGCACATGGTAGCACATGCATCTGGAGTTTGTTTGCTGTGGCTAGAGGCCCTGGTGCATCCATTCTCACTCTCTCTATCTGCTCTCTCTCTCTCTCTCTCAAATAAGTGAATAACAATATTTTTAGGGCTGGAGAGATAGATGGCTTAGTGGTTAAGGCACATGCCTGTGAGGCCTAAGGACCCAGGTTCGATTCTCCAGGTTCCATGTAAGCCAGATGCACATGGTGGCACATGCATCTGGAGTTTGTTTTCAGTGGCTAGAGCCCTGGAGTGCCCATTCTCACTCTCTCTCTCTAATAAGTAAATAAAATGAAAACTAAAATTGTTAAAAGAAAAACCAAAGAAGACCCTTTTTTTTTTTTAAAGGTAACACTTCTATGTATCTAAGCGCTTGTATAGTAAGGCAATAATATGGAAACAGTAACTTGTGTTTTCATCTCCTCTGGGAAGCTGTCCATAGCCTTTTGCTGTCAGAGCTCCGTGTTTAGAAGGCACGTGTCTTCCTGTGGCTGCTTTGAATTGGATGTCTATTATGTGTGTGTGAGAGAGAGAGAGAGAGGGTGGGGAGAGAGAACAGCCTGTGAACTCCTTGACAGTCTGGGATGGGTACTTTGCAGGCAGGCACATCTTCAAAACCAGCAGTTATTGAAATGGGGTTCTATCTGGCAGCACAGGAACCTCAGGTAGCCTGTTTGAAATGCAGAGTCTCAGGCTCACCCAGGCCCCACTGCTCGGGTACCTCTGAGGGTGTTTGCACAAGTCCCTGCTGGTGGTAGATTTACCTGCTGGTACCAATGGGGAAATGAAGGCCTGGTGAAGGGAAAGGACTGGCCCAGAGTCACAGAGTAAGCCAGTGACGCAGCTGAGCTGAGCTAGGACAGGGTGCCAGGCAGAGATGGGCAGAGGACCTAGGTGCTTCCTTCCTGCTGTTCCTCTGGGCTGCCTTGTGCCATGGGCTGCATGTGGCCCAGAGACGGAGGTGGTGAGGCCCAGCCTGTGTGTCCAAGCATCAGACAACCACCACTTCTTTCGTGGGCAGGTGGGGTGAAGGTTGCTCCGTGGGTCTGATTTGCATATCTTGAGGCCCATGTGAGCCTGGGAGCTTCCAGAGAAGCCCTTGGATCCCAGCCAGCTGTGGCCCCAGCTTTTGCTTTATGAAAAACACCATCTTGGCATCTTTGGGCTGCCCCGGGGAACTGCCAGAAGGCAAGGTATGGGTCCCCTCCTGCCATCTTCTTCAAGGCACAGGCTTGGCATCGACTTGGGTGGGGGCTGACTTCAGGACAGAACTGAGTGTCCTCTCATGTCTTCCCTGTCATGTCTCTGCAGGTGTCCCGCTAAGGAGCCCCGAGCCTGGACCCCAGCCTGAGAGAGGTAAGAGCCACTGTATGTGTGTGATGGACAGGGCCCACAGAGGGTGTGCCGTGCAGTTTCCAGGGGCTTCGTCCTTCCCTGCTATTGTCTCTCTTCCTTTTTCTTCCAAAGCCTACCTTTCCTTCATCAGCCACGTTCAGTGGAGGACATGGCTAACAACGGGGCAAAGTTTAGGAATCAGTGTGGGGACAGGAAGGTGTCATTATGACCTGCTGGTACTAGGATGATGGGTGCTGAGGGCCTTTGGGAACAGCTGCTGGGGTGCGTGGGTATGTGTGTGCACATGCGCATGTACACACATTTGTGCTCCTGGGCCAGGCACAGCCACCAGCCAACACTGAGACCCCTAGCTCAGGCTCTAGCTCAGGCTGACCTGGAATTCACTATGTAGTCTCAGGGTGGCCTCGAACTCATAGTGATCCTCCTACTTCTGCCTCTCTTCTGAGTGCTGGGATTAAAGGCATGCACCACCCACCATGCCCAGCTTGAGACCCCTTTATTAAGGAGAGAGCAGAGCTATGCCCCCACAGACAAAGTGGGCCTGTTTGTAGGAATTGGGGATGGACGTTCTATGGGTGGTTGGGCACTGGTTTTGAGGGTCTTGTGCTGAAATGAGTAAGTATTCTGGGCACTCCATTCCTATATCCGATAAACACTGCTGGACCAGGATGAGGCCGAGACAAGTCTCAGGGCAGACACGTATCCCTCCCTGGTCTCCACCCCCACACCCCCAGCATTCCGTGTCCCCTCTGATTTCACTTCCAAAACAGGCGTTGCAGGCTTCAGGTTTTTTTTTTTAAGATATTATTATTATTATTATTTATTAGAGACAGAAAGACGGGGAGAGAGAGAGAGAGAGAGAATGGGCACGCCAGGACCTCTAGCCACTGCAAACAAACTCTAGACGCATGCTCCACCTTGTGCTTATATGGGACCTGGAGAATTGAACCTGGGTCCTTAGGCTTCACAGGCAAATGCCTTAACTGCTAAGCCATCTCTCCAGCCCAGGCTTCAGGTTTTAAACCAGCGCCCGGGCCCCACTGTGTCAGCAGAGTCAGCCTTGCGTCCATGCAGAGGTGAGCAGGAGAGCCTGTGGGGCAGGAAAGTCTCCCTCAGCGGTAACAGAGATTATGAATTAAGGATCAGGCTTCACTCTGGTCCATGAAACACCTCCTTCCCCCGTTTTCTCATTTGTCGAAGGATTTACCCTCCTGGGCATTGCACTGTGTAGAGAAGGCCATGTATGTAGTTGGTGCTCAACAAATGTTAATAAACATTAGGGGGGCTGGACAGACGGCTCAGTGGGTAAACCGCTCGCCGCACAAGTGTGAGGGTTTCCATCCTTAGCACCCATGTAAAGTGCTGGGTGTGGTGGTGAATGCCTTTAATTCCAGCACCGGGAAGGCAGAGACAGGAGGATCCCTAGGGCGAACTGGCTAGCTAGTCCAGCCAAATTGGTGAGCTATAGTTTCAGTAAAAGACCCAATCTCAAAAAAATAAGGTAGATGGGGCTGGAGAGATGACTCAGCAGTTAAGGCGCTTGCTTGCAAAGCCTGACCACCCGGGTTTGATTTCCCAGGACCCATGTCAAAGCCAGATGCACAAAGTGGTGCCTGCAGCTGGAGTTTGTTTGCAGCAGCTGTCTCTGTCTCTCTCTTCTCTAACTCTCTCTGCTTGCAAATAAATAAATAAAAATATATTTAAAAAAAATTTTGTAGCCGGGTGTGGTGGCGCACGCCTTTAATCCCAGCACTCGGGAGGCAGAGGTAGGAGGATCGCCGAGAGTTCGAGGCCACCCTGAGACTCCATAGTGAATTCCAGGTCAGCCTGAGCCAGAGTGAGACCCTACCTCGAAAAACCAAAAAAAAAAAAAAATTTTTTTTTAAATGGAGAGCGACTGAAGAGGACACTGGGTGTTGACCTCTGACCTCTACATACACACACGTGCATGAGCACCCACACACATGTCCATGAACATGCATGCACCACACACACACAAAACAAAACATAACACACGTCCGTTACTAAGCAGAGGAGGGGTGGGAAGAGTGAGGACTCTGAGGGGAATAAAGCCCTCAGCAGCTGAGGCAGCTCCAGAGCGGAGCCAAGGGCTCTGTGGGCCAGATCCAGGAAGCCTGCCTGGAGGAGGGGCAGTAATTGTTACTAATTTGCTACGCGCTCAATCACCTCTTTTTAAGTCTTCGGGAAACCTTTTCATACTTTAATTAGCTCATTCGTCTTTGCAACAGCAGCAGCAGCAGCAGCAGTGTGAGGGAGCAGTTTGTCCCTTTCTTAGAGATGGGGAAGCCAAAGCTGACAGGTGGGGAAGGACCTTGTTGGTGACATGGGCTGTGGCCCAAGCATCCACTCCAGGTCCCAGATCTGTCCAGGAGTGTGGGTCTTGGCTGGAGGCCCAGAACTGGGAGGTGGAGTGGGAGCTGGGGCTGTGTCAGTCAGATCAGTGAGATGCGTGTGGGGACCAGGAGGACACAGCCAGCTGGGCATTTCTGGTCTGGCTACATTCGGTTTGTGGGGCTGATTGGGGGCCAGTGGGCAGGGTTGCCAGCACCTTTGGGTCCTGCTTCTGAGTTATTGTAGGCTAGCCAGTCCCGAGTAACCTTTGGAATAGAAGAGACTCACCCAAGAGTGTGTTCCACCGTCCCCTGAGAAGAAGCGCCCTAGCCTGAGAAGAGGCGCTATGCAGATCCAGGAGTCAGCGCATCCAGCTGAGCAAGAGGAGGAGCGAGGGTCACACAGGCGGTCCTGGAGGCTAGCTCCGACAGTGTACTGTACCTTGCCCAAAGCCACAGCTGCATATCACACGTGGACACCTGTCTGAGGGCCTGCAGAAGTGTAAGGACTGCTCCAGAGTGGACTTGGGTCCTTGTAGCCCACCCGAAAAGGCCCAGGGAAAGGACTTCGGACAGGTGGGGCTACTGGATACCCATGACTACCCCGTCCTCTTCCTCCCTGAGCTTCTAGTTCTGACCTTTTGTACGGGCCCAAGCTGCTGACCTGAGGTGGAGCCGCCCTCCCTCCTGGAACAAGAACGGAGCAGCAGCGGGGGTGGGTGTTGGGCTAGTGCGCTTACAGTTTTAGCTTTAAAAGCTTAGACCATGTCTGTTTCAAATGCTGCTTTCTCTTTTTGGGTTTTCACCTCAGTTAGCCCAACTCAGCAGGGAGACCCCACTGTCCTCTCTTGCCAGATCTCAAGTGTTGGGCTTTTCCAAGGTCCTAAGGGCCAGTCGAGCAGCCCAGCCCAGCCCCAGCCCAGAGGAGATGCTGTCTGTTCTTGGGTAGTGTGTGACTTTAGGTGCATTTCTTAGCTTCTCTGTGCTTGGGTCTCCTCACCATTGAAGGAGGTCTTCAGTGTGGATTGGTGAGGGTCTCCCTAGCGGTGCTCTTGTGCAACCAGGGATTGTTGGCAATAGTTCCCTTGGATGGGGTTGGGGGCAGCAGAGCCAGTTCAGGCAGGAGCAAGTGGTGTGTAGGTCCCTACACTGGGCCCCATGGTTTGGGTGGGAGAAGTGACTCTGGTCTCGGGGTCTTCCTCTGGGTGCCGCTGGGGGCAGGGGGGACCTCCGCGTGAGGTTGGAGAACACTTGTCCCTGCTTCAGTGCCAACGGGTGGAGGTGGCACAAAGGTGTGGAGTCTCTCGGTGGTTAGATGAGGAAGCTGCCTTCTCCGAGCACAGGAGGCTGCCTTGGTGATGCTGGGTTGGGGCCCTCCCCGAGAGGCCTGGCACATAGAGGAGAGGAGGGGACACACCAGCCCAGCCCTGGCTCTTTGCTCACATAGCATCATCCGTGCCTCATGCAGAGGGGCTGTTATTTCCACAGGAGCCTACATGGGGAAGGTGCAAAGAGGCAAGTCTAGGATTGAAGCCAGGCTGGAGAGATTGCTCAGTGGTTAAGGCGCTTGCCTTCAAAGCCAAAGGACCCAGGTTTGATTGCCCCAGTATCCACATAAAAGCCAGACGGGGCTGGAGAGATGACTTAGCGGTTAAGGCGCCTGCCTGCTAAGCCTAAGAACGCTGGTTCCAATCTCCAGGCCCCACGTTTAGCCAGATGCAATGTGATGCAAGGGCGCAATGCCACACTTGCCCACAAGGGGCGCACACATCTGGAGTTCGTTCACAGTGGTTGAGAGGCTGTGCCCATTCTCTATCTGTCTTCCTCTCTCTCTCTCTTGCTCTCTGTCTCTCTCCAAAAAAAAAAAAAAAAAAAAAGCCAGATGCATAAGGTGGCGCATGTGTCTGGAGTTCCTTTGCAGTGGCTAGAGGCCCTGGCATGCCCATTCTCCCTCTCTCTCTCTATCTGCCTCTTTTCCTCACTCATAAATAAATAAGTAAATTAAAATATTTTTAAAAAATAATATAATGGTGCCGGGCATGGTGGCGCATGCCTTTAATCCCAGCACTCGGGAGGCAGAGGTAGGAGGATCACTGTGAGTTCGAGGCCACCCTGAGACTCCATAGTGAATTCCAGGTCAGCCTGGACCAGAGTGAGACCCTACCTCGCAAAACCAAAAAAAAAAAAAAGGTAATATTGAAGCCACCTGTGCCCTTAGCTGTAGAGGGGCTGGGATGCCCAAGAATGAGCGTGGCTTTCTCTACCTGCCTCCGGATGTCCAAGACAGGGACCTGTATAGGCCTGCATAAACCTGTGTGTGCATGGGTGTGCCAGTCTATACCTCTAGAGGCAGGAAGCTTGAAACCCTGAGTAGTGGGCATCTTTCTCCTTTCTCTTATACTGTGAGACCCTCCCTTGGCACTTGATCCCACCTGTTCTCTCTGAACCTGCCTTCCTGTCACTCTGCCCAGCCCATTCACGGCCTGCCTACCAGGAGGAAAGAGATCCCCTAGGCTACCACGTTTTATGTCAAATCCTCTGACTTTCCTTCTCCAGCATAGGACGTTGTGGCCAGAGAGGTGGAGTCACAGAGCTCATCCGGGTGATGGGGGGTGCCTGCCGGGGCCCAGCTCTGCTTGAGTTCCATGGGTACTCAGCACAGCCCCACAAGGGACCCCACATCTTCTGTGGCCACTCCCAGGGAGGCACTGGACACCCATTATGTTAGCCCAACCTGCCAGCAGGCCCTTCCTATCCCGCGTTACAGATGTGGAAGCCAAGGCTCAGAATGACCCTATGCCTCTCTGACGCTAAAGTCTGGCATTTATCCCTTTGTCACCTGCTACTCCATAATATCTTGGCTGGCCAGGCCCCGCTTCCCCCATTGCTGTGTGTGGAATAGATGTGTCCCACTCCACTCCAGGCCTGCTTATGCAACTGGAGGAAAAGAGGCACCAGGCTGGTGTACACAGACAGAGGCAGGGTCTGACCCCCACCTCGGTGGGTAAATCGAAGGGACAGGGGTCTGCTTAGGCTCAGGTCTGGGATGTGAAGCCCCTTCCAGGCCCCAGCCTAATGTCTCTTCTGTTGTCTAAACCCTCAATACGCTGAGGGTAGCTGTTAAGAACCTCCTTTGTGAGGCTGGGGAGAGGGCTCAGTGGATAAAGGACCCGACTTCAAATCTCTGGTACCTGCTTCAACAGCCATACCCTATGGCAGGTGTCTGTAATCCAAGCCACACGTATGGGCAAGAAGGGAGAGGTAGAGACAGGAGAATCTACTGGAAGCCTGGGGGGTGGGGGCCAGCTAGTCTGGCAAAAAACTGTGGTGAACAATGACAGGCCCTGCTTCAAAGAAGGTGGAGGAATGAGACCTGAGTGTTATCCTCTGGCCTCCACACACACACACATACAAACACATCCAACACACACTGGTTTGTGGCATCTTCTGCCTTGGTGTGAAGCCCAGCTCCAGTACTGTGCTGTTAGACATATGAATTAAACTCCTTGCCTCAGTTTCCCCATATGTCAAGGGAGAATTATAGTCAGACCCACTTTTCAGGGTTTGGGAGAAGATTATCTGTGCACTTAGTGAAGCAATAACAGAACATCAGATACTAAGTAATTTATCAAGAAAAAAGTCTAGCTGGGCTGGAGAAATTGCTCAGTGGTTAAAGGTACTTGCCTTTAAAACCTAACAGCCTGGGGTTTGATTCCCCAGGACCCATGTAAAGCCAGATGGCACATGCATCTGGAGTTTGTTTGCAGTGGCAGGAGGTCCTGGTACACCCATTCTCTCTCTTTCTTCATTTCCCTCTCTCTCTCTCCCTCTCCATCTCTTTTTTCCTTCTCTCTCCCTCTCCTTGCAAATAAATGAAAAAATATATATTTAAAAAATCTAGGGGCTGGAGAGATGGCTTAGTGGTTAAGGCACATGTCTGTGAAGCCTAAGGATCCTGGTTCGATTCTCCAGGTCCCATGTAAGCCAAATGCACATGGTGGCACATGCATCTGGAGTTCGTCTGCAGTGGCTAAAGGCCCTGGTGTGCCCATTCTCACTCTCTCTCTCTCTCTCTCTCTGTCTCTAATAAATAAATAATTTTAAAAAATCTAGGGCTGGAGAGATGGCTTAGCGGTTAAGGTGCCTGCCTGCTAAGCCTAAGAATGTCAGTTCCAATCTCCAGGTCCCACGTTTAGCCAGATGCAAAGTGACACAAGGGTGCAGTGCTGCACTTGCCCACAAGGGGGCACACGCATCTGGAGTTCATTTGCAGCGGCTGAGAGGCTTCTGGCGCGCCCATTCTCTGTCTGTCTCCCTCTCCCTCTCTCTGTGTCTCTCTCTAAATAAATAAATAAATAAAATCAAGCTGGGCCTTCTGGTACAGGCCTATAATCACAGCTACTTGGATGGCTAAGGCAGGAAGATCACAAGTTCAATGTTTGCCTGGGCTACTGAGTGAGTTCAGGGCCAGCCTGGGCAACTTAATGTCTCAAAATAAAGGGTATGGATACAGCTCAGGGGTAGAGCACTTGTCTGGCATGTGTGAGGTGCTAGGCTCAATTCCCAGCACCACAAGACAAAAGGAAATCTATTCCCTACAGTTCTGGAGGCTGGGAGGTCAAAAGTTAAGGAACTTGGGCTGGAGGAGCAACACAGTGTGTAAGACCCTGGATTAATTCCCAGAATTAACAAAAAGATCAAAACAATGTCTGGTGAGGGTCTGCTTGGTCTCTCAACCCCAAAGACCTGTCACCTGTCAAACACCTCAGCTCTCAGCACTCACTGGGGGGATTGTTTTCAACACAGGAACTTTAGGGGCATTCCATCTGGCTCCCCAAATTCATGTCCTGATCATATGCAAAATACACTCCCTCTATCCCAAGAGCTTCGGAGCCTTACCTTGTTCCAGCACCAACTCCAAAGCACAAAGTCCAGCGTGTCATCTGCATCACCCACCCATGGATGAGACTTGGCACAGCCCATCCTGAGGCAGCTCTTACAGCTATGAGCCTGCAAGACCAAGCAAACAATCCACTTCCAAAGTATTGTGTGAGGCCAGGCCTTGAATGGACACTTGATCCTGAAAGAGAGAAATGAACAGGAAGAAAGGGGCAACTGGGAAAGGGCTCAGTGGATAAGAGCACTTTGCACACAAGCATGAGGACCTGAGTTGGATCCCGAGCACCTACATAAAAAGCCAAGTACGGGGGCTGGAGAGATGGCTTAGTGGTTAAGGCTTTTGCCTGCAAAGCCAAAAGGACACAGGTTTGATTCTCCAGGACCCACGTTAGCCAGATGCACAAGGGGGGCACACATCTGGAGTTCATTTGCAGTGGCTGGAGGCCCTGGTGCGTGCGCTCCCTCTCTCCCTGCCTATTTCTGGATCTTTCTGTCAAATAAATAAAAATAATATTTTTTTTTATTTGAGAGAGAGAATGGGCCCGCCAGTGACCTCTCAGCTGCTGTGAATGAACTCCAGACATGTGTGCCCCCTTGTGGGCAAGTACGGCATTGCGCCCTTGCATCACTTTTTGCATCTGGCTAAAGGTGGGACCTGGAATATTGAATGGGCATTCTTAGGCTTCGCAGGTGGGCACCTTAACTGCTAAGCCATCTCTCCACCCCAAATAAGATTTTTTTTTAAAAAAGCCAAGTATGGTGTGTGACATTCCTGTGACCCCAACACTAGTTGGGGGGAGGGGTTGGAGTTAGGAGGATTGTTGGGGCTGCCAGGACAGTCAACCTAGCTGAAAAATGGGGAGCTCCAAGTTCACTGAGAGATTCTGTCTCAAGAAAATGAGATAGAAGGGCTGGAGAGATGGCTTAGCGGTTAAGGTGCCTGCCTGCTAAGCCTTAGAACCTGGTTCCAATCTCCAGGTCCCACGTTTAGCCATATGCAAAGTGACACAAGGGTGCAGTGCCACACTTGACCACAAGGGGGCGCACACATCTGGATTTCATTCACAGCAGCTGAGAGACTGCTGGCGCGCCCATCTCTGTCTGTCTCCTTCTCCCTCTCTCTCTGTTTGTCTCTCTCTCTGTCTCTCTCTAAAAAATAAAAATAAAAAAATAAAATAAATTTTAAAAAAAGAAAATGAGACAGAAGAGGGAAAGAGGAAGAAACTTAATGTCTTCCTGTGGCATCCACATGCATCTTCATCCACATGTGCATACACCCCCCCCCCCACACACACACACCACTACCACCACCACCACAAGCAAAGAAAGGGGCAATGGGCCTGAGCAAATCCAAAAGCAGCCGGGATATCAGCATTACATTTTCTTTTTCTTTTTTTTTTCTTTTAGTTTTTTTGAAGTAGGGTCTTACTGTAGTTCAGGCTGACCTGGAATGCACTATGTAGTCTCAGGGTGGCCTCAAACTCATGGCGATCCTCCTACCTCTGCCTCCCAAATGCTGGGATTAAAGGCGTGCGCCACCACGCCCGGCTCAGCATTAAATTTTGTAGCTGGACACTCATCTCCTTGAGTACCACAGGTCATAGCCTAGGCAATCTGAGGCAGGAGTTAGGCCAACCCCCCCCCCCATGCCCCAGGCAGCCCTTTTGCTGGGTTCCATCCACTCAGCTATCTTACAATTTGGAGTCTCATGCCTGCAGCTTTCCCAGGCTGGAGGTGGCTGTACCCTGGCAGTCTTATGGTTCTGAGGTTTGTGGGGCTGCCCTACTTCAGTAGGCATTACCCTACTGGGGAGTCTGTGAGGATTCCATCTTTGTAACCCATCTCTGCTTGGGCTCCCAGGCTGTCTGAAGCATCCTTACAAAGGACCCATAGCTTCTGCAGTCTGCACATCTGTTTGGATACTGCCACGATTTTTAAGCTTGTATCTTTGGAGTAACAAGGTGAGTTATACCTGGCCCTACCTGAGCTGTAGCTGGGGCAGTGGAGGCATGCTATGCTGTCATTTTTCAAAAAAATATTTTATTGATTTGAGAGAGAAAGAAAGAGGCAGATAGAGAGAGAATGGGCCACTAGCTACTGCAGATGAACTCTAGACACATATACCACCTTGTGCAACTGGCTTATGTGAGTTCTGGGGAATTGAACCTGGGTCTTTAGGCTTTGCATGCAAGTGCCTTAACCTCTAAGCCATCTCTCCAGCCCTATGCTGTCGTTTGGGGAGCCAAGTCCTAAGATGATACAGCGAGGTCCTTCAGGCGTCTCTCTGGAAACCTCGCCCTCAGGATCCACATTGGCTCCAGGGATGGAACCTTGTCTCTCCTGTCCCTGACACTCGTGAATGGTTGCTTGGCCACGCTCTCAATGCTCTCACTAAAGCATGCCTTTTCACTCTTCATGGGCTGGGTTGAAGGTTTAAAATATATATTCATTTATTTATTTGAGAGTGAGAGAGGCAGATAGAGAGAATGGGCACACCAGGCCCTTCAGCCACAGCAAATGAACTTCAGACACATGCACTCCCCCCCCCTTGTGCATCTGGCTTATGTGGGTCCTGGGGAATCGAACCTGGGTCCCCAGGCAGAGACCATCTGTGCAGAGGTGAGTAGGCCCTGGGCTCCCAGCTCTCTGCCTCCCGACTCTGGACCTCGTGCATGGCTGGGCTGGCCCATTGTTGCCTGGGTCCAAGCCAGCTCTTCTGCTCTGTTCCTCTCTTCAATGTCTTCTGTGGCTTTTCATGGCCTGCAACCTGATTTCCAGGCTCAGTCCTTGGTCTCTCCGTGTGTCCCTCCAAATTTGTAGCTGTTCACTGGCTTGAGTGAACCAGCCTCATTTCCCCACTGGCCCTGAGCTCCTCAGACGCTGGTGCGGTCTTCCCTGACTCTTTCCTAAAACCGCCTGGGCTATGTGTGCATTTGGGGGAGCGGGTGGGAAGTTTGTGTGTACAGGGGGGATGTCTTATGTGAGTGGAGTGTGGGGTGTATATATTTGAGTGTAGAGGGGGTGCTATAAAGCCTTTCAAGTAAAGAGAGGCAAGAAGATTGATCTGTCAGCAGTCATAGCGGGTGGGCCGCCCAAGTGTTCAGAAAGTCCTCAGTATACTTGGCCACGTTTGGGCCTCCAAACAGCCCTGAGAAGTAGGACAGCAATGACATACTGACAGTAATAACAGCTCGGGCTTCCAAGGGCCTGCTGTGTGCCAGGTGCTGTTCTGAGCATTTCACAGATATTTATTGGTTTAATCCTCACCACATCTCGTGAGCTGATGGTTAAGTCACTTGTCCAAAGTTATACAGTCTGTGAGAGGTAGAATGGGTATCCGAACCCAAGTAGTCTGGACGCAGTGGGAAGAAGGGGGGGCACCACTTAGGATGTCCGTGTCCTCTGTATGACTGGCTTATCTCATTCAACATAATGTCTCAAAGGTTTACCCATATTGTGGCATATGATAAATAGGATTTTCTTCTTCTTCTTCTTCTTTTTTTTTTTTTCTGAGGTAGGGTTCGCTGTAGCCCAGACTGACCTGGAATTCACTATGTAGTCTCAGGGTGGTCTTGAACTCACAGCCATCCTCCTAACCTCTGCTTCCCAAGTGCTGGGATTAAAGGCATGCTCCACCACACCCAGCTTGTTTTTTTCCCCCCTTCTTAAAACAATGATATTTAGCCTGATTGCTTATCCTCTCATCTACTTACAGACATCTGGGCTGCTTCCACTTGTTGGCCCTTATGAATAATGCTGCAGAGAACCTGTGTGTGAAATGTCTCTTTGGCATCTTGTTCTCAATTCTTTTATTTATTTAACCAGAAGTGGGATTGCTGGTTCCTTAGGTAATTCCATTTTTTTTTTTTTTTGAGGCAAGCCCAACAGACTGGCCCTTTTTGTCTGTTTGTTTGTTTGTTTGTTTGTTTGTTTGTTTGTTTCTCAAGGCAGGGTCTCACTCTAGCTCAGGCTGACCTGGAATTCACTATGTAGTCTCAGGGCAGCCTTGAACTCACGGTGATCTTCCTACCTCTGCCTCCTGAATGCTGGGATTAAAGATGTGCGCCACCACACCCAGCTCTTTTTTTTTTTTTTTTATGTGAGAGAGCAAGAGAGAAAGAGAGAGGGAGAGAATTGGCATGCCAGGGCTTCTGGCCATTGCAATCAAATTCCAGACATGTGTGCCCCCTTGTGCGCATGTGCAACCTTGTGTGCTTGCGTCACTTTGTGCATCTGGCTTACATGGAACCTGGAGAGTCAAACATGAGTCCTTAGGCTTCACAGGCAAGCACCTTAACCTGTAACCCATCTCTCCAGCCCCAATTCTATTTTCTAAAAATATTTGTTTGTTTATTTATTTATGAGACAGAGAGAGAGGCAGATAGAGTTGCCTCAAGCAACTACAAACGAACTCCAGATGCATGCACCATCTTGTGCAGCTGGATTTGTGTGGGTCCTGGGGAATCGAACTTGGGTCCTTTGGATGTGTAGACAAGCGCCTTAACGGCTTAGCCATCTCTCCAGCCCCAGGGTACTTCTATTTTTGAATGCTTAGAGGCATGCTCATACTCTCTGCACCGCTTCACATACATACAGGGTTCAAATACAACCATATGCTTGTCCTTGCTTCTCTTGCTCTTCCTTCTCTTCCACGCTCAGCCCAGGATGTCTCATGTAGCCTAGCTTAGCCTTGAACTTGCTATCATAGCCAAAGAAGACTTTGAATGAATGTTCTTCTTGACACTACCTTTCTTTCTTTCTCTTTTTCTTTTCTTTTCTCTTTTCTTTTCTTTTTTTGATTTTCAAGATAGAGTCTCAGCCTGACCCCAGGCTGACCTGAAATTCACTGTGTAGTCTCAGCCTCAAACTCACAGCAGTCCTGCTACCTCTGCCTTCTGAGTGCTGGGATTAAAGGCATTACCTTTCAAGTGCTAGAATTGTTGGCATGGGCCACCACCCAGGTCTTCCTTTCCTTCCCCTTCTGTTTCTTCTCCCTCCCACCATCCCTCTCTCTTTTCCTTTGTTTCTTTTCCTTGCTTGCTTACTTTCTGCACCCTTGATTGTTTCCTTTGCTGTAATCTTATTGGTCTGTTTTTTGGCAAGTCCAATGTCATGAGTCTATTCCCGTTCTCTTCTAGGCGTGTTATAGTTTTGGGTTCTATGTTTAGGTCTTTCATCTTTTGAGTTCAGCTGCTGCAAGTGCATGCCCATTGTTTTTTGTTTTTTAAAGCTGCCGGTACATCTTGATGTCCCTCTGTCGCGCCCCCCCTCCCCAAGACAAGACTGTGTCCCTTCCTTCTGGGTGATAGCTGTTACTCTGGCCCTGAGCCCTTCCACTTTCCCAGGTCAGTCAGGACTTGATGCCAACCGGTGTGGTGTGAACACTGCCCTCAGGCAGGCAGACTTTCTTTCCCCATTTCCAGTGCTATGGGGACCACTGGGTCAGGTCAGGGGCTCTTTGACAGAGCAGAGGCTTGGCTTATGCAGGGCCAGCAGCCCACAGTCCACATGGGATCCTGGGAAGACAGCTTCAGAGGGCATCTGTTCAGATTCAGAGGCTCTGGCCTCCTCCTGCCCCACTCTTCCTCTGAGGTAGCTGATAAACTAGAGTCCTACATAGGCCCGTGAGAGGTGGCTGTCACCTTGGTGCTTAGTCAGTAGGAGCTCTGGACTCGGGGAACTCCATAGCTGGAAGAGTGAAGGTCTGCCCTGGATTCAAAACTCAAAGGCAGGCTGGAGAGATGGCTTAGCGGTTAAGGTGCTCCCGATCTCACATAAGCCAGATGCACAAAGGTGAGGCAAGTGCAATGCTGCACACGACCACTAGGTGGCGCAAGCATCTGGAGTTTGATTGCAGTGGCTGAAGCTGGTGTGCCAATTCTCTCTGTCTCCCCCTTTCTCTCAAAGGCCTGGAGAGGCTATAGGAGGGGGCCAGGTGGCCGCTGGTGTGCACATGTCCCAGCAAGGCTGTGCTGGGACTGCTGGGACAAGTGCTCTCAGCCCCATTGCCTGTGATCAGGATTTTTTTTTTCAAGCCAGTTGCTTAACACATGAGCCCACATCACCTGTGTCATGTCTTTCTGGCTCTGGCAGGAAGTGCAGGCTCCATGTCTGCTGGGGCCCCCCATAGAGCAGGGTTCACAGACACTGCCTTCCAGGTGGGCCTTTCCTTGAGCCCTGAGCCTCTTTTTCTCTGTGTGTAAAATGAGCATTGTTTGTTTCCTTCTCATAGGGAGTTGTGAGGGTTAGACAGGGTGGTGGATTTGAATCCCACTGTGGGAGAGCCAGCGCAGAAGGGAAAATTGACACGCCAAGTACACAGGGCTGTTTCCCACCCAGGGCTCCATCTTGCTTGGGTGCTGCAGCAGGGAGGGAGCGAGGAGAGCTCAATGGACCCACCTCCAGAGGGCTGTATTCAGACAAGCTCCAGGCACTCCTTACAGCCCACTGGGAAGAGAAAATAGGTGTGGAGTATCTGTCTTGGAGGAGACCCGGCCTCCACCTCAGTTCTGTGAGGTGTGCCATAGTGATTGGGTCCATCTGCCACCAGGAAGCTGTGGGTCTCTCGGGTTCCTGCCAGGTGGGTGTGGTGGGGAGGGAGCAGCTCTGACCAGGAGATGGCCACTGTGGTGGGCGGCTCTGGGCAAAGTAGGTAGTTGCTGCCTTGGGAGCTTGTATTGTAGCTCTCTCTCTGTTTATAGATGCCCACTGGCAGGGACATTATGTGCTTGCCTTCCGGATCCGTGATGGCCCACACAGTGGACCCCACTTTGTAGGTGAGAAAACAGCCCAGACAACAGGAGGGTGACCTTTGGCCAACTTCAGCCCCCCAGTTTCCCCTTCTGAACAGCAGGGACCAGACAGACACACACATCTGAGAGAACACACTTGACACGAAAGATGTCTTCTGCTTAGATGGCTAAAGGATCAAAGGACCTGCAGAGCTGAGGACAACCCCCACCCCACCTCAGGTTCACAAGCCAATCAGCGAGGTCCTGTCTCCTTGCTCATCCCAGCTTCCGGGAATCCAGCTGTGTGGATGCTCCAAGCCTCCCAGGGGACCCTGACACTACACTACACAGGAGCTGGCAAGGCGGGGCACCTGGGCAAGCCAGTGGCGCTGGACAGGAGGACAGCCTCTGCTGGCCCCTCTGCTCCTGCTCTGGGCACTGAGTGAGTGGGAGCAGCCCCGGGCAGCTGGGGTTTGATGCCCACTATATATAGGCCGGTTCAGACACGCACGGCGACTATTTCTGTGTTCTTCCTCCTACTGAGGCAGTGGAGGGGGGGAGGGGAGAGAGAAAGTAGTCCATCTAAAAATATAACCGTGGGGAAAAATATCACAGCGCGGAGCCGCACCCGAGATCTGTCTCGTTTCTCTCGCCTCCACCCCCGCGCCCCGACTTACCTCGCTGTGTGCCTCAAGGAAGCCATCAGGCTGTGCCTCCCCCACCCGGCCACAGCCTCCTGGTGCCTGGTGGGTGGGGCTGGAGAAACAGACCTGGAAAGAGCTGGCTTTAAGTGGGTCCATACTGGGGCTGACTCTGTGTGATTAGCTGTTCCTAGATCCCTGTTTGCTCGCTACAGCTTCAGGGCTGAGGTTGGGTACTAACTCTGCATGGAATACCCACCCCATTCCTGGTATCCTTCATCTTTATCCTAGCCACAGAGTCCCACTCCCTCCTGGGAACTTTTAAAGATTTTATTTTTATTTATTAGAGAGAGAGAGAGACAGAGAGAGAGAGAGTATGGGTGTGGGGTATGCCAGGCCTTTAGCTACTGCAAACGAACTCCAGACACATGGGCCACCATGTGTATCTGGCTTATTAGAGACCTGGAGAATCGAACCTGGGTCCTTACGCTTTGCAGGCACTTGCCTTAACCGCTAAGCCATCTATCCAGCCCTCTTCCTGGGAACTTTTTGAAGAAAGGACAGGCTTGTCTCTTAGCATCCAGTAGGGCAGCTTCAGCCACAGTACTTAGTTGATGATAATGGTGGGTGGCAATTACATTTGCCCAGAGAGGCCAGGAGTGAGGTTGGTTCAGTACCACATGGGACCAGGCTCCCTATTATGTGAACCCCCTCAGGGAGGTTTAGGGAAAGAAAGCCATGGTCCCTGGGTCACACCACTGAAATGGTGAAATATGGGCCTTGAAAAGAAGTGGCTGACTCCTCTGGGCTCACAGATGTCAAAGTGATGGATCCCCTCACCAACGGTGTCCCCTTCTTTTTAAAAATATTTTATTTATTTATTTGAGAGAGAGAGAGAGAGATTGAGAATGGGCGCTCCAGGGCCTCCAGTCACTGCAAACAAACTCCAGACACATGCACCCCCTTGTGCATCTGGCTTAGTGGGTCCTGGAGAATCAAAGTGGGATCCTTTGGCTTTGCAGGCAAACGCCTTAACCGCTAAGCCACCTCTCCAGCCCTGGTGTCCCCTTCTTTGAATGCGGGAACCTCCAGTGGCTCTGAGAAGGCTTCCCCGCAGACCGCCTCTCCTGGTGTTTACATTCTGGTCTTGCTGCCACAGATCTCTGATCTTGCCGTGGGAGATTGGCAGGTTCTGAGCCCCAGAGGGCACACGCCTGTGTATCATGTGCCACTAGATGTACGTGTGGTGGTCAGTGTGCAAACGTCCACCTGCAGCTCAGTGGCAAGACAGTATTTTGACCCCTGTGCTCCTACCAATGCACACCAGCCTGGGCCAGCCTGCTTCCTCTATACCCACTCACCATCCTCTACCATTGTACTGTTGTGTGAGGGTGTGTGGTGTGCATATATAAGTTTCTATGGTTTTTTTGTTGTTGTTGTTGTTGTTGTTTTGGTTTTGCAAGGTAGGGTCTCACTCTGGTCCAGGCTGACCTGGAATTCACTATGTAGTCTCAGGGTGGCCTTGAACTCAAGGCGATCCTCCTACCTCTGCCTCCCGAGTGCTGGGATTAAAGGTGTGCGCCACCACGCCCGGCTTCTATGTATTTTTTAAAAATGTTCTTATTTATTTATTTATTTGACAGAGAAAGAGGAGGAGGAGGAGAGAGGGAGAGGGAGGGCGCTCCAGGGCCTCTAGCCATTGCAAATGAACTCCAGATGCAATGTGCACCCCCTTGTGCATCTGGCTAACATGGGTCCTGGGGAATCGAACCTGGGTCCTTTGGCTTTGCAGGAAAATGCCTTAACTGCTGAGCCATCTCTCCAGCCCTGTTTCTATGTATTGATGCATGCGTGCACACATACATAGGAAGGCCAGAGGTTGACATCGGGTGTCTTCATTGGATGCTGTCCATCTTATTTTATTTGATTTTTGGGTTTTTTGAGGTATGGTCTGACTCTAGCCCAGGCTGACCTAGAATTCACAATGTAGTCTCAGGGTGGCCTTGAACTCACAGCCATCCTCCTACCTCTGTCTCCCATGTGCTGGGATTAAAGGCGTGTGACACCATGCCCAGCTAACCTTATTTTTTTGACCTGAAATCCAGGTCATTTTTATGGTTTATTTTTAACCTGAAGTCCACAGACTAGGCTACACTAGCTAGCCAGCAAGCCCCAGGGATCCTCCTGCCTCTGCCTCCCTGGCTCTGGGATTACAGATGTGCCACCATGCCCTGCGTTTTAGTGCGAGAACTTAGGTCCTCATGCTTATGTGACAGACACTTTACCCAGGAAGCCAGCTCCCACCACTGTTATTTTGACATAGAGTTTAGGGTCTCACTCTAGTTCAGGCTAACCTGGAATTCACTATATAGTCTCAGGCTGGCCTCAGACTCACAGGGATCCTCCTCCTCTGCCTCCCGAGTGCTGGGATTAAAGGCGTGTGCCACCATGCCTGGCTTGTATTTCAGTATATAACTTTAAAAATATTTTTTAATTTTTAAAATTTATTTGCAAGGGGAAAGAGAGAGAGAGGAGAGAGAGAGAGAATAGGTGTGTCAGGTCCTCTTGCTGCTGCAAACAAGCTCCAGATGCCTCTACCACTTTGTGCATCTGGCTTTACGTGGGTACTGGGTAATGGAACCCCGGTCCTTAGGATTTGTAGGCAAGCACCTTAACCACTGAGCAATCTTTCCAGCCTTTAAGCTATTTTTTAATGACCATCAATCTTGCCACACCTTAAAAATCAAATGTCACCTGGCACTGGGTATCTGGCATCTGAGGTAGGAGTTGCCATCTCCAGTCTATTGGTGAGGAAACTTGTGACCATTGGCTCCAGGTCACACAGCTGGTGAGTGGCTAACCAAGGATTTTGTACTTGGGCCACTAGCCTACAAAGCCAGTGATCATTTCTTTATTCTACCAGTTAGGGCTTAAGTCTACCTCTAGTCCCTCAAAGGGTTGCCCTGGCAGGGCTCAAAGCATACTTTTGTTCCTGGGCCTGCTGACAACTAAATGCAGTTTAGAAGCTTGGCGGGCTGAGAGTTGGCCGTGCCGTGTAGAGTGAGCTGTCTTCTCTGGCTTTACAGGGGCATTAACAAGCCATTTAAAAAGCGCTGACAACACACTTTGCAGCCTCCTATTTAAGATGTACTAAAAAATAAGCACCTTTTCCAGGAGGAAGCTGCAGCATGGAGGTGAAATACATTCGTGGTGTCACCTACGCATGTATCACCCTGATTTCGTGGGCGGTGGCGGGAGGAGCAGAGAGCACCCAGCTTCACTCTTCCCAGGTGGCCTTGGAAGGCTGGCAGGTGCTTGGGTGAACCAGTGGGTCTGTCGGCTGTCAGGGAAGGTGGAGAGAGGGTTGTAGATATGGAGACATTAGATGGTTGTGGGGAACAGAGAGCCATAGGCTGCCCATTTCCCAGATGGGGAAACTGAGGCCCAGGGTTGGGGTGTGAAAGTACCAAAATCTATGCATCCCAAGAAGTGGCCCCAAGCCCAAGATAGTCATGGAATAGGAGCAACTCCTGAGTCTCTCTCTTCCTCCTCCTCCTCCAAGTTCAGAAAACAGACCTGTTAAGGACTGGGGTAGGCCTGCATTTAGCAAGAGCCAAGCACTGGGCATACAACAGGGAACAAATAGAAATATAATTAAACAATCAAAAAACAAGTGAGCACCTGGTGTGGTGGCACACGCCTTTAATCCCAGCGCTCGGGAGGCAGAGGTAGGAGGATCGTCGTGAGTTCGAGGCTGCCCTGAGACTCCATAGTCACTTCCAGATCAGCCTGAGCTAGAGTGAAACCCTACCTCCAAAAACCAAAAACCAAAACAAAACAAAACAACAACAAACAAACAAACAAATAAAAACAAATGAAAAAAGTCTCAAGCTCTCCTCAGAGTTTAGAGTGGCAGGAACTGCAGGTAAATAGAGTGACAGCAGTGTTGCATGGCTGCATCTACCACCCAGGTGCAGATAGGACGGGATTTGAGAGGGGACTGACCAGGCCCAGGAGGTGGGGAGACCTTCCTGAAAAGGTGACCCTGACTGAGCCTACAGGGTGAGTGAGTGTGCACTGAGGATGGCAAGTGGAGGCTGGATGAATGGGTGCCAGGCAGAGGGACGACTAGCACGTGCAAAGGTCCTGAGGCAAATGCTCCAGGGGATTCTGCAAGGCCATTATGGCTGGAGCAGAGAGCACTGTGGGGAAGTATGGTGGGGGCGGGGGATGTGGCTGAAGGGGATTGGGCCCAGGCCTCTTGGGAGCTGGGTTGGGGAGGGCTGTACATGTGGATTTGGGTGTGGGAAACTGGATTTGAGTCAAGGCCAGCCCAGGTGAACAGTAGCATTGAATGGGAGGGCCTGGTGGCTTGGACTGGGTGACAAGACAGCCTAGGATGCTCACTGGCTTTCTGTTTGCTGCATTTCCCCACCTGGTCGTGGCAATGGCTGCCTTTCTGAGGGAGCTACTCGGCCTTATTCAAGAGGCAGGGAGCCAGGCGAGGCCAGCCACGGAAGGGGTCATGGTTCAGAGCTCTTTCTGGGAGGTAGCTGGGGGCAGGAGGGTGACATGGAAGTTTTCATATCTGAGGGTCTCCTGTGTGTAATCTAACCCAGGGAGGAGCCCATGTCCCAGAAGGGAAGGGAGCGAGCGAGAGAAAAAAAATAATAGCAGGCTTTCCTTAGCTGTGACCGACTGTGACAGCTTGCATCTTTAGTCTGAGAAGTATCTATGGGGTACGGCTTGCTTTTCTCAATCCGGATAATTATGTTAATTAAAATGCTTTCTTTATAGCAGTTCTGATTAATAAAAACAGTTCCACTGCTTTCTTTAAACACTCTAACCTTCTGTCACACAGAGGAGGAAGCCCTTTCTCAGCAATTTATGGGTCTTCACACGGATTCCAACAGGCAGCATACTGCTGGGGTGGCCTGTCTGGCGGGCACTTGGCTCCATACATGTGGGGATGGATTCAGGGACAGCGAACAGGCAAGGAACCCAGCAGGTGGTTGGCCTGGCCATGGGCAGCATCTGATGAGCTGGTAGAGAATGAAAAAGTACCTCTTATTTCTCTAATTGCTGTTTATTTCCTCTGGAATGCATAGGGATCATTAATGAGCTCCCAATTAAGAAACATTACATGTAGGGGAACAAGGTGCCCAGGCCAGGAGTGCTTCTGCAGTGGAGGAGTGAGTGGAGCTATAGACAGGTGTATCTCTATGTCAGGGTGGGTGGAATGGGGTCCCTGGGAACAGAGAGACTGGAGCTGGGGTTAGAGCTGGGATCCCTCCTCCCAGGGAGGAGGTGGCTGGCATGGACTAGGAATGATGAAGTGAGGGAGACAGCCTGCCGCAGGATGAGCTCGGGGCCCAGCTCGCTGTAACTCCAAGCACAGCTCACTGCTCTGGGCCTCGGTGAGTAGCAGCCTGGGTGGGGGATCACACTGGCTCACAGGTGGAATCTGCTTGTCGATGGGTGTGAGAGTACAAGAGTGATGGGGGCTGGAGAGGTGGATCAGCAGTTGAGATACTTGCCTGCAAAGCCTAAGGACCTGAATTTGATTCCACAGTACGTATATAATGCCAGGTGTACAGGGTGGCGCATGTATCTGGAGTTCATTTACAGTGGCTAGAGGCCGTGGCAGGCCCTTTCTCTCTCTCTCTCTCTCTCTATATATATATATATATATATATATATATATATATATATATATATATTCCTTTTTTTCCTCAAATAAATAAATGAAAATTTTTTAAATTGTGTGTGTATGTGCAAGTACATGTGTAACTGTGAGGACATGCACGTGGGGCCGTACAAGTGGTTATGATATAAGTGTATTGTATGTGGGTCATGTAGGAAATTACATTATGTATAAGTGTGTAAGGATATGGTTATGTGACTTGCATAAGTGTGTGTGCATGTGAGGATGTGTGGCGTGTGTGTGTGGCAACAATCTCAGCCCACAGTCTGCAGGAAGATGGGCTCATGAAGTCTGAAGCTTTGGACACCCCATGTCCCCAGTAGCAGTTGGACAGAGTAGGGCTGCTCCTCTCACCCTCTCAGTGTCCCCCCTGCATGTCTTCATTGCCAGTCTTGGGGACACCAGCCTTGTTTTCAGAAGGCCTGACCAGCTCTGGCCTGGCCCTGAGGTTGGGGGGCTGTGGAGGGATGGTCCTATACAGACAAGGGATTTTAGGCCCAAAGTAAGGGTGACACTTAAGCTGCCCACTATACCTTCTGAAACAACTCTGTGGAGATGGAGTTCCAAAGGTCCCAAGTGGAAGGGCCCCAGGTACTGGCCAGAGACTTTGTGGGGTTCTTTACGACATCTGTGCCCACCATCCTGGTTCTGGTGAGATTCTCAGCCTACTAAGGCCTTCAACACAGCTGAATGTGACTTTTAAAAAAATTTTATTATTTGAGAGAGCGAGAGCGAGAGAGAGACAGAGACAGAGAGGAAGAGGCAGAGAGAGGTAGCCGCTGTGAATGAACTCCAGACGCATGTGCCCCCTTGTGGACAAGTGCGGCATTGTGTCCTTGCATCACTTTTGCATCTGGCTAAACGTTGGGACCTGCAGAATCGCATGGGCGTTCTTAGGCTTGGCAGGCAAATGCCTTAACCACTAAGCCATCTCTCCAGCCTGAACATGACTTTTGAGGAGGCTAGAGAACCCCTGGTGCTCTGCCCCTACCCTTCCCAGCTCGTCTTTGCTGTCCCTCACTGGCCGTGCTCCTGTGTCCTGTCAGTTTGTGCAAATCCACACTCTGCTCCCCAGACACAAGCTAGGTCCTTGCCATCTCTTTGGCTCCCCTTGGCCCCATCCTTGCCCAGCCTCTCGCAGCTGGACATAAATAAGCAAGGTCAGGGGGTGCCCTGGCTATGCCACTGGCTCGGGAAGAGACTGCGGCAGTTGTGGGCGTGGCTCTGTAGCCCACTGAGCACATGGCTGGGGCTTATTTAGGCCCCACAGCCCAGGACTAGGGTCTGGGGAAGGAAGGCACTAGGCCCAGACCTAGCGTCCCTAGGGGCTTCCAAGAGTGTCTAAGGCCAAAGGGTTCCCACTGCCAAAAAAAAAAAAAAAAAAATCATGCCAGTGGGTCCCTGGACCCTTGCTGCCCATCAGGCTGGCATCTCTGGGGTCCAATACTGGGACCAGAGGCTTCCTGTATACAGATGTGTGAACTTAATCTGTGTGGGTATGACCACATGTGTGTACATTGTCATACGTGCAAAGAAACACACATGTGTATGTGGGTGTATTGCCTGTTCGTGTGTCCATTGTTGGCACACACGTGTGTGCACACAGGCATATTGCACAAATGGCCCCACACACATGCACCATGGGCCTGCTTCTGCACACGTGTGGGGGGGGCAAGTGTACACATGGCTGTTTAATAGGCGTGTCTGGGGGCAGGACTTACACTGCATCCTCCTCCTGGCACACCCACCCCTCCCCTTGCTATCTGATAGGCATCCTGCTCAGTTCATAACCTTTGACTCTTGTTTTAGACAGGACAGTCTGGACTCCCAAGAAACAGGTATTGACGGAGGAGGGGTTTAGATCCTGAGAGCAATGCCCTATGCCATCCTAGGCAAGACAGCCCTCACCACTGCGGGCACAGGTGTCTCTTACATGCCAAGCCTGGTACTGTCTGGGCCGGCCTGCCCCTCTAGCCTGCCTGGGGGCTGCCCCACTCTCACCTCCACTGTATTTACGTGTCTATTTTATGATTTCAATTTTTAATGCCTCTGCTCTTTGAAGACGCTTAATGCTTTCGAGTGGAACATTTCCTTCCAGGACCTGAGCGCAGATTGAGGACAGAGCAATAAATCAACTAATAACTGGAACCTCATTTTCTGCTCCACGGCGGAGCGTTAACCCCCACGTCGCTGCACGTCTCGTCTCTCAGTGTGGCTGCAGGCAGTAGCCAGGGGTGGCACTCCACGCCCCACTCTGCAATTCAGCTGGAAGCTCTGCCTTCCTCTCCTGCTCATTTTCCCTCCTCTCTCGGGTTTCTCCCCTCTCTTTTCCTTCTCACTTCTCTCCTTTTTTCCTCTTCATTGTTAGTCTATCAGTTGCTACCTGTTCAAAGCAAGTAGGAATAGCGGAAACTATTATAGTCTGCAGGGGACCCCGAGATGGTGTGAAAAAGCAATTGTCAAGCACTTGCAAGACCCGGGTACTGGCCACTTCTGCCCTGACTTGTGTGATTTAAGGGGAACGACACTCTCGGATTGTCAAAGTCACCACCTGTGCAGAGAAATCTTGCCATATGGGGGGACCAGGACTTGAACAGTGAGGACAAGCCTGACATTAAAGGGGGGAAGTGCCCAAGTCTTCCTCTTCATTCTGCTGGCAGTGCCTGGAGACGAGTAGGCTCTCACATGTGGAAGTGGTGCATGGCTCTTCACCAATGCTGTGTTACACGGGTCTGAACACGATCCCTGATGCTGCATGGGTGTGTGCGTGTGTGTGCTGGTCTGCAGGGTCATGGAGGTCTATCAGCATTCCCTAGGACGACGCCCAGCCCTCCCTGAGACTGTCTTATTTACCGCTCTGTGGCTTCGGGCAGATCGCTTACCCTCTCTGCTCTTAAATGTCTCATCTGTACAATGAGATATGAAGAGTGTCTCCCTGGCTGGGCCAGGTGGCACATTCCCAGAACTAAGGAAGCTGATGCAGGAGGATTGTGATTTCAAGAGCCATCTGAGCTATAGTATGAGACTCTGTCTTGAAGTAACAAGTGAAAAGAAAGGGGCTGGGGAAATGGCTTAGTGGTTAAGGCACTTGCCTGCAAAGCCAAAGGACCTAGGTTCGATTCCCCAGGACGCACGTAAGCCAGATGCACAGGGAGGCACATGTGTCTGGAGTTTGTTTGCAGCGGCTGGGACAGCTTGTGACATTTCCAAGCACTTTACTCATTCCAATGGTGAGTCTGACAGGCTAAGTCAGATTCTTATTGCCACACTCACCCCTCAGCCAGCCACAACCAGGTCAGATGGTAAGCCTGGTGGCAGGCTTTAAAAAATATATATTAAAAAAATTTTTTTGTTTATTTATTTATTTGTGAGTGACAGACAGAGAGGGAAAGAGGCAGATAGATAAAGAATGGGCACGCCAGGGCCTCCAGCCACTGCAAATGAACTCCAGATGCATTCACCACCTTGTGCATCTGGCTTACATGGGTCCTGGGGAATTGAGCCTCCAACCGGGGTCCTTAGGCTTCACGGGCAAGTGCTTAACCGCTACCCCATCTCTCCAGGCCTTTCTTTTTCTCATGTACATGTATGTTAGGTGTGATATAGTGTGTGTGGGTGTGCGTGTGTGCTGTCTGAACATGACGTGCAGATGCGGTGAGTATGGCTGCACATTCCCTCCCAATGCCTACGTCATGAGAAAGGGACAACAGCACCCACCCCACACTGAGTACCTGCTGTGCGCCATCTGCAAAGCTTAGCACTGTCACATGCTGCCTGGGTCCACAGTGACCTGTGGGATAGGTAAGTCAGGGTCACAGCTCAGTCTTACAGACTCCCACATCCACCGAGGTATACGGGATGGTGGGGAACAGCCCTCAGCTCCTGGGTCTTCAGCTCCCAGGGTCTTTAAGCAGATGACACTACCAGAGGATCATTGTAGCATGTTACGACTCATGCCTTCCCGGGACCATAAAACAGCCATCTTTTACTGCTGGAGGCAACTCCCAGCTAAGACATGGGAATTATGCCATCGCATCATCTGAGTATCAGCTACTGTTTGGGGGAGAATGGAGTGCGTGGGTGTTTGGAGACACACATGTGCGCCCTCCCTTAGGCACAGGCAAGCCAATGTCCCTGGGGGGGGAGAGGATGTGGGGGGATGCTTGTGGGGTCATCTGGCAGGCATGACTAAGTGTCTACTATGCATAGGTGCTGCAGGCCGACCCCTCAGGTGGTGGGCAGTGGGGGAGTACACAGAGATGCCTGCGTTCTTTAGGTGGGGGAGCACCTAGGCCTGGGCAGAAGGAGGACAAGGAGGCAGTGAGGCAAGAGATGGTGTCGCATGCACGCATGGTTCTCAGGGGCCAGGCCATGTTTTCCATGGGGCAGTGATGAGCTCCTGGTGGGGGGTTGAAAAGATGCTGCAGGAAGAGTCAAAAGGGGAGATGGGATATGGAAAGGGATGGAGGATCCTGCCAATACGGTAGTCATAGGATGGAGAGAGCTGAACTATTCCAGACCCACCATGAAGCAGAATGGGGTTGGAGTCAGGCTCCCTCACTCTGGGCTTGACCTTGTGTGATCTTTCCTGAGACAGGAAGAAGCAGTGGAGGGTCAGGACTAGGGAGGGCCAGGAGTTCATTTTTGATGACCTCTTTGCCCAGTGCTATCCCCTGAGCTGTGGAGTTTACCAGCTGGAGCTTGGGAATGGTCAGAATGGGCTGGAACATGGGACCCAGTAGCTGTGGACCAGAGCTGTAAGACCCAGGGCGTCTGTGGTCTCTCAGGAAGCCCTGTGGTTAGTGAGGAAGGAGTCAGGCCTGGATGCTGCCTCTATGCTGTGCAAAGCCGAGGAGGAAAAGCCACTTGGGAAGCTAAAAAAGCACATTCAGGGAGACAGTAGAGGGGCACAGCACCCTAGAGTCCCGTAAGAAAGGTGAAGGGAGACACTGTCACCTCATTCTCTAGCATACCTCTGGCAGAGGGCAAGGCTGGGTAGGTGACCATAAAGTCCACAACCAAACCTTGTTCAGATATCACCAGGTAGACGGGAACACCTTGTGTGTGTGTGTGTGTGTACACTGTGACACATCTCTGTGTCACTGTCATCTCAGTCAAGACAGACCCCCCCCAAAAAATAAAATAACACTGGGCTCCCTGGTGCACCGTGCCTCTCTCCTTCCCTGTGGATTTGGCCTCCATGGCTGTCATGTTAGTTCATGAGTATTACTTGAATGGAACCAAATTGTATGTAACCTGGGATGGATTTTTAATTTTTTTAAATTATTTATTTATTTATTTGGTTTTTCAAGGTAGGGTCTCCCTCCAGGGTGACCTGGAATTCACTATGTAGTCTCAGGGTGGCCTCAAACTCACGGCGATCCTCCTACCTCTGCCTCCTGATTGCTGGAATTCAAGGCATGCACCACCACAGCCGGCTTATTTTTTTATTTTTATTTTTATTTTTATTTTTAAAATTATTTTATTTATTTTTGGAGAGAGACACAGAGAGAGAGACAGACAGAGAGGGAGAGGGAGACAGAGATGGGCGCGCCAGCAGCCTCTCAGCTGCTGTGAACGAAATCCAGATGTGTGCGCCCCCTTGTGGCCAGGTGCAGCATTGCGCCCTTGAATCACTTTGCATCTGGCTAAACATGGGACCTGGAGATTGGAACCAGGTTCTTCAGCTTAGCAGGCAGGTGCCTTAACTGCTAAGCCATCTCACCAGCCCTTATTTTTTTAATTTTGAGGAAAAGTTTCACTGTGTATCTCAGGCTGGCTTCAAACTCACAATCCCCCTGACTATGCCTCTCAAGAGCTGAAAAGTGGGTAACACCAGGCCTGGCTTGATATTGCTTTTTTTTTTTTTTTTTTTAATAAGCCAGATGCACAGGGTGGCATGTGCATTTGGAGTTTTAAAAAATATTTTATTTTCATTTTTATTTGCTTATTATGGACAGAGAGAGGGAGAGAGAGAGAGAGAGAGAGAGAGAGAGAATGAGAATGGGCATACCAGGGCTCTTGCCACTGCAAACTAACTCCAGATGAATATGCCCCATGTACATCTGTTTTACTTGGGACTGTCTGGGTCCTTAGACTTCATAGGCATGTGCCTTAACCGCTAAGCCATCTCTACAGCCCAGTATTTTTATTTACTTGTAGGGAGAGAGAAAGAGAGAGAATGAGTGCGCCAGGGCCTCCAGCCACTTGTAAATGGTCTCTAGATGCATGTACCACTTTGTGCATCTGGCTTTTTACATGGGTACTGGGGAATCGAACACCAGGCTGCTAGGCTTTCCAAGCAAGTGCCTTTATCCACTGAGCAATCTCTCCAGCCCCTGCCCCCTTTTTTTGAGGTAGGGTTTCACTCTAGCCAGGCTGACCTGGAATTCACTATGTAGTCTCTGGCTGGCCTTAAACTCACTCTTATCTCAGCCTCTTGAATGCTGAGATTAAAGTGTGCACCACCATGCCTGGTGAGATTAGTTTATTTTTTAAGCATTTAGGGCTGGAGAGATGGCTTAGCGGTTAAGGCTCCTGCCTGCCAAGTCTAAGAACACCTATTCAATTCTCCAGGTCCCACATTTAGCCAGACACAAGTGACACAAGCATGCAATGCTGTGCTTGCCCACAAGGGGGCGCACGCATCTGGAGCTCATTCACAGTGGCTGAGAGGCAGCTGGCACGACCCTTCTCTCTCTCTTTGCCTCTCTCTCTCTCTCTCTCTCTCTGTTTCTCTCAAATAATAATAAAAATCATTTATTTATTTGCAAGCAGAGAAAAAGAAGAGGGGAGAGAGAGAATGGGTATGCCAGGGCCTCCAGCCATTTCAAAGGAACTCCAGATGCATGTGCCACTGCATCTGGCTTTATGTGGGTTCTGGGGAATTGAACTCAAGTTGTTGGGCCTTGCAGGCAAGTGCCTTAACCACTAAGCCATCTCTTCAGCCCAGAAGTTGGTTTATTTATTTTTATTTTTTTTTTTTGTTTTGCAAGGTAGGGTCTCACTCTGGTCCAGGCTGACCTGAAATTAACTATGTAGTCTTGGGGTGGCCTCAAACTCACGGTGATTCTCCTACCTCTGCCTCCCAAGTGCTGGGATTAAAGACATGCGCCACCACACCCGGCTTATTTTTAACTCAGCATGATTAAAGAAGGGGATTTCTTTTTGTCTTTTTTTTTTTTTTTTTTTTTGCACTACTGGGGATTGAGCCCAAGATCTTGTATATGCTAGGCAAGACCTCTACCACTGAGCTGTTATCCTCAGCCTTCTTCTGGCCTTCTTTCCTTGAGACAAAGTCTTCCTGCGTTGCCCAGGTTGGCCTTGGACTCACTCTGTAGCCCAGTCTTTATTGCGGGATGCACAGTGACACAAATGCTGCTCCTGGCCCTAGGCCACAGTCTCATAGGGAAGGCAGGACAAAATAATGAGCCGAGATAGTGACTTTCACCATGGAACACAGGGCAAGAAGCAGTTGTTGAAGGAAGCAGAGATTTGGGGCAGGAAGTTCTCGCAGTGTCTTTACTGACAAGGGAAGGGACGAGCCAGGTGGAGGGGCTTCTGAAAGACTGTGTCAGGGGAGAGGTGAAGAACAGTGCCAGTGGGGGGTAGTGAAATGAAGGAGAGAGGGTGTACTGGGCAAAAAGAGGAGGGGAGCTGGGAGAGGAAGGCCTAGGGGAGGTGGGGAAGAAGGTGTGTGGCCGAGGAGAGGCCGAGGCCGAGCGGACTGGATCCTGCAGATGTCTCAATCTCCTGTCAAGGCTGGCGAACCAAAGCCCCTAAGGCTTGTGAACAGATGCCAACGGTGGGAAACTGGCCAGTGGATCCTCTGAGGCCCCGCACACCCCAAGCTGCCAAGAGCAGAGTTGGAGGGGCTGCAGTGCGGAGTGCAGCAGACCAGCTCGTGTTCTTGGGCAGCGTGGAAAAAAGAGGGCTATGCTAGCTGTGTCCTGCATCCCAGGTGGACATCGGGAGGAATCGCTGCTGGCCTTGCCCAGTCTCTCCCCACCCCCCACCCCTGGCCCCAGCTACAGACCAGCTGCTCCCTGGAAGGAAAGCATGGGGGCTTAGCTCCCTGGCAAAGATACCAGCACAAACCTGAGACACGGCAGAAAAGCAGAGTTTCGGGAGACCCTTTGATTTAGAGAACAAGGTTTTGGCATCAAACTGCGATCAGAGAACAGAGGCAGCCCACCGTGGCCTGAGTGCACGCTCCACCGTAAACCTCATTAAATCCACTGCCTCCGTGTTCCATGGCACCTAATTAGAAGGAGCTGTGACTCTCTGCTGGCTGGGTGGCCCATTGTTCCTGCTGGACACGTCACACCAGGTGACTTCAAAGTCTGCCTCTCGAGTCCCTCGGCCACTCAGTGCCAATTAACCGGTATTTAGAGCCATGTTGCCTGGGCTGACAAGCCTGCCTCCCACTCTTGCTGTATTTTCTGTTCAGACACCAGGAGAACCATGTGCTCTGCGAGGGTGTGTGAGGGACCCCAGGCAGCCTGTCCGGAGCCACTCTTTCCTCCCTTCCTTTGCCTTCAAGCTCTACCTCTCCTGACTGCCTCAGCCCAAGACACCCTTTCTGGGTACCAACTCTGTCCCCTCTATGAGATAGAATTCTGGGTGTCCAGGCAGAAATTGGACCTGCTCTGAGGACTCCAGTGGGTCTTTGTCCCTGAGGAGAAGTAGGCTCATGCCTACCCAACACTTGAACCCTGCACTGTGCACACAGTAGGTGTTCAATAAGGACTTACCAGCTTCTCCCTTAGCACAGTGCTTTCCGAGAGGCTGTTGGCACCACTTGGGGATGTTGCAGAGTGGAGGGCTTACTATGCCACTTGAAGAATTTGGGGTGTTTGGGGAAGGATCTTTCACAGGGTTCCCTTACTCTGGAAAAGCAGGGTTCTGGGAGACCGCATTTTTGCTTTCTAGAACATGGGGCCACCATTGAGTTAGAGATGGAAGGTGCAAAAAGAAGTCTGGGAGCTGGAGAGATGGCTTAGCAGTTAAGGCACCTGCCTGCAAAGCCTAAGAACGCTTGTTCAAATCTCCAGGTCCCACGTTCAGCCAGATGCAAAAGTGACCCAAACACTCAATGTTGCACATGTGCACAAGGGGGCGCACGTGTCTGGAGTTTATTAACAGCACCTGACAAGGCCCTGGTGCGCCCATTCTCTCTCTGTCTCTTTCTCTCTCTCTCTCTCTCAAACTTTTTTTAAAAAAAGAAGAAGTCTGGGGTAGCAAGCCTACAGTGAAGCATGGCAGACTATCCAGACTCCAGGACTCCAGGTCTGGCTCCCGCTGGCCACCTATACTCTTGGGCAGGTGATTCGCCTCAGTTTCCAATCTGTGGAATGATAACCCTCTTACATTCTGTTCCCTAAACTACAATCAATGAGGTCAAATGTGAGACTGAATGAGAACTTCTGGGGCTGGAGAGATGGCTCAGCGGTTAAGGCACTTGCCTGCAAAGCCTAATGACCTGGGTTTGATTCCCCAATACCCACATAAAGCCAGATGCACAAAGTGGTGCACACATCTGGAGTTTGTTTGCAGTGGCTAGAGGCTCTGATGTGCCCATTCTCCCTCTCTCTCATTTCTTGCAAATAAATAAAATATTTAAAAAATAAAGTAAAATAAATAAGAACTTGCAAGGGAAAATGCTCAGTGGGCTAAGAGGACTGAGGGCCTATTGACTTTGCTTGCATACCTCTGGAGGTGGAGAACTCACCACCTCTTGAGGCTGCCATTTCTATCACCAGATAGTAGTATATTTATTTATTATTTATTTATTTATTGATTGATTGATTGGTTTTTCGAGGTAGGTTTTCACTGTAGCTCAGGCTGACCTGGAATTCACTATGTAGTCTCTCAGGGTGGCCTCGAACTCATGGCGATCCTCCTCCTTCTGCCTCCCGAGTACTGGGATTAAAGGTGTATGCCACCACGCCCAGCTAGTAGCAGCAGTCTTTAGAATAGCCAGGCATTGGTTTCCCGAGCTGCTGTGAGTTACCACACTTAAGATGGTTTCAAACAACGGAATTTCTCCTCCATAGTTGTGCAGATGGAATGACTGTGGTAGCCTGGACAGTCTCCAAAAGCTCCAGGGGACATCTTTCCAGCCCTTGTCCAGCTTCTGATGGCTGCTGACAGTTGTCAGATACGTTGACTTGTAGATGCATCACTTGGTCCCTGCCTCTCTGTCTTCACATGGCTCCTCCAGTGTGTGTGTGTGTGTGTGTGTGTGTGTGTGTGTGTGTGTGATCAGCCTTCCTCATAAGGACAACAGTCACTGGATTTGTACTTACTCTTTTCCAGTAGAGGACTGCCTTCTACCTCAGTGTGTCTGCAAAGGTTTCAGAGACACTGTTCAACTTCGTGTCTTCATTTTTAAAATATCTTTATTTTTATTTTTACTTGTAAGTAGAGAGAGATAGGAGACAGAGAGAGAATGGGTGTGCCAGGGCGTCTAGCTGGTGCAAATGGACTCCAGATACATGCACCACCTTGTGCATCTGGCTTTACGTGGGTACTGGGGAATCGAACTCTGGTTGTTAGGCATCGCAGGCAAGTGCCTTAACTGCGGAACCATCTCTCCAGCCCATCTTCATTTTCATGCTAATTCCAGGCTTTACTCCACAGCTCCTTCTCTGCCCAGCCAGGCTCTGTCACCCTCCACCACCCGGCAGGGTTCAGCTTTCTCCTGCCCCCACATGCTCCTCAGGGCATGCCAGATTGTTGCTATGGCAGAAACTTTTCTGGCCAAGTTGCTGTCCCCTTCTCAGGACTCCTTGTCCACTCTCCTTCTCCTCACGCTCTCCTTTCATACATGAAAACTCCCAGCACTTCACTCCAGAGCTCAGCCTGGGTCCCTCCAATTACCATCTGCCTTGATGTCTAACACGGTAAACCCCTTCACCTCATTATAGGAAATTTCTTTTGAATGGCCTTTAAAAACCATCTCATTACACGGGAAGAACTGTAATTACCTCGCACAAGACAGAGGATCTGGACAAGCCTGGTGCAGCTGCTGTCAGATCGGCAGGACTGGGCTCACCAGGCACAGGTTTGGCTACTTGGAGAAGGTTTCTCCCTGCCTCAGTGTCATCCTTCGGCCCCTGTTGCACTGGGATCTGGGTGCCCTTGTCTCTGTTGGTCGTCCCAGGAGGTCAGAGTCTCCCGGTGAGAGAGCAGGCCTGCCTGGTGTCCTGGCAGAGCTTGGTCAGTGTCCCCCAGGCACTCAGGCCACTTCCCCAGCCTGGCCTTCTGGAGGCAGGTGGAGCTTGCTGAATGGCTCTGGACTATCACAGTGGGTTGGGACTTGAGGTCACCAGGTCAGCCCCTGCCCTCAGCTCATTTAACCAGTCCTTACCTAGCAGCATCCTAAGACAGGATCTCACATCATCCCTTACCTCTTTGGGGGTTTCTGTCATGACTGGCTAAAATCCCTGACCCTCTCCCCCCAACCCCCGTGCTCACACGGCCTCAGGCACCATCTCTTTTTGGTGGTGTAACTGGGGCGGCTGTGGTAGTCACCTGATCCCTCTCAGCCTTTGTGCATCTGAAGAATGGTCAGGATCTTTCTGCGACAGGGATATGGTGAAGAGGAGCCAGGGACCTGGTGTTGGCCACAGGACAGGAAGTGAATCCTTCCTTTCCCAAGAGTCTCTCCTCCTCCTCTCTGTTTAATGCCAGGCCTGATGATATGAAGAACTGGCTCTCCAGAGTCTCTTGATGGCACTGGCTGGGTGTGGTCTCTTCCCTGTGCCCTGCCCTCCTGCCTCAGCCTGCAGGCGTGCGTTGTATGTGTGCACATGTATTGGGGAGGTAGTTACAAGGAAGGATGCTGCCATTTCTTGGTCCTGATCCCATCTGGACAAGGCTGGAGCTGTAGGCACAGCCAGCTGGAGCCACTCCTTAAGCGCTGCCCTCCCCCGGGCAGCCATCACGAAGGGGGAGCCACAGTGGGAGGAGAGGGGCTCTCTGGTGCCTCACTAGGGAAGTTACTGTGCTGTGGGCTGCTTTGCAACTTGAGCTTTTCGGTCTCTATTATCCTTGCCGCCCACTGACTAGTGAGGGTAGGCTTCAGCCAAAAAAGATTGTAGCACATGCTGCCAACAATGTCCGCAAAGCCTGGAAAAGCAGCTCCCATGGGCAGGGGTGGGGCTGCTGTGGGGTGACTGATCTGCCACAGGAGAGGCCAGCTTCTTCCTCACACAAGGCTGTGTGTCCTCAGTGTCTGTCTCCTTCACCCTTGTGCCGATATCAGGAGTATATTTCCGTTCTCTTTGGGAGCCATGCTGGGCGTGGTCTCTGTGCAACAGCAAGGCCCCAGTGAGGTGCAGCCTGGTGCCCGTTTGCTCCCTGCTTCTGCTAGAGACGTCTTTTCTCCCCTCCACCTTCCGGAAGTCTGCTCCTGGGCCTGGCTTTTGCCACATAAGGCCTGCTTGGCCTCTGCTCCCATTACTTCCCCTTGCTTCCTCATCCCCACCACAGTATGCTGACCTCGCACAGGGGGGACATGGGACCCCCAAGTCAGGAGAGCAGAAGTACAGATTGCATGGGGACGGAGGTGGTAGTCTAAGACTGCATCCTACAAGCAGTGGGCTGGACTGGACTGAACTGGGGTAACTGGGCAGACAGGAGAATTGGGGGTGTTCCAGGCCAAGGATATAGTGGAAGTACAAATGAGAGTGATTGACCATGAAGATGAGAATTTGAGTTCCTGGGAGGGACAATGTGGGGACAAGATTGGAAGGGTCAGACCAGGAAATGCCCCAGGTTCAGGGATCATCTGTAACTGGGCTCTGGGCTCTGCCAGAACTTGTAGGAGAGGCAGTTAAGCTCCATGATTCCACTTAAACTCCCAGAAGTCTGGGTGGGAGACCCACCATGCCCAGCTACCCCTCCCTGATGTCACATGTGCCAAGTAGGCCTTCTGAAGGGAGTGTGCCCCATGGAAGACTGACCTGGCCTAGGGTGCCACGGCAGGGTCAGGCCTGCTCTCAAGTTGGCACTAGGATGGGCAGAATGAGGAAGGCCAGCCGGATTATTATTTTTTCCTTCCTCCTCCCCCTCCTCTTTCCTTCATTTCTCTCTCTCTGTGTCTTTCCTGGTGCATCAGAGATGTGAGCACGCCCTGTTCCTTTCCAGCATCCCAGCTGCCTGCCACCCGCTGAGGTGATTTGCTTTGAGAACACCCAGCCCCTGGCATCACTCAGTAGCCACAGGTCCTGTGTGCTCACTTCCTGGATACACGGTCCCCTGCAGGGATCCATGTGGTGTTCTGGTGCAGCACATCGGCCAGAGAAGCAGAGCTGGCCTGTCGGGCAGTTGACACCTGCCTTCTCCTTTGGGATTCTAGGTGGAGCTGTGGTGCCGACTGGGAAGCAGGGAGAATGGACTCGTCCATCATTTCCTAGCAATGGACACAGTGGGGATCCTGACTTATTGAACACATACTACATGCCAGGCTCTGTGCCAGACGCTGTGGATGAACAAGGTACCTGTGGCCCACTCACAGTTTTTGTCGCAGTCTGGTCTGGGGACAGATATTAAAGCAAAATGAATCTATACATGCAGATCGTGACAAGGGAATGATAGATGACCTGGAGGTAGGGGTGGCTGTTGGCTTCCTGAGTCAGGTTGGTCTGGCAGGACTTCTCTGAGGAGGTTTCTTACTCGGTAGGCAGACAGCTAAAGAGGTGGGAGCTGTGCCTATCAAGGGGGGCAGAGCAACCCAGGCCTATGGGAGCCCTAATGTGGAAGAGAGCAGAAGGGGCTGGGCTGGAGGGCAAGTGTTGGCATGGTGATGAGTACGGGAAAGGATGTTGCTGGAATTCAAGAGGTACACATGGAAAGGACCTGGCTGCCAGGGGAAAAATAAGGGGTGGGGTGCAGAAGGATGTGGAGGAGGATGAAGGTGGTGAGAGCAGGTGGACTGGAGACACAGTGATTGTGGTTTGCCCAGCTCGAGGGAGGAGATGAGGCTGGAGAGATGGCTTGGTGGTTAAGGCGCCTGCTTGCCAAGCCTAAGAACGCTGGTTCCAATCTCCAGGTCCCACATTTAGCCAGACACAAAAAGTGACACAAGGGCGCAATACTGCACTTGCCCACAAGAGGGCGTATGCATCTGGAGTTCGTTCACAGCAGCTGAGAGGCGGCTAGAGCGCCCTTTCTCTCTGTCTCTCATTATCTCTCTATCTCTCTCTCTATCTAGCTCTCTCAAATAATAATAATAATAATAATAATAATAATAATAATAAAAAAAGATCAAGGGAGGAGACCTTCCCAGAGATGGAGCTCTGGAAGGGGAAGGAGGTCTGAGGAAGATGGAGAATGAGTGGCTCCTTCTTTTTTTAAAAAAATTTTTTTATTTATTTATTTATTTATTTATTTATTTATTTATTTGAGAGAGAGAGAGATACAGAAATAGGCAGATAGAGAGAGAGAGAATGGGTGTGCCAGGGCCTCCAGCCACTGCAAACGAACTCCAGATGCATGCACCCCCTTGTGCATCTGGCTTACGTGGGTCCTGGAGAATCGAGCCACGAACCGGGGTCCTTAGACTTCATAGGCAAGCGTTTAACCGCTAAGCCATCTCTCCAGCCCATTTTTTTATTAAATATTTTATTTATTTATTTATTTATTTATTTATTTATTTATTTATTGAGAGAGAGAGAGATACAGAAATAGGCAGGTAGAGAGAGAGAGAGAAGTGGCTCCTTCTTTACCCTGAGAAATGACAAGGATCTTAGTTGTAGCCACTGTGTGGTTTACGTGTTATCACCCCGCATTCTTCAGATGAGGGATCTGAAGCTCAGAGAGGTGATGTGTCCTTGCCCAGGCCACGGTTTCTAGTGTTCAGAGCCAGGGTGTGGACCCAGAATGGGAAGCATCTAGAGTTCCCACCCTGTGAAGCACATGACATTTGACTGGAAGGATGGGTGAGAGATGGCATTCAGAGCTGCTTCCCAAAGACCCTGGACCCTGGGAGGGTGGGGACAGCTCAGCTCTGTGGCCAGGAAGGAACCCAAGATGGCCTTCCTGTGTTCAGGGAACGGTGGCTCCAGAAGCTCTGCCAGCCCTGCTGCCTCCCTGAACTTGGAAGGGGCACAGGGCTTGCTTGCCCCCATCTACAGATCCCTCCTCCTACCGACTGGGCTGGGCAGAAAGGAGAAGAACTCTTCGGCAGCTGGGACAGCATGGGAGTCCTAGGGCTGCCATGAGTTCTGACCCCACCTGACCATGTGACCTGAATCCTTTCCCTCAGACCTCAAGGAACCCCAGGCTCTTACCTCCCACTTGTGTGGTGATCAGGGAGCAAAAGTCTCTGGGTATGGGCTGGACAGATGGCTTAGTGGTTAAGCGCTTGCCTGTGAAGCCTAAGGACCCTGGTTCGAGGCTCGATTCCCCAGTACCCACGTGAGCCAGATGCACAAGGTGACGCATGCATCTGGAGTTCATTTGCCGTGGCTGGAGGCCCTGGCATGCCCTTTCTTTCTCTCTGTCTCTCTGCCTCTTTCTCTCTGTGTCTGTCTGTCACTTTCAAATAAATAAATAAAAATAAAAACAAAATTAAAAAAAAAAGTCTCCGGGTAGCCTGGCAGACAAGCAGGGTAACAGACGTTGAACTGGCATATGTGTGTGTATACACATGTGCCTATGTGGATGTGTACAACCCATGTGCTTGTGTGTGTTTATGCGTGTACTGGGAACAGACTCAGGCAGAAGTCAGTAGCCCAGGGGGAAATGCAGGGAGGGTGAGGAAGAAAGGAGAGGAGCTGGGCTCCATGCTAAATCCCTCCTCTACCAGGGATGGGCCTGTTACACTGTTTTAGTTTTAGTTTAGTTTAGTTTTGTTTTGTTTTGTTTTGGTTTTGTTTTTCAAGGTAGGGTCTCACTCTAGCCCAGACTGACCTGGAATTCACTATTTAGTCTCAGGGTTGCCTCGAACTCAGGGCGATCCTCCTACCTCTGCCTCCCAAGTGCTGGGATTAAAGGTGTGCACCACCACTCCCGGCTAATGGGCCCATTCTTACTACAAATGGATCCATGCAGAAGTGTTTCTACTAGATGGGAGCTTGGCAGCCTCCTAGACTTGTCACAAACCGGTCACAGTAATGACTACATTAGAGTTTGCTACACAACCAAAGTTGGAACTCACAGTGGCACACTGAGCCTGGATCAGGGCTCATTATGCGACCAGAGTTAGGACTCAGAGTATTTCTGGACCCATAGGTCTCAGGGGCAGATACGAGACCCCGCCTCACTGACATTCCATGGTGTGCTCTGCTGTCTTCCCCACAGGTCCTGGTAGTCAAGTCTCTAAAGTCGATGTCCCTGTCTCTGAGCTTTGAAAAGAAAAAGTCCAAGTCTCCGGCCAGAAACCTGGCAATGGTCATTCCAAAACTTGTCATACACTAGGTGTTGCACAGGCGCTGAGTGGTGGCTATTATCACTTTGCAGATGAAACAGTCAGAACTAAGAACCCAAGTTTGATTCCCCAGGACTCATGTAAGCCAGATGCATATGGTGGTACATGCGTCTGGAGTTCATTTTCAGTGGCTGGAGGCCCTGGCATGCCCACTTCCTCTCTCTCTCTTTCTGCCTCTCTCTCTCTCTCTCAAATAAATACATAAAAATAAAAATAGGGCTGGAGGGTTGGCTTCGCAGTTAAGAGGCTAGCCTGCAAAGCTAAAGGACCCAGGTTCAGGGCCTGGAGAGATGGCTTAGCGGTTAAGCGCTTGCCTCTGAAGCCTAAGGACCCTGGTTCAAGGCTCAATTCCCCATTACCCACATAAACCAGATGCACAAGGTGGCGCATGCATCTGGAGTTCGTTTGCAGTGGCTGGAGGCCCTGGCGCACCCCTTTTCTATCTATCTGCCTCTTTCTCTCTTTGTCTGTTGCTCTCAAATAAATAAATAAACAACAAAAAAATTTTTTTTTAAAAAAAAAGAACCCAGGTTCAATTCCCCAGGACCCATGTAAGCCAGATACACAAGATGGTGCATGCATATGGAGTTCATTTGTAGCAGCTGAAGGCCCTGGCATGCCCATTCTGTTTACATGTCTGCCCCTCTTTCAAATAAATAAAATAATAATATAATAAAAATAAAAATAAAGAGGCAGAGGTAGGAGGATCGCCAAAACTTCAAGGCCACCCTGAGACTTCATAGTGAATTCCAGGTCAGCCTGAGCCAGAGTGAGACCCTACCTCAAAAAACCAAAATAAATAAATAAATAAATAAATAAATAAATAAAAATTAAAAAGAACAGCAGAAATGGTCTTTAAAAAAAAAAAAAGCCAGAGCTCAACTAGGCGAGGTCATCCATCTGTTTAAATGATGATTCAAACTCCTTGCCCTTTCTCCCGTTCCAGGCTTTCTCAACATCTTCCCTGGGGCAGAGAGGGATCCTCCACGGAGCTCTTGTCCTGCCCAGAACCTCCCATTGCATCTTCCTCCCCTTTCCATCTGGACCTGGGCTGTGAGTCCAGTCTTGCTCAGCTAAACACCCTAAGAAGGCTGTGGGTGGGTCAGGAGACCCTCCTCCTAGCTCTGACACATGTTCCCCAGTGCTGGGGGAAGGGGCTGGCCCACCGCCTGTCGGCAGGTTCCCTAGCCGGTGTGTCAGCCCCAGTGGAGCCATTTGGAACTCTGTAGGTCTGGGTTTGCAGGTTGACGAGGATCCTTCCGGGGTTCCTGACATCATGCTCACAGGTGTTCCCTTGCTTCCAGGAAGTGCAGTGCAGGAAGCAGGGCCACTCCTTTCTCCTATAGGCCCGAACACTCCTGTTGTAGTCAAGGCCACAACACACAGTGGATTAGTAGGAAATGGAGACGTGTCTTCCTTTCTCAGGCTCAGAACCCTCCTAGGTGTTAAAATAAATAAACAAATAAACAACAACAGCAACAACAACAAAAATCCCAAGCTGGGTGTGGTGACTCACACCTTTAATCCCAGCACTTGGGAGGCAGAGGTAGGAGGATCTCCATGAGTTCCACCCCCTAGAGTGAGACCGTACCTCAAAAACAAACAAAATACACCAAGGAGTCACGTTCTCTGAATGGGACTCAACCTATTGCTGTCTTAGGCCTTCTTGACATTTCTTAACAACAAATGCCCCCCCCATTGGTGAATCATTTGAAAAATTTCATGGTGGGGATGGGGGAGGTAGTTCAAAACGTGAGTAAAGTCCCGGGAGGAAGAAGACAGAGGGAGGGTCATAGGTGTGGATGACACGGAGGAAGGCTCAGCTCCTTGTCATGGCTTCTCTGCACTGTTTTATGTAAGCCCCTGAGGTACTGCAAGAGGGACAGGAGCAGCTCACTTCGCAGCAGGGGGGCGGGGATCTGAAGCGCACGGGGACAAAGCGGTGGCCCTAAAAAGCTCCCAGCTAGACTTCATTTTCATTAGCTTGACCAAAGCCTGTGAGTTTCCACTAGTCCCCTCCGTGTGCACAGAGTTCAACAGAATAAGGAGAGAGACGACACCCCACACACATACTTTAAGGAGCTGCTGGGAGAATGAGGCTTATATCAAGAGTCTGCATGCTGCAGGGCACAGGTCATGGCCGGGCAGGGGCCCAGAAGAGGTCTGCAAAGCTGGAACCCAGGATGGTGGGGGTGGGGGGCTGAGGGGAGAGCAGCTGCGTAGAGTGCAGGAAGGGGGAGGGGTTTGGGAAACAGGCGCAAAGGAGCTGATGGGAGCAGTCAGTGGGGGCAATAGCAAGGCCAGGGTGCTGAATCAAACCACACCCCAGGAGCATGCCCACAGCTCTGCCTGGAGACCTTGGCCTGCTTCTTGTGTCTGAACGTCAGTTGCCTCACACCGAAAATTAGAATATTTGGGCTGGGGAGATGGCTCAGCCTGGGTTTGATTCCCAGTACCCATGTGGGGACGGAGGCACAAATTAAATGGTTCATGCATCTCGGCTTCCTTTGTGGTGACAAGAGACCCTGGTGCAAGCATTCATTCTTTCTCTGTCTCCTTGCAAATAAATTAATAAAAATATTTTTTTTGTTTGGAGAGAGACACAGAGAGGCAGAGAGAGGGAGAGGAAGACAGAGATGGGCGCGCCAGCAGCCTCTTAGCTGCTGCGAACGAAATCCAGATGTGTGCGCCCCCTTGTGGTCAAGTGCTGCATTGCACCCTTGCGTCACTTTGCATCTGACTAAACGTGGGACCTGGAGATTGGAACCGCTGGATATTGGAACCAGCGTTCTTAGGCTTAGGAGGCAGGCGCCTTAACCGCTAAGCCATCTCTCCAGCCCAATAAAAATATTTTTAAGATAAGCCATCTCTCCAGCCCAATAAAAATATTTTTAAGAAAGAAAATTAGTGGCTGGAGAGATGGCTTAGAGGTTAAGGCACATGCCTGCAAAGCCAAAGGACCCAGGTTTTATTCCTCAGGACCCACGTAAGCCAGATGCACAAGGTGGCACATGTGTCTGGAGTTTGCAGTGGATGGAGGCATTGGTGTGCTCATTCTCCCCTCCCCTCTCTCTCTCTCGAATAAATACAAATAAAATGTTTTTAAAACATTTTTATAAAGAAAGAAAATTAGAATGCTTGTAGACAGTTCCACAATGTTGGGGTGAACATTCAACCAAACACAGTTTTATGGGAGGATAGGATTTATTTCAAGTTTACAGATCCAGGGACACTCCATCAATGGTGAAAGAAACTGGCTCTGTTTTATAGATCGCAGAGAGCAAAAACCCATGACCAGCCGGCAAACACAAAACCAGCAGCAAGCAGGACCCCAGAGCTCACACCTCTCTGCACACCTTTGGGCTAGAATTCAGATCCGCCCCCAAACACACCTTTGAGCTGCACCCCAGGATCCGCCCCCCCCCTCCCCCAGTGACACCAAGTGACAGACTTTAATTTTAACACCCGAGTCAATGGGGGACACACATCAAACCGCCACACTTGTGTCTATATCAGGGCCTCAGCTGAGAGGATGTAGGAAGGCCATGGAGTATTGCACAAACACGCAGACAGCAGTTGGCCCTTTCCAAGCAGGAGAGCATCTAAAAGACACAGACCTGGGCTGGAGGGATGGCTTAGCTGTTAAGGCGCCTGCCTGCAAAGCCAAAGGACCCACGTTCAATTCCCCAGTACCCACATAAGCCAGATGCAGGTGTATGCATCTGGAGTTCGTTGGCAGTGGCTGGAGGCCCTGACATGCCCATTCTCTCTCTCTCCCTCTGTCTCTCTCTGTGTGTGTGTGTGTGTGTGTCATAAATAAATAAATATACATAGACCTTCTCCCCAAGGCCCTGGGGTGCAGGGTAGAGTCACCTGTGAGTGTGACCTTAGCCTCCACAGACTCGAGCTCCCTCTTAGAATTGGGAGAGACATCTTGTCTGGGGCATGTCCACCCTGGTGGGGAGTCCCCCAGCCTATAGGCCTGGACATGTCATGTTGCGGATGGGTAACTGGAGGCCAGAGAGGACAAGACGTTTGAGCCAAGAAGCGTGGCGTGTTATAAAGGGTGATGCTGGAGCTCTGCAGTCCTGCCTCTCACTGCTAATAGTCCCGGAATTGCCTTTCCAAGGCTCCAAAGCCTTGAGGACTTTAAAGGATGGTCCCCAACATGAGACTCCAAGTACACCAGCTCTCTTGGGCCTCCTCCTTCAGGCCTGATGGCCCCACCATTTATGCCTTGTGCCGCTGCCATCCTTACCAGCCCTAGAGGCCAGCGTCCTTCACTAGGGCCACGCCACCTTTCGGTGTTTCTCTCATCGTGGCTGTGTGCATGACTCACTCCTTGCCAGATACCTGATTCTACAGCTTCCGTCTGGCATCCATGCCTGGATCTTCCCCAACTCTGGACAACATCTCCAAACCAGTATATTGCTGATTGGAACTCCCGGGCAGTGTTTCAGGGTCTCAGTTTCCTCTTCTGTTGGGCCAGAGTGGTGCTTGGGACATAGTAATTAGGCCCTTAACAAACGCTTGTTGAATTGATGAACTAAATGGCCCGTATGTGCCACTGGAGCCTTGTGTAAAGCATAACAACTAGTGTCTTAGAAGGGCTTGGCAAAGCTTAGCAGTATTGTTTGAGCAGCAGGCATGTGTGATGCTCAGGGGGATGCGTTAGGTACTGTAAGTTCAGCCCTTACTGTGCACCTGCCCCTCCTTCCCAACCCTTCACTGGACTAGGCTCCATCCTGTCCTCCGGCCCCTGCCTCTGTCCTACTTGGCTCACTGCCTTCTTTTCTACGTAACCTGTTCTCCACCTGTTGGCAGTCAGAATGAGCTTTCTGGAGCACAAATTGAGCCCTGTCACTTCCTGCTTAAAACCTTTCAGCTCTTTTGTTTTGTTTTGTTTTGTTTGTTTTTCAAGGTAAGGTTTCACTCTAGTCCAGGCTGACCTGGAGTTCACTTTGTAGTCTCAGGGTGGCGATCCTCCTACCTCTGCCTCCCGAGTGCTGGGATTAAAGGCGTGCGCCACCACGCTCTTGATGGCTCTGGAGATGGGAACCAAACCCCGCAGACCCTGGGAATAGGGGATAGTATCTCTCCAGCCATTGCTCTAGAGAGTGAGCCTCAGCTTAGGCTGCCCCACTGCTTCCACTTCCAAAACCTTTCAAAACTCCCTCCCCTAGAACCTTCCCCTAGCCCTGGATTAGACAGCCCATACCATGTTCCCAAACCCCTTGGGCTTTTCCACTCACGCAACCACACTTACCCCTGTTTTCCCAATGGCCCCATTATAATGTCTGTGAGTCCTGAGGTAGGGTCTTGAGGTTTTTTGTACTCTTAGTTCTCCCAACGCATTAGAGAGAAAGGATGGATGGATGGATGGATGGATGGATGGATGGATGGATGGGTGGGTAAGCAACTCTCTTAGGCTGTGGGGACTCTAGTCCAAAACTCTGAGACCCGCAGTGGGGAGTGGGCAGTACAGTGTACCTCTATAGCCCCTGGGGGATAGCCTTTCTGTGTGTTCCATAGGCTTGTAGGCATTTTGCTTGAAGGACCCTTGTTTTGGTCCCACTGGGAAAACCATGTGCCCTGAACCAGCAGGAGCTACATCTGCAGTGAAGGAAGGGCCTTGAACGGTCTCAAGGACTTGATGGAAAAGTGTGGGGGTCCTAACGGACATAAACCGGGGTCTGCAGAATCCTTGTCCTTCTTGGTGTCTTACTTCCCACCCAGCTAGAGCTGTTTGATCCTCACCCCACAGGTCAGCCTCGCCCCCAGCTCACCCCCGGGACCTTTCATTGCCCTGCCCTGTGCACAGAACCAACACAGGACGCCACCTCCATGCTGCTCTGACCTGTTCCTAGCCTTGTCTTGTCCCCTGGCCAGACTTGCTGATGGTTTGGCCGGTACCCTACTCACAAAGAGACATGCCCAGGGATTTCTGGCCAGCTTCCCATAGGTGCTGACTGCCTTCCTCTGAGTGCCACTGTGGTGTGGGGCCATCCCTTGCCAGAAAAGACATCACATCTGCTCCCAGCTCCCACCAGTCCCTGTGTCTTGTGCTGGGGTGCCCAGACCTCTGTGTGGGGCAGGGTGGGGTGGGGGTGAGAAGGGCAAGTGCCCCCTCCCCGTCCAACCACCAGAAATTGGGCGGGCTCCGAGAAGGTCTGATTGCAAGTGTGGAGCAGGGAGGACTCATGGATAGTGTTAGAGAAGCTTCCTGGAGGAGGTGATGGTGTCTAGGTGAGGCAACAGGCAAAGAGTGCAAGGTTTTCCGGGTAGGCAGAGCTGCCTGTTCTGTGCTGGGCTCTATGCCATCCTCACACCCTCCACCAGCATGGCAAGTGGGTATCATTAGGTCCATCTAACAGGTGGAGAAACAGAGGCTTAAAGAGGTCCAAAATGTGCTCGGGGTCACCTGACTGACAAGCTACATAGTCAAACCTTGACCCCGACCCTCTTGGCTTCGGAAAGGAAAGGAGAGGGGAGAAAGGCTGGCACCTGCCAAACCGCAAGAGGCAGAACAGCTGCTGAATGTGACTTTCCAGGGATTGGGGTACGGTGGGGGGGATGGGAAAAGGTGGAGGGGGGAACCTTCCCTCCCCATGGGAGAGCCGTCATGATGAGAGGCCCTGTGGCCCCTCCCCTGGGAGGCGGGCCGTGTGCCTCTTTGGAAGATAATTCCCCATTATACAGAGATATTTAGCCTAATAGAAGCCGACAGATCACTCAGGGCAGTAAATGTACTCCAGCTTCAAGCAGTTAGTTTCCTCAGCCTGAACTCCCAGATTAAAGACTCCTTGCCAGTTCCTGCCCTGCGCTGGTGCCTGTGACCTTGACTACAGTGATAAGGGGAGGGTTCTCCCTCCCTCCCTGTCTTCCTCCTCTTGTATTGCCATATTTCTTCCTCCCTCCCTCCCTCTTCCTTTTTAAAAAAAAAAAAAAGTTATTTTCTTCTTACATGTTCAGGTGGAAGGCTATTGCTTAAACCATGAATGCTCTGGGGGACAGACTGATTATGTTCAGATGTCATCCGGGCATGGGGACACCTGACTGGCTCAGAACACTAGCTCAGCCATGTGGGTCCAATGGACAGTGGGCGGCTAGACCCTCCAGCCAGGCATGGGCAGATGGAGGGCCGGCAGATGGCCTTGCTCAAGGCCAGCTCTGGCCCTTCTGGCCTTCGTGCGCAACTCCCTGCCCCAGGCTGACCTACAGGGATCTGCCTGGCTTGTCCTTCTTGGCAAATCTGGTGGGAGTGTTGCTAACGAGGGCGCCTCCTCAGTGATGGGCAGCCTGGGCACCTGGGAATGGGCCTAGGGAGCCCCAGTGGCTAGACCTGAAGGCAGGTGACAGCAGGGGCAGCACTCGGCCTGCTACGGTTCAAGAAGGTGGCTTCCAAAGCTGCTCTTTACGGCCCTGCAGGATTGGCTTGTCCCACTCTGCCCTCTTGTCTCAACTTGTCTGTGTACCCACTCCATCCCCCATCTGGTCAGCAGGCTGTTCGCACTGCCTCACATGCCTGCAGGGAGCATGGGAAAGTACCTAGTCTTTGGAATCAGCCAGTCATGGATTCAAACCCAGACGCCAGCCAGCACTTACAACCCATCTCTGTTCAATGTCCTGCATTGAATTTGGGCCGATCCCCTCGTGTCTCTGAGCATGCATGACCTTGTGTGTAAATGGAGGTGATTGCCACTGGCCTCCCAAGATCATCCTGAGGACTTGATATTGGTGTGGTGTCAGTGAGGGTCATACCCAGGTCTGCCAGGCCACACCTCTCAGCTCCTCAGGAAGGGTCTGGCCACATGGGCTCTGGTAGCGCCCCCTAGGCCGTAGCTACTATGTGCCTGGGAGAGAGAGAGAGAGAGAAGAACGCTATGTGGGAGGGACCTTTCTTGAGTTCACTTCCAGGGGAAAGCCTAGTGTTTGACCCAAATTTGGTTGAAAGAAACCAACTTAGGGGGCTGTGGGAAGACCACTAAGGGAAGAATGGAAGCCAGGCCTATGTAGACAAAGACAGGAACCTTCCAAGCTGGGACTCCCCCAAGTTCTTGGCAGGTGGGCACAAAGCGTGTCTTCTGCAGTATGTGGGCCTTGGTAGCTAGGGAAGCCTGTGGTGTGGGGAGATTCCTGCTCTTGGCAGACACGGGGATAGGAGATGAGAAGGTCTCTAGGTGAGAGGCCATTGAGGAACTAATTGGAGGCTAATGTGCTTTGAGACCCTGACTTGATCTCATTCCCTCTCTGGGCCTCAGTTTTTATTTTAATTGATTTGCAAGGGGGAAGGAGGGGAGGAGAGAGAGAAATAGGCACATCAGAGCCTCTAGCCACTGTAAACGAACTCTAGATGCATGCGCCGCTCTGTGCATCTGGCTTTACGTGGGTTCTGGGGAATTGAACCCAGTGTGTCAAGTTTTGCAAGCTAGTACCTCTAACCACTGAGCTATCTCTCCAGCCTCGGGCCTCAGTTTTCTGTGCGAAACAGGATTATATATCTTTTCCTGTCTGTCTGCTAGTGTGGGCAAAGATTCCAGTGGGAGAGTAAGTGGGAGTGTTTTTCTGTGCTGTCAAATGTCGAAATAGGAGTGACTGCTGTCTCAGACACTGGTTTACCTGCCCCTTAACCTGTCACATCCACTCTGACCCATACAGTCTAGCCCTGATTTGTACATTGATGGAAATAAAGAAACACATGATAGGAGGTGACATCCCCCTTGAGTGCAAATTTCCACCCAGTGTACTTTGTCCCCGGACCTCCCCTTGGATGTGCTTGGAGACAGAGAGCTCACTGCTTCCCAGGCTGGGTAGAGCTCTATCTCTCTGGAATCCTTTCTCACTGGCCTGAACCCACAAATGCTATGTCACTTTGTCAGAGATCTGAAGTCCTATCCAGGCCCCCGAGGCTTCTGCAGGGGACTGGACATGGGCTCCTTTTCCTTATAGGGGCTCTCTGAGCAGACCTTCTGACAGGCATATGGAGATGGGGTCTGGCTTCCTTGGAGGTAGCTGGATCAAGTGGCTGGTCACTGTAGCCTGAGATCTTCAATCTACTAGTTGATTCTCACCAGCTCCACTCAAAGCTGGTTCTTGTAGCTGCTCACAGGACCCACCTAAGTCTAGAAACTCTCTTGTCTCCATTGCCTAGTCACAGGGCAAGTGGAGGGCTTTTAGCAGAGGACCTTGCTCCATCATTGACCTTTCCAGGCTAGAATGACTCTTAAGACTCCATCCAAATCTTGTTCCTGACAACATATTGGACCTGCCTCATGAGATCCCTTGTGGGAGCCTCCTGGGAGAGTCCCCTCACGGGAGGTACCATAAGAGACCTAATAAGAGTTCCCAGGAACCCAGTGTGATCCACTCACCCCACAAGCTTGAGCATGGCTCTTTAACACTGAACAATCCAGCCTCCAGTTTTCTGTCTTGTCCACAAGAAAGTCACGAGGGTCTTGTTATGATCGGAGTCCCTTCATCATTGGATACACAAGCTTTCCCTTTAAGACTGGGAGAGAGGGGCTGGAGAGATTGCTTAGTGGTTAAGGTGCTTGCCTGGAAAGCCTAAGGACCCATGTTCGACTCTCCAGATCCCATGTAAGCCAGACACACAAAGGTGAGGCATGTCCACTAGGTGGTGTAAGTCTCTGGAGTTTAATTTCAGTGGCTGAGGCCCTGGTATGCCAATTATCTCTCTCTCTCTCTCTCTCTGTCTCTCTCTCTCTCTCTAAAATACTAAAAATAGCCGGGTGTGGTGGTGCATGGCTTTAATCCCAGCACTCGGGAGGCAGAGGTAGGAGGATCGTTGCGAGTTCAAGGCCACCCTGAAACTACACAGTGAATTCCAGGTCAGCCGGAGCTAGAGTGAAAAACAAAAACAAACAAACAAACAAAAAAAAAATAAAAAAAAATTAGTTTAATTTTAAAAAGACTCAGAGGGAACTACATGGGTTTCTCAGGCTTGCCACTATCTTTTCTACTGTTCTGTGTGGCATTTCTAATACTGACTAGAACAGCCTGGAAACCACTAGTCCAAGCCCAGACTGATGGTTAGCCCCCTTTTGGGGGCTCTCATCTCACCATTGTCCATCCAGCTTTGTGTGGGAGGATGTGGCTAGTGGGTTAAAGATGAGAGAATAGGGCTGGAGAGATGGCTTAGCAGTTAAGGCACTTGCCTATGAAGCATAAGGACCGAGGTTCAATTCCCCTGTAAGCCAGATGCACAGGTGGTGCATGTGTCTGGAGTTTGTGCCAGTGGCGTGCCCATTCTCTTTCTCCCTCTCCCCTCCCCCACCAGCTCTCAATAAGTAAAATAAATAAATAAATAAATAAAGATGAGAGAATGGAGCCTTCAGAAATGAAATAATGAACCCAAATTCCATAGGTAGCAAGAGCGGGTCACAACTCAAACCCAGGATAGCCCACCTGGATCTCCCAGAGTCCTCCCTGTTGCTCCTCTCTGAGCTTAATCTTCAGCTGGCCTGGCCAGCACCTCTCCCCTTCTGCTTTGCCATGTCCATGGACAGCCCTATCTCCTGTCAGTCTGAAGGCGAGGCCCACTCTCTGCCCCTTCTTGTGTGCCAAGCACAGGCCCAGGAAGGAAGATGCACCCCCGAAGGGACTGAGACTCAGGAGGGGTGGGCGGCCCCCTGGGTGGCGCAGCTGCTTACAGTTATTTTTAATGCGGGGTCTGGTTGTGAGAGCAGTGCGTGTCTGTGGATCAGGTTCTGGAGTCTCCTTACCCCACCCCCTCAGCCAATGCATCTGACAGCTGCTGGTGGTGCTGCTGTAGTGATCAGCCTCCCCCTCGGCACCCCTCAGCTGTGTCTCCTCCCCCTCGGGTGACTATGACAGCCAACCATTGTCCCCCTGCTCCTGGGGGCTCCCAGGCTCCATTTGGCAGCTCAAGAAGACTTTAAAATTTAAATATTTTATTTATTTGAGAGAGAGGCAGATACAGAGAGAAAGAGAGAGAGGGAGAGAATGTGCACTCCAGGGCCTCTAGCCATGGCAAATGAACTCCAGATGCATGCACCACCTTGTAAATCTGGCTTTACATGGATACTAGGGAATTGAACCTGGGTCCTTAGGCTTCGCAGGCAAGTGCCTTAACCACTAAGCCAGCTCTCCAGCCCATGAGAAGACTTAACAATGAAGAAACCGTCATCGTACTTCCCCGATTCAAACTCCCCAGTGATTTTGTTTTCCTTGCATTTGGAATGAGAGCCAAGGCCCTCACCTTGCTCCCCCACCCCCAAGGCCCCAGCCTCCTAATGGCCTCACTTCCCATGGGGTAAGTTCCATGGGACTTCTTCAAAAAGTCCTCCCCAGCCCTCTGGCTAGGACAGTCCCATCTCTTCCCGCTGCCTTCCCCATTGCAAGGTGTTAGGACCTCCACCCCCCTTGGGAAGTGTCTTGTCTGTTTATCTGCTTGTCTTTTGCATCCTTGCCCTTGTGACCCTGCCCAACTCCTGTGTCATGTGCCCCGGTGAATTTTCAGCACCTGGAGTACACCTAGTTCTCGGAATATACGGAAAAGAATTTTGTGAATGAACAAGTAAAGGAGATGGAACATGATGCAGTGTGAGTTACGGGGACAGTTAATGACACAGCGAGGGCTGGGGAGATGGCTCAGCAGTTAAGAAGAGAACTTATCGTTAGGAAGGAGACCAGGTTTGATTCTCTGGAACCAACTTAAAAGCTGGGCATGGCCATGCGTCTCTGTAACCCTAGTCCCTGGGGAGCAGGATCATTGGAGCGTGCTGACAGCCGCTCTGGGTTGAGGGGAGAGACCCGTGTCGCAAGGAAATTCATGGGTGAGGGATAAGAAAAGGACACTGACATTTTCCTCCAGCCTCTGCACGAGTGCACAGGAGTCACACATCTGCACACACATGTGAAAACACCACATGCAGAACACACATAACTCTACACACATACATGCAAGCTAATTTTTTTTTTTATGAGTGAGAGAGAGAGTGCACGCAAGAGAGGTAGAGAGCGAGAATTGGCACACCAGGGCCACCAGCCACTTCCATTGAACTCCAGATGCGTGCGCCACCTTGTGCACATGTGTGACCTTGAGCTTGTGTCACCTTGTACTTCTGGCTTACATGGGATCTGGAGAGTCAAACATGGGTCCTTAGGTTTCTCAGTTAAATGCCTTAACTACTAAGCCATCTCTCCAGCCCTTAAATATTTTTTTTTTGGAGAGAGATACAGAGAGAGGGAGAGGAAGACAGCTGCTGCAAACGAACTCCAGATGCGTATACCCCCTTGTGGGCAAGTACAGCATTGCACCCTTGCGTCACTTTGCGTCTGGCTAAACATGGGACCTGAAGATTGAAACTGGCATTCTTAGGCTTAGCAAGCAGGCGCCTTAACTGCTAAGCCATCTCTCCAGCCACCCCTAAATATTTTTAATGACGCAGTGGTTGTGTGTGCACATGTGTACATAGGCCAGTAATCATTTGCTTTATAAATATTTTATTCTTATTTATTTGAGAGAGAGAGAGGCATGTAGATAGATACTGAGAGAGAATGGGCATGCCAGGGCCTCCAGCTGCTGCAAATGAACTCCAGACACATGCGCCACCTTGTGCATCTGGCTTATGTCTGTCCTGGGGAATTGAACCTGGGTCCTTTGGCTTTGCAGGCAAACGCCTTAACCACTAGGTCATCTCTTCAGCCCCTCACTGGCTTTTTAAGCCACAGGCATGGGCAGGCCTGAGGCTAAAGCCCTCCATGCATGGTGGATGAACATGCCCATGTACTCTAGTGAGATCTTCACCTCTCGGGCCTTAGATAGTCACCTGTGGACTGATGTGTCTGGTTGGAGACCATGGCCATCTGAGGTCACCCTTGCCCTGCTGTGCTGTGCTGAGGGAGGGAGCTGGGCGAGGTCATCACAGTCTACCTCCACACACTGCCCTCCAGGTAGGAGCATGGTGAAGATCAGGAAGCTGGCAAAACAGCCAGGGCCTGCACCTTGCAAGATGGTCCCTTCAACTGGATAAGTTTTCATCTTTGTGTGTGTGTGTCCTTGTTTTTTTTTTCAAAATCCTTCCTTTGATACATTTGTTTCTTGAGCCTTTTGCTTTCTATTGCTATAAAAAGATTTCCATGAATAAAAAAAGAGGGGTAGAAAGAGCTGGGTGTGGTGAGGCATGCCTTTAATCCCAGCACTCCTGGAGACAGAGGTAGGAGGATCGCTGTGGGTTTGAGGCCACCTTGAAACTACATAGTGAATTCCAGATCAACCTGGGCTAGAGCAAGACCTTACCTTAAAAAATGTGGGGTGGGGGGAGAAAAAGCCCTATTACACACCCCTATTCTACCATACCAAGGCCACAACAGTTCCCTCCCTGTCCCCTAGGGGAGACAATGCTGGCAGAATATTTGGTAGGACATGGCCCTTGACCTTAGATGAATGACTAAATCTCTATGTGCCTCAGTTTCCTCCTTCATGACAGGAAGAATAATTGCTCCATCCCATGGTCTGGCCGGCTACAGGAGTTAACACTGGTGATGTACTCAGTAACTGCTGTGTACGTATTTGTTAAATCAGATGCCTAAAGAAAATAAAAACTGGCCGGGCATGGTGGTGCACGCATTCAATCCCAGCACTCGGGAGGCAGAGGTAGGAGGATCGCGGAGAGTTTGAGGCTACCCTGAGACTACATAGTGAATTCCAGGTCAGCCTGGACCAGAGTGAGACCCTACCTCGAAAAAAAAAAAAAAAAAAACTGGGCTGGAATGATGGCTGAGCAGTTAAGGCACTTGCCTGCAAAGCCAAAGGACCCAGGTTCAATTCCCAAGGACCCACATAAGCTAAATGCACATGTGTCTAGAATTTGTTTTCAGTGACTGGAGGCCCTAGCATGCCCATTCCCTCTATATAAATCTGTCTCTTTCTCTCTCATAAATAAATAAATAAATAAATAAATAAAAGATTTTTTTAAAAGAAACTAAAAAGTCAGAGACAGCCATAGAACCTCCATCACAGCTGGGATTGCCAACTATAGAAGTCTTGCTTGGAGGCAGGAATCCAAGGTTCCAGCCAAGACTGCTCATGAAACCAGGGTCATGTGAGGCTGTAACACCAGTAAACTTGGTCTGCGATCCAAAAACAAGATGCTGTGGCACATGAGGGGGCAACAAGCTGAGTGTGTTCAGTGAGCTGGAGCCCTGGGCATCCTCAACTCTGGCCCCATCTTCCCTTCCTTCCTCTGTCTTCCCACCCAGTATGGTTAGGGGAACATTGCTGCAATGTCACTTGCAGTCTCTGTTGATCACGTCTCTCTCTCTCTCCATATATATATATAGTTTTCGAGGTAGGGTCCCACTCTGGCCCAGGCTGACCTGGAATTCACTATGTATCTCAGGGTGGCCTCGAACTCATGGTCATCCTCCTACCTCTGCCTCCTGAGTGCTGCCACCACACCTGGCAAAAAATATATTTTTATTAGAGAGAGAGAGAGAGAGAGAATGGGCATGTAAGGCCCTCTAGCCACTGCAAACAAACTGCAGATGCATGTGCCACCTTGTGCATCTGGCTTACAGTGTCCTGGGAAATCAAACCTGGGTCCTTTGGCTTTGCAGGCAAACACTTTAACTTCTGAGACATCTCATCAGCCCTTGATCATTTCTATGTTTTACATTTTTATTATTTATTTTATGAGAGAGAAAAATTGGACACCAGGGCCTCTAGCCAGTGCAATCAACTCCAGATGCCACCTTGTGCATCTGGCTTACATGAGTTCTGGAGAGTCAAACCTGGGTCCTTAGGCTTCACAGGCAGGTGCTTTAACTGCTAAGCCATCTCTCTAGCCCCCTCAATCCTTCCTTCCTTCCTTCCTTCCTTCCTTCCTTCCTTCCTTCCTTCCTTCCTTCCTTCCTTCCTTCCTTCCTTCCTTCCTTCCTTTCTTTTTTTGGAGAGAGAGAGACAGAGAGGAAGACAGATAGAGATGAGCGTGCCAGCAGTCTCTCAGCTGCTGCGAATGAAATCCAGATGTGTGCACCCCCTTGTGGTCAAGTGCGGCATTGCGCCCTTGCGTCACTTTGCATCTGGCTAAACGTGGGACCTGGAGATTGGAACTGCTGGAGATTGGAACCGGTGTTCTTAGGCTTAGGAGGCAGGCGCCTTAACTGCTAAGCCATCTCTCCAGCCTTCGATCATTTCTTAATGGCCAAGTTCTACTCTGTTGAGGGGAGCAGACAGGATTCACTTTGTCATCTCTACTGTAGGATATTTAGGAGGCTCCTATGTCTTGTTATTATTAATAACATAGCAAACTGTTATGTGTTCAGAGGGTTTTCCTTCTGGAGACAATTTTCTCAGATGATCTCAGGGGCGGGCATTTCTTTTTTAAAATATTTTAAATAAATTTTGTTGTTTGTTTATTTTTATTTATTTGAGAGTGACAGACAGAGAGAGAAAGAGGCAGAGAGAGAGAGAGAGAGAAAGAATGGGTACACCAAAGCCTCCAGCCACTGCAAATGACACATGCACCACTTTGTGCATCTGGCTCACGTGGGTACTGGGGAATTGAGCCTTGAACCGGGGTCCTTAGGCTTCACAAGCAAGCGCTTAACCACTACACCATCTCTCCAGCCCTTAAAAAAAATTTTTTTTTAAAAAGAATATGTACTTAGCTGGGCGTGGTGGTGCATGCCTTTAATCCCAGCACTCGGGAGGCAGAGGTAGGAGGATCATCATGAGTTCGAGGCCACCCTGAGACTACATAGTGAATTCCAGGTCAGCCTGGGCTTGAGCAAGACCCTACCTCAAAAAAAACAAACCAAAAAAATGTATTTATTTATTTAAGACGAGAGAGAGAGAGAAAGACAGATAAAGAGAATGGGCGTGTCAGGGCCTCTAGCCACTGCAAATAAACTCCAGATGCATGTGCCATCTTGTGCATCTGGCTTTATGTGGGTCCTGGGGAATTGAGACCAGCTTCTTAGGCTTTGCAGGTAAGCCACTTAACCACTGAGCCATCTCTCCAGCCCTCGGGGGGGGGGCATTTCTTCAGGCTGCTTTGCCAGGGAACTGACAGATAGGCAAGGGGTCGTGGCTTGAAGAGGTGGTTTCTTCTAAGGGTGACCTGGCATTAGAACAATAGCATAGGGTTTGGGCCATGAGGCACTCCCAACAGTACTGAACACGCTGGAGAAGACTGGGACAACCATGGGAAGGACGGTGGGTGCTGGGAGGGTTGGGAATGGCATTGGGGGAACTGGGTTCTAGTTTGGCCTTTGCCAGCCTCTTGCTGTGTGATCTTGAGCAAATCATTTCCCTTCTGAAACTCGGTTCTTCCATGGACTATGGCTCTGAGGTGGGTATGGTCTGGTCTAGATGTATTGACCAGAATGGTAGCTGCTAGTCCCCTGTGGCAATTTAAATTAAAATGTAAGTTATTAGAATAAAACAGGAGCCGGGCATGGTAGCACACGCCTTTAATCCCAGCACTTAGGAGGCAGAGGTAGGAGGATCTCCGTGAGTTCTGGGCCACTGTGAGACGACATAGTGAATTCCAGGTCAGCCTGAGCTAGAGTGAGACCCTACCTCAAAAAACCAAAAATTAAACAAAAATAAATACATAGATAAATAAAACAAACAGGGCTGGAGAGATGGCTTAGCAGTGAAGGCGCTTACCTGAGAAGCCTAAGGACCCAGGTTCAACTCTCTAGATCCCACATAAGCCAGACACACAAAGGTGAGGCAAGCGCGAGGTCGCACATGCCCACTAGGTGGCGCAAGCATCTGGAGTGTGATTGCAGTGGCTGAGGCCCTGGCATGCCAATTCTCTGTCCCTTTCTCTCTCTCTCTCTCTTTCTCTTTGTAAAATAAAAAAATTTAAAATAAAAAAATAACAAAATAAGAAAATCAGTGAGTTTCACTTTCCACATGTTTGTTTCCTGGGCGACTGGTGGTCCCCTCATTGACTGACCGAGCAGATGCAGAGCACTGGGCTCAGTGCAGAATGCTTTATTGGCTGGTGTTGGTCTGGGAGCATTTCCAGGGGTCCAGGGGTCCCAAGTGTGCGGTGACTGTGACTCTGTCATCATGCCTTATAATGGAGCCAGGGAGAGTTGGAGCAGCTCTGAGCCCTGAGGGCAGCCTGAAGCTTGAAGAGGTGGCGACTTGCCAGAGGCCAGCAGCTCTGGCAGAGGCCACGTGTGCAGTCACCACAGCCTGTCTTCCAGCCAGAGGTGTCAGCTTGGGCTCTGAGAGGGTGGAGCAGAGTGTGGGGTTCACTAGAGCCTTTAACCAGGTCCACAGGACTGGGAAGCACTGCGGGCCTTGCGGTCAAGGTCTGACCTTCCCCAACTAGGTAGCCAGGATTGTGAGAAAGGTGTTTTAAAAGGAATTGTGGGCCCTTACTGGCAGGAAAAGGGGAGCCCTCTTCACAACTGAGACAAGGGACAGCCAGGGATGGACCCATGGCCCTGGGCCAAGGCTGAGTCCAGGAACCTCTGCTCACTCTGCCCTTGCCGTAAGCACCGTTGTCGCCTGGCTAATGCTGACCTTGCTGGGACTGTTTTAGAAGTCTCCACTGCCATGCTCTGGCTGCCTCATATCTGACCAAGGTTTGGCCTCTCCCTCTTCCCTTTCCTTCCCTCCCTTCCTTCTAGAAAAAGTCCTTTTATAGAAGCCTTCCTGCCAAGTGCCCAGGGAACTTGGAAGTGGGAATAAGATGCCCAGAGGACAGAGTGAAGGCAAGCTTGGTTGACTGGTCTCACATTGGTTAAGGTGTGGCCATACATGCCCACTTCCTGTGTCCTCATTGGAACTCGCCCACTCATTGTCATTTCTCCTCTTTTCTAGGGATCCTGTGGTCATGTCTCCACTGCCTTGAATCTTTGGGGGCTACAAAACTGCAGACTTTGACCCTGCCTAGCCCCTGACCATTTCCCAAGCCGACTCCTGTCCTTTCCTTGTCTGAGGGGTTCCTCAAACTTCAAGACTCGGTGGGCACCACAGCAGTTACGGTAGGTGCACCCCCTCTTCTCCCCACTCCTAGATTCACTGATAACTGGGTCTTCTTGGGCCTAGAGGCAGAAGAGTACCTTTCTGAACACTACCTGTCAGATGATAAATAGGAAAAAAAAAAAAAAAAAAAAAAAAAAAAAGGAAAAACCTAAATCTGTTTCACTGAAGTGTCCAGGGGATAGGGTGGGCTTCAGACAGTGTTTGATGGTTCAAACAAGGTGAATAGACAATGCCTGTGTCTGTGTTCTTTCATGCCGGTTTCTTGGTGATGGCTACACTCTCTGTGGCATCTGACATATTGTCAGAAGATGTCTGGCAATCGTTTCTGGGTCAGTGTGCTTCTGGGTGTAATTCTCAGGTGGAAGGTGAAAAGAAAAATCAGCTTTCATGCTAGAACAAATAAAAATTCTAGAATTCATGCCCTGGTCCTTACTGGCAGGCTGTGAATACTCCTGAGGCTTGAACTAGGTCCACGGGGCATGGAAACACCTCCAGTCTGGAGGTCAGGGTCTGACCCTTCCCCAGCCAGGCTGGAGAGAAGAGTGTGTCCCAAGGGAACTGTGGAGTCCCACTAGCAGGAGAAGGGAGATCTCCTCACGGCTGAGAGACAGATAACAATGGCCATTATAGGGATAATCTGTCCAGGCTAGACTGCTTGAAGCCAGCCTAGGTGGATATGAACATGCTGGGTGTCCTTGGACAAGTCTCTATGCCTGTCTAGTCTTCAGATGCCTCATCTGATGGAGGTGCTGTGAGAACTACCTGGTGCTGGTATCTGACATCAGGCAGCTAAAAGGAAGTGCCCCTGTTCTCTTCCCCTTCCCACTTTGGTGGAGTGTACAGAGTTCCTATTTTCTTTAAACTCAGAAGGAGCGCCCGAGGGGATAGTATGGGTCAGATCCTTGTAAGCAGAGCCTGGGACAAGGATTTGTAGGTGTTGAGATTTGTTTGTTGGGTGGGGCCTCAGAAGATGTGAGGAAGAAGAGATTGGGGCAGCAGTGGGAGCCTAGGGGAGGCAAGGTCTTGAGTCAAGTCCAGCTGTGGGCTCCGGAGCATAACTGATAACACAGGGCTATCCTCGGACATGGGGGCAGGGGGCAGGCTCTGGCACCCTGTCAGTCACTAGCCACAGGCCATCCATGGGGCCCTGCACTGCTCAAGAGAGGTGGCACCCATTTGAAGTGCAGTGCTCTGGACAAGGGGAGGTAGTGAGCTGCAGTAGGCTGCCCTGAGCCCTGAGTGACGAGTGTCCTCTGTCCCCTGTTCCTTCTTCAAGGGTCCCTCTTCTCTCTACTATGCTATTAGGCCTTCCTTACTTTCTATACTAGCCCGTCTTTCAAGACTCAATTTAGGGGCTGGAGAGATGGCTTAGTGGTTAAGGCACCTGCCTGCCAAGCCTAAGAATGCCTGTTCTATCTCCAGGTCCCATGTTTAGGCACACACAAGTGATGCAAGGGTGCAATGCTGCACTTTCCCACAAGGGGGCGGACATATCTGGAGTTCGTTCACGGCGGCTGAGAGGCCACTGGTGCACCCATTCTCTATCTGTCTCTCTCTCTGTCTGTCTCTCTCTCTAAAAAAAAAAAAAAGACTCAATTTAGGACCCTTCTTTCCCAGAGTCTCTGCTATCTGTTCCAGCCAGCATGTATCTCCATGAATCCCATCTTCCAAATGGAAAGATGAAGGCCCAACGTGCATTTTCTCATAAATGGTGCAGTGGTTACTGTACCAGGTTCTAGAATGTGCTCTCTTTGCCTTGACTGCTAGGAAGCTCTTAGACAATTTGTGTCCCTGTTAATAAACTTGCTCTTTTTGTTTTGTTTTTTTGAGGTAGGGTCTCACTCTAGCCCAGGCTGACCTGGAATTCACTATGTAGTCTCAGGGTGGCCTCGACCTCACGGCGCTCCTCCTACATCTGCCTCCCAAGTGCACCAGCATGCCCTACTCTGATTTCTCATTTTTTAAAAGATTTTATTTTTATTTATTTATTTATTAGAGAGACAGACAGAGAGAGAGAGAGAGAGAGAGAGAATGGGCACACCAGGGCCTCCAGCCACTGCAAATGAACTCTAGACACGTATGCCCCTTTGTGCATCTGACTTACATGGGACCTGGAGAATCAAACCGGGGTCCTCAGGCTTCGCAGGCATGCACCTTACCCGCTAAGCCATCTCTCCAGCCCTGAGTTTTCATTTTTAAGTTGTGTTGCTCACATTGTTCTCATCAGCCCTGAACGCTTTAGGAAGGAGGCAGGACACAGACAAGCAAGAGGGGCTATAAATGAAGCGTTCAGTACTGACTGCAGCCGAATTCAGGGCCATGGCCTTCCCAGAGGCAGCCCAAATAGGGGTTTTCACCTGCCCAGGCCTGGGCTTGTCCCCAAGGAGACACCAAAGCCTGCTGCTCAGGCCCTGGTCCAGTGCCCATTCTGCCCTGTGAGGTTTGGGAAGAGCATTGTTCTGTTCCAACCCACCCCCACTTCTCAGAAGCTAATGAAAGAGGCTGGGAAACCCAATCCTCTGGTAATTAAATTTACTTAACGGGTATTCAAGTGGAGTAATGAGAAGTTTAATGCAGTGATTAGATTTTTCTTTAATTAATTAAAATGAGAGCTGTGTGTCTTGCCAGCAAGTCAACTTGACCCTGTGCTTGAGAATAGACAGTGGGGGCCTCTGCTAAGTAAGTGGGGGCTTGGGGTGGCACTGCCCCTGGCCCTGTCACCACCGCCCTCAGAAGTGATGGCTACTCAGGCTGGTTGCCTTTTAGCACCTCTTTCTGAGCCGCCCAGTGCCCGAGGATCTAATGGTCCTTACCTTCAGAGAGCCACCTAAAGGTGTCAGACGGAAGGCTCACTGAGGAGGCCCAAAAGCAAAGGAGGGCTTCGGGCACTGTGGCAGGAGGGGTACGGTGAGTGGCATGCCTCGCTGCCATGTGCCAGGTAACACCCTTGTCTGTGTGATCAGCGAGTGCTCTCAGCACTGTTCTAAGGGAGGAAGGTGAATAAGGCTAAGTGGGTGGGGGTTTAGGGTGACCCCATGACCCCAGAGCATTGCTTCTCTTTGCCTTGGAAGCACTTCCGCTCCAGAAGGCTGGCTGTCCTTAACATGTTTCTGAAGGCTTGTGGGGCGATGAGAAAGCCCTTCTCCCTTAAGCCATCTTTGCTGGGCTCTGGCTGTGACTGGGACAAAGAGATCTGGGACACAGGATAACTAAGGTAGAGGGACCCAGGAGAACCAGCACCAGAGGCAGGATGTGTTATTGCTAAACAGTGGGTCAAAAAGTGACCCCTAGGCCTGGAGAGATGGCTTAGCGGTTAAGGCGCATGCCAGCGAAGCCTAAGGACCACAGTTTGATTCTCCAGGTCCCACGTAAGCCAGATGCACATGGTGGCACATGCGTCTAGAGTTTGTTTGCAGTGGCTAGAGGCCCTGGTGCACCCATTCTCTCTCTCTCTCTCTCTCTCTCTCTCTCTTTCTGTCTGTATCTCAAATAAATAAATAAATAATAAATAAAAATTTTTAAAAATTTAAAAAGTGACCCCTATTAGCCTGGCATGGTGGCACATACCTTTAAATCCCAGCATTTGGAAGGCAGAGCAAGGAGGATCGCCACGAGTTTGAGGCCACCCTGAGACTACATGGTGAATTCCAGGTCAGCCTGGGCTAGAGTGAGATCTTACCTCAAAACAACAACAAAATGTGACCCCCAGCCTCATCCTGAACCTCTGTCCTGACCAGATTTATCCTTGTTCTGTAACTAAACTCTGATTCCAGCCCCATGTTGAACCTCAATCTTGGATGGGCTTATCCTTGATCCTGGCCCTACGCTGAACCCTGACCCCAGCCCCACACTTGATCCCCAACAGTCTGATCTTTAATCCCGGCCCTGTGCTCAGCTGAGCACTATCATGGATTTGCCAATAGAAGAACAGGTGCTAGGGTAGGAGGAGTGAGTGGCCCTGTTTGTCCATCCACAGTGCCAGCTCTGTTGCCTGTGGGCAGGACTCCTGTGCCAGGCCCTGCTTGGGAATGGCCAGGATGAATCAGACATGGTCTTTGCCCACAGGGCTGGTGGGGGAGGTGACAGAAAAAAAGCAGGGATGACGGCACTGAGTGATCAGAGCTTAGGTGGAGGTGGCTTGGGGCCTGGGTGGTCTGTGAATCTGCATGTAGAGTATTTTGGGGGAGTAGGTGGGAGGGAGGTGGGAGAGAGGGCCAGCAAGATGAAGCAGGTGACCATGGGGGGTCTGGGGTAAGTGACCCGCATTTCACTTACCAAGTAAGCCAAGGTACTTTCGTGTGTGGTTGGTGGCATGCCTGGCACTGGTCTGACAGTGACACCCCACCAGGAAAGCATGTATATTTCTTTCCCTAAAGAGGACTAGGGGACAGGCAGCGGCTGGAAGCAACTATGCCAGGCTGTTGTCCTGGTGAGAGCCAGAGGTCAAGTCTCTCTTCTTACTGCCTGGGAAGACAGAGCTGGGCACGGGCAGGAGCTAGAGAGTCAGTCAGGCAAGCCTGGTCCATCCGACTGACATCCGAGGCTTGGGTCGTCAGTATGGAGAAGCGAGGCAGGTCTTGACTACGCAGGAGTGGGACACTGAGCATCTGACTACAGCTCAGGGTGTGGGGCTAGCCTGGGCAAGGGTGACTTCCTCTACCCTTCTGCCTCTGGACGCTATCCATCTGGATCCCTATGCCCTTATTTTCTTTGTCCATGGCCCAGCTTTTTCTAAGGAGCCAAGCTTACAGAAGCCGCCTGCCTGAGAGGAGTGGGAACCTACTCAAGGTCACGGGCTCTAGTGTCCTGCCTCTGGGAGTGCCTCCCTCCAACTCTCTCTACCCAAATGCCCTACAGCCTTCCAGGCCGGGCCCAAATGTTACTTCATGGACCCTGTCTGCCACACACAGCACCAGAATCCTCCCCTGGGTACCACCTTATGGTTTATTGCCTGCCCCTGTCTCGGGCTCCTGGCTACCCTTCTGTCCTATCAGCCATATGGAAAGCAGGGGGTGTCATTCATTGCCCCTGGTCTCCCTTCCTGGGCCAGTTGTCCCAAGGGCCTGGCACACAGTAGTGCACAGGAAATAGTTGGGGTTCTATACAAGGCCATTTCCCCCTTTCTTTGCCCATGACTTCCCTCTGCTGTCTTGGGTCAATGGCCCCCTCACAGGGCTGGTCAAGCCCTGTGCCCAACACACTGAGGAAAACACCCTGGTGCTTTCTAGAACAATACTTCAGTGTTTTATTTGTTTATTTTACAATTCCTTTTTTTATTTTGGAGCGAGACAGACAGAGAGAGGGAGAGGAAGACAGATAGAGATGAGCGCGCCAGCAGCCTCTCAGCTACTGCGAACGAAATCCAGATGCAGGCAAGCTCCTTAACTGCTAAGCCATCTCTCCAGCCCCGTTTGTTTGTTTGTTTGTTTGTTTGTTTGTTTGTTTGTTTGTTTGTTTGTTGAGGTATGGTATTACTCTAGCCCAAGCTGACCTGGAATTCACTCTGTAACTCCAGAAAGGCTTTGAACTCATAGCAATCCTCCTATCTCAGCCTCCTCAGTGCTGAGATTAAAGGCACATGCTACCACGTCTGCCTTTAATATTTTCTTCAGGCACACACATATATGCTTGGGACTTGTGGAGACTGGAACATCTGCCACGTGGCTGCATGTACCCAGCTTTGGCTGACTTCCCTGTGTGCACTCCCCACCAGCTTCGGGGGGGGAGGAGGAGCGGTAATGACTAAGGCAAACGTAGCTTAGAGGCTCTCAAGCAAGTCTTAGGGCCTAGAACCAGGGGATTCCCACCTCGTATGATAAGCACGGATGGAAGGCTGCTTGGGACGATGCCAGGGACTACTTTACCTGCTCCACTAACCCTGGCTATGTGACCGTGAGCAGGTCCTGTGACCACTCTGTGCTTGGATTCCCTCACCTGCTAAATAAAGTGATGGCAGGCCTACAACAGAGGGCTGCGATAAGACTGAAATGAGTCAGTGCAACCAGGCACCAGACACAGCTCAGGACGCACAGTTCGCTGTCACCCTGAAGGTAGTATGGGGGAGGGTGCTGAGGGAGGGATCCGAGAAGTGAGAACACAGGAGCACCAACTTGAAAGGTGACTAAAAGATGAGGCACAGAGGCAGGAGAGGCCACTCTGAGAGCAAAGCAATATTTGCTCAAGCAGAAGAATTATAGCAATTTAGAAGTAGTCTCACAGAGTGAGACTTTACCCTTTACCCTGAAAGCCCTTCTATCAAAGTCTCACTGTTATTGGTCCGGTGTGCCTCCTAGAATTTTTCCTGTGCCTGTGTGTATTGTTTTTAATTTAATTTAACTTAATTTAATTTAACTAGTTGACGGAGAGAGAGAGAGATTGGGCATGCTGGGGCCTCCAGCCACTGCGAACGAACTCCAGATGCATGTGCCACCTTGTGCATCTGGCTTACACAGATCCTGGGGAATCGAACCTGGGTCCTCAGGCTTCATAGGCAAGCACCTTAACCGCTAAGCCATCTCTCCAGCCCTGTATATTGTTTTTAAAAAGAAAAAGAATCATTCCGCGGCACCCCACTCTTCACTTGGCAGTGCCTGTGGGCATCTGTCAATGTCATGGTACAGATCAGCTGTGTTCTTTTTAATCGTTGCCTAATATTCCCTTGTTTGGACATAGTGTAATTTATGTAACTAGTCCCTGGTTGATGGATATTTAGGATGTCTCCAGTTCTTCAATCTTGCAAATAATGCTTCAGTGAGCATCCTTGTGTATACATCTTGCTGACACACGTAGACATTTCCTCAGGATGGATTTGTAGAGTGAAGTTGCTGGGAGCGAGGGGCATGTGGTTGTTAAATTTTGATAGCTACTGAAGGATTAGGCCAGCTTGCACCCCATCCTTGGTGTAGAGAATGGCCGTTCCTCTCTCCTCCCCTGCCCTGCTGCTCCATTCTCCACGCTGGATACTGTCGATCTTGTTAATTTTCACCAATCTAGAAGAATGCCTCACTGTGGCTCCAGCATTCACTTTGCGCCTCCCCATGAGGCCCAGCATCTTTTTACGCCGTTATTGGCCACGGGAGCTTCCTCCTCCGTGGATTTGACTGTTCCAGTCCTTTGCCCATTTCTCTTTTCTTTTTGCCTTTTTTTTCTTTATTGATATAAAGGAGCTTTTAGTACATTAGGAATGGTAACACTTTCATCTGTTATATGTGTTGGAAATATTCTCCCTAGCCGGCCATATGTCTTTTTAGCTTTGGTTATGGCATCTTTGGTCATATAGGGACCTTACATCTTGATTTAGTCGCGTCTGTCAGGCTTTTCCTCGGGGCCTCTGAGTTTCACGTCTGGCTTGGTGAGACTTCCTGAAAGGGCTTTTCCGTGGCGCAGGGAAGCAGTTGAATGTGTGACCGGGAAAGTTCTTTTGACTGCAGCTGAGACGCTCGTGACACATAGGGCTGCAGGGAATTGAAAAGAAGACAAGTTTGAGGAATGTTCTGGAAATGGTTGACAGTGGTGACAGCATGTGAGAGTGATAGGGGGAAAGAGGGATACTTGGGTGCCTGGCTTGGGGCCGTGTGGGCCCATGCCACCTCCACTCTGAGTTGGGGATGGGGCTAGAGAGGGGAATGCGTGTGGTACACATGGATGCTCACCTCAGCAGTGCACAGATTTATAGGCACATACCTGTGTACACATGTGTGTGTACAGAGTATATGCTTGGGAATTCTGGAAATTGGGCATCTGTGCCTGGCTTTACTGGGAAGATTATCTATATATATCATGCCTCATAATACAAATACACACACACACTACACACACACACACACTTTTTTAAAAAAAGATTTTATATATTTATTTATTTATATGAGAGAGAGAGAGAGAGAGAGGCAGATAGAAAGAGAGAGAGAGAATAGGCATGCCAGGACCTCCAGCCACTGCAAATGAACTCTAGATGCATGCGCCACCTTGTGCATCTGGCTTACGTGGGTCCTGGGGAATTGAGCCTCAAATCGGGGTCCTTAGGCTTCACAGGCAAACGCTTAACCACAAAGCCATTTCTTTAGCCGCCCCACGCACTTTTGTTCCTACTACTATCTGGTTTTACAATAAGGTACTATACCCAGACATGTTAAGTAACTTGCTGAAGGTCACAGAGCTACTAAGGGGTAGAAAGAAGAATTTTTAGGGAACTCTGATCCATCCACCCACACACAGAATTCCTGCCACTGGCTTTCCGTTCGCTTCCGATGTGATCAACCTGTTTCATCGGGGACCTTAGGGACAATAGTGGAGCCAGACGGCCTGGGCTTGATGTGTGGCACTGTTCCTCATAAGATATGTCATCTTCTGTGCTTCCATCCACACCCTGAAAGTGGTACAATCACAGTGCCCACCAGCTAGGGTGTTTGTGGGCAGTGTGAGTCAGTGTGTGGAAGGAGCTTCGTATGGGGGGTGCTGATTGGGTGCATCTGTGGTGACAGTGACGAAGACAGTTCTGGCAACAGGTGCTAACCTTCATCGTGTTTCCCTTGCCTTCCCCTCCTCCAGCCCTCCACCATGCCTATGCCATTTTTCTTCAATTCCCCCCGTACAAATGCTGTCACCCTTTGCCTTTGAGCCTTTGTCCTCTGCCTCTAGTCCCCCTGAATCCCTGTGGAAAATGAAGCCCAATCCGTCAGCAAAAAGCATTCAGAGGAAGCCCATTAAGAGGAAGAGGAAGCTGTCCTCAAGCTTCGTTGTCCCACAGGCCTGTCCTTTCACCCAGCATCACTGACCTCTGAGAACCAGACACAAAGTCCACGGTGAAACCCTCCTGCCTGAGCCATGGGACTCAGGCCTCACTTGGTCTGAGCTGACCCCACCCCAGACATCCCTGATTCCTGACCCCAGGATGAGTCACCCTAGGCATCCCTGGCTAAGACATTCCCCATAGGAAGTGAAAGCACAGCAAATGGAAGGCCAGCCTGCTCAGCTGAGCAGATCTGAGCAGATCCTGTACCTGGGAGGGGCCCTGGCGGTGCACCCAGTGAAAACTCGTGTACTCGCAGAGACCACTGGGCTTGCCATTGACGCTTGCCTACCCGGTTAAGGCAGGCCTCTCAGAAGACACAGCTATCGCCACTGCCTTAGTGCATCTTGTCTTCTGGTGCAAGACCTCAGTCACGTCCTTTGCTTCTTCACCAGAATGATGGTGAAGAGAAGTTTTTTGGCTCTCCCTGCTGATCACACACACACACACACACACACACACACACACACGGCCATTCCTGTGAGTGCTTTGGGTCCAAACTCAGTACCCTCATGCTTACCCAGCAGGCAGGCACTTTGCCCACTGACCACTTCCCCGGACCATGTGAGAGGACATTTCATGACCACTGCTCGGAAGCCCTGTCCCCAGGACCCCAGATTCTCCCTGAGCCTGCCTTTGTTCTAGGGCTTTCTTTATTTTAAACCCCGATCTCTGCCGGGCGTGGTGGTGCACACCTTCAATCCCAGCACTCAGAAGGCCGAGGTGGGAGCATGGTTGTGCATTTGGGGCCAACCTGAGACTACATACTGAATTCCAGGTCAGCTCAGGTTAGAGCGACCCTACCTCAAAAAATCAATAAAAGGAGAAGGAGAGTGGGGCAGAAGAATGGAAGAGCAAAAGGAAGGGTACGACTCCTTACAATGCAACTGTCCAGACAGAAATTGGCCTTGATATCCATGATCTTGCAGTGCCTAGCAATGCCTTCGCAAGACCCTCATAATAGAAGAAAAAGATGACGTCAAATTAAAAGAGAGACTAATGGAGAGAGGGAGGGGATATGATGGAGATTAGAGTTCTAAAGGGGAATGGGGAGGGGAGGGAAATATCATGCATTTTTTGTATGTAAGTATAGAAGTTGTCAATAAAAAAAGGAGAAGGAAAAAGAGAGGGAGAGACGGGTGGGGGAGGAGGAGGAGGAAAGAGCATAAACTCCACTCAGACTGGAAAGGAGAGATGGCTCAACAATTAAAGGTGCTTACCTGCAAAGTCTAATAGCCTGGGTTCAATTCCCCAGGACCCATGTAAAGCCAGACACACAAAGTAGAGCACGTATCTGAAGTCATTTGCAGTGGCAAGAGGCCCTGGCATGTCTCTCTGTCATTAATAAATAAAATATTTAAAAAAAAATAAGTCCCTGCACTATTCCAGAAATCCACAGGGTTCTGCACAAGCGATGCCATTACAGCTCCCTCTGGCGAAGTTCAGGCCTGCGGATGCAAAGACACACAAGAAAGTCCATATGCAGCCCTCGTACCAGGACACAAGGCTTTCTAATGGCCTCAAAGGAGCCGTATGACACCTGCTATTTGGGGAACAGGCCATTCTTCTATACCCCCATCTCACTTCTTGGAAAAAGTGAAGTGCAGGGTAGTTATAAACAGTAAGACCTTTCTCTTGAGGCACCACTAGTGCCCTGTTATCTTGGGAGAGTCTGCCTTTTCTCATTGTTCTGTTGTCCCACAGGAACAAACGACATCCAAGGTGATAATTGCCCAAGTAAAGTGCCAGTGAGTTCAAAATATAAGCCCTCCCTTAGTAGCTTATGGTCATCTGCAGCCCCAGGACCCTTTAGGATTTTCCTTTTCTCTTGAGCGCTACCTAGAGGCAGGTAAGTTGGGGGACCTTGGGCCTTTCTGAGAGCTGGCTCAAGACCCTCGTCAAGGTACCTCTCTGCCTTTCAAAAGTCAGATTCTGGGCTGGAGAGGTGGCTTAGCAATTAAGGCACTTGCTGGCAAAGCCAAAGGACCCAGGTTCGATTCCCCAGGACCCACATAAAGCCAGATGCAACAAGGTGGCGCATGCATCTGGAGTTTGTTTGCAGTGGCTGGAGGCATGAGCTCCGTGGTAAAGTGTTTGCCCAACATGTGCAAAGCCTTAGGTTCCTTACTCAATATAAACAAATAAATGGGAGTATGGGAATATTGGTAGCATCCATCTCTCTTACGATGGTTGGGAGGACTCAATTAATATTCCTGAAGTGCTCAGAACGGTTCTGGCTCTATGAAGGGCTCTAAGAATGCTAGCTGCCACCATCCCAGATGACATGCTGATGGGGAAGATGGGAAACCAACATAAATAATTAAACAAAGATGAGAGTTTTCTATAGGAATAGTACTAAACAATAATAAACAAGGCTCATGAACAGAGACCACCATCAGTCATTAAGGAAGCACAAGTTACAACCCCCGTGAGAGCCACTACATGTTGTTACACTGGGTCTTGAGGGAAAAAAATGACATATGCGACTGGGGTATAGTTCAGTGGTAGAGCACTTGCCTAGCATGTGTGAGGCCCCAGGTTCAATCCCCAATACAACAACAACAACAACAACAACAACAAAATGGACAATATGGAGTGTGGGGAGGATGTAGAATAACGGGACCTCTGAACAGTTGCTAGTGGGGATGAGGAATGTATTTACTTTGTCAAATGGTCATGGCAGCTTCTTATCAAGAAAGCTTACTGGGCTGGAAGATGGCTCAGTGGTTAAAGGCACTTGTTTGCAAAGCCTGCCTGCCAGGGTTCAATTCTCCAGTGGCCATGTAAAGCTGGATGCAAAAAAGTGGCACAAGTATGTGACATTCATTTGTAGTGGCAGAAGACCTTGGTGTGCCCCACCACACACATTCAATGGTGATGCATCTTTTGGAGCTCGTTTGCAGCTCCTAGAGACCCTGGTGTGCCCCCCTCTCTCTTTCTCTCTCTCTCTCTAATAAATTAAATTAATTTAATTTAATAAAAAGAAGAAGAGCCAGGAGTGGTGGTGCACGCCTTTAATCCCAGCACTCGGGAGGCAGAGGTAGGAGGATTGCCAAGAGTGTGAGGCCACCCTGAGATACAGAGTGAATTTCAGGTCAGCCTGAGCTAGAGTGAGACCCTACCTCAGAAAACCAAAAAGAAGAAGATGGAGGAGGAGGAGGAAGAGGAGAAAGCTGGATTGGAGAGATGGCTCTGTGGCTAAAGGCGCTTACTTTCTTCTTTTTTTTTTTTTTTTGTATTTAAAATATTTTTATTTATTTGCAAAGAGAGAGGTAAAGAGAGACAAGACAGAGAGAATGGGCACACCAGGACCTCCAGCTGCTGCAGACTCCAGAGGCATGCACCACTTTGTGCATTTGGCTTTTATGTGGGAACTGGAGAACTGAACTTGGGTCGTTGGGCTTTGCAGGCAAGTGCCTTAAGTGCTATACCATCTCTCCAGCCCCTCTCCCCAAATTCTTATTTACTTATTTATTTATTTATTTATTTATTTATCTACTTATTTATTTATTTAGAGACTGAGAGAGGGAACAAGAGAAAGGGAGAGTGAGAATGGGAGCACTAGGGCCTCCAGCCACTGCAAACAAACTCCAGACGTGTGCGCCCCCTTGTGCATCTGGCTTACGTGGGACCTGGAGAATTGAACTGGGGTCCTTAGGCTTCACAGGCAAATGCCTTAACCGCTAAGGCATCTCTCCAGCCCTCCCCCAAAATTCTCAAAATGTTTTAAGTAAGTTTGTGATTTGGGGTTGGGCCAGATGGCTGTTTCAGAAGCCCCAGGGTTGAGAAGTAGAATCGTTACACAACAGCTGCTTATCCCAGCTTTCGGAGCAGCACAGGGTGAGGACTGGGAGCAATGGGCCACACGCCCCTCCACCATAGACACTCACATTTGGATTTTGCCAGTGGCAAAAGCTCAGCATGACCTCAGCTATGGAGAAATGGCTGTGACCAGCAGTTAAGGGCGTTTGCCTGCAAAGCCAAAGGATCCCCAGTTGGGTTCTCCAGGACCCACCCATAAGCCAGATACGGCAGAAGGGGCACAAGCATCTGGCCCAAGTTAACATTGTAAACAATTGCTGGAGCGCTCTGACATGCCCATTCTAAAACCTTTTTCTTCTATCTCTCTCTGCTTGCAAATAATAAATAAATAAATAAAATGTAAACAAAAAAAGCTCAGCATGACCTCAGATGTGGGATCATTCCCCTGTGATCACCATGTGCACCCCATTCGCCACATATGGCAGAAGGCAGCTATGAATATGGCCCAATCTAACATCGTAAACTTACTTAAAATGTTCTGACTTTTTTTTTTCACTTTTTTTTTTTTTTTGTTGTTGTTTGTAATTTAATTGTGTGGTTCTTGAATGAGAACTTTGTCAATGACAACGTTGTGTTGCAATGTCAAGATGTTGGATATGCCTGGCCCACAGGGCCCAAATACAGATGCTGTCCTCTACCCCCACTCCTGCTGGACAGGGAACAGGAGGCCATTCCTGACCAGTAATCAGCCCGTGACAACGGGACCGCTTTCATTGCTGCACGTGATACAAGCAGGGCGGGTGTTGTATGGAGCTACAGATGTGGATGAAAAGAGCAAGAAAACAGATCTGTGTGCAGTTATCTTCCAGCCTGAGTCAGGAGGCTCAGCAGCCCTTGGGAGGCTGCTGACCTGGGCTGCCGGCCTCTGCTGCGGCCTCCTGGAGCCTCCAGGGAGCTCTGTGGTGACTTCACCAGTGTCCTGCTCTGAGCCTCAGAAACAGCTCACTGTGCAAGGTCCAAGTTGAGGCCCACCAAGGACATCTGCAGGGAGAGGAGGGTGGAACTGAAAGATAAGCAAGACCAGTGGTTTCTAACCCCAGGTCCTCCCTGGGGTCCCACAACACAGGTGACAAGAGGCTTGCAGAGGGCCCTTGCCCCACTCTCCCCACTCTCCCCTTCATGGGATGATTAGATGAAAAGACCCTCCCCACCACACAGACAGGGAGTGGGGACTGTCCCATGGTCTGCTACACCATTGACTAATATCTCAAGAACTGACAGTGAGTGTGGACTGAGCAGCAGAGATGAAGAGACAGAGGCATGGGGACCATGTCCAAGGATTTGATGCAAACTCCACAGTGAAGTTCATCAGCCCCGCCTGCCACTAAAGCTGTGTCAGCTGCCAAGGCCAAGTCCCATTCACCCCTTGCTTGCTTCAAGCAGCTGAGGACATGGCTTGCTTGGCCATCTCCAAAAGTGATCCCCCTGATGTGAACACCCCAAGTCTGAGCCAGGCAGCTGACTGTTCCTCCCAGGAAGCAAAGCCAAGCACAATAGCCATGCCAGGTGGACCTGGGCTCTGCAGGAACTGGGGCCATGCCACCCTACAGGATCAGCAGCTGCCACCCAAGTGTTCCACCTGTGGAATAAACCAGTAGGGTTCCTGCCCTGGGAGAAACAGGGAAGCTCTAATGTTCTGGAGACAGGCCTGGGTTCAGATCCCAGCTCTCTCCTCTTTCTTCCAGCAGATCTCTGGGCAAATTTCTTAACCTCTCTGAGCCAGTTTTCTTTTTAAAATGAAGGTAGTAGTAGACTGACCTTAAATGCCCTTCATGAAAACTCACGGATGAGCTGAATGCTAGCTGAGCTGCCACTTGGAAGTGTCCCATGAGGGCCACCATACTGAAGGGTATCTGTGCTTTGGCAACCTTGTGACTAACATTTATCAACACTCAGATACAATGGGAGGAAAAGGTCCAAGAAAAAGCATTGGTGCCCGCTTGTCTTTCCTTCTTTTTTTAAAAAAAGTTTTTTTACATTTATTTATGAGAGAGAGAGAGAATGGGCATGCCAGGGCCTCTAGCCACCACAAATGAACTCCAGATGCAAGCACCACCTTGTGCATCTGGTGTTATGTGGATTCTGGGGAATTAGGTCCTTAAGCTTTGCAGGCAAGTGCCTTAACCACTGAGCCATCTCTCCGGCCTATGCCTTCCCTTCTTTTTCTTTCTTTCTTTTTTTTAAATTGACAACTTCTATAACTGTAGACAATAACCCATGGTACTTCCCTCCACCCCCCCACTTTCCGCTTTGAAACTCCACTCTCCATCATATCCCCTCCCACTCTCAATCAGTCTCTTTTATTTTATTTTTCTTTAAAAAAAATGCAATTTATTAACTCCTAAACTTAGAACCAGTTACATTAAAATTAAATCTTAAGAAAATGCTTCAACATTAAGGTATTGTAGTCGTTTAGTCTCTTTTATTTTGATGTCATTATCTTTTCCTCCTATTATGATGGTTAAAGGTGCTTACTTTCAAAGACTTCCAGTCTGAGTTCAATTCCCCAAGATCCACATAAAGCCAGATGCACAAAGTGGTACATGCATCTGGAGTTCATTTGCAGTGGTGGGATGCCCTGGTGCACCCATATTATCTTTCTATCTCTGTCTCTCAAATTAGTAATAAAAATACTTAAGCTTTGTAGCCGGGTGTGGTAGCACACACCTTTAATGCCACTAGAGGATTGCTGTGAGTTTGAGGCCAGCCTGAGACTATATAGTGAATTCCTGGTCAGCCTGGGCTAGCGTGAGACCCTACCTCAGAAAAAAGAAAGAAAGAAAGAAAGAAAGAAAGAAAGAAAGAAAGAAAGAAAGAGGGGAGGGAAGGGAGGAAATCTTGCCGTGCAACTCTGCAATCCCACTGCTAAGGTACTTATGAAGAGAGGGAACGATTTCTTTCATGCAAAAACCTGTCTGTGAATATTTATAATGGCATTATTCATAATCTCCCCAAATTGGTAATGACACACATGCTCTTTAAGTAGTGAATGGATAAATAATGGAATACTACTCAGAAATTAAAAAAAAAAAAAAAAGAACGAGACTCTGACATAAGACAACACAGATAAATCTCAAATGAGAGTTGTGCTAAGTGAACAAAACTAGACTTGAGGCGACCTATGGGTGACTATTGTAGACACAGGGGCGGAAACAGGTCAGTGGTGGCCAGAGGTTGGAGGGACGTTGGCTATAAAAGGACGGCCTGTGGAGACTCGAGGTGGCATCGTCCTCCGCCTTGATTGTGGTGGTGGTGACACGGCCATATGCAGTTGTCAAGACACACGGGACCATAGAACTGTGCATTAGAAAGGGTAAACTGTAGTGCAGGTTAATTACACCTCAATTACCACGCCTGGGAGAAAGTCCTCCGCAGAGCAGTTGAAACAAGAAGACCAGATGACATAGCAGTGGGGCGGGGCAATGTGCCTGGAGGACCCCACACCCTCCCTCTCGCTCTGTGATCAGGCAGTGCCTGGGTGAGGAGTTGCCAAGCAGAGGTGTGGAGTCAACCTGGGCTGAGGGAGGAGGAGAAGGACATGGGTACAGTGTGTGCCACTTGGGGATAGGCGGGGTGACTGAAGCATGAGCGTGGGTGGGAGAGGAGGGAGGAAGGGCAGCAGAATCTTGGAGCATGGCCACATGGGGAGGATGGATCCCAGAGGAGTGGTGCCATCCAGTCACAGGCTGACAGGCTGAGGCAAAAGGATTTGGTAGGGGGAGTGGGAGCATTGCTGATTATATCATGGGAGGTTAGAACTCAGGCATCCTCGGGCTGGAGAGATGGCTTAGCGGAAGCCTCAGGACCCCGGTTCAAGGCTCGATTCCCCAGGACCCACATAAGCCAGATGCACAAGGGGGTGCATGCATCTGGAGTTCGTTTGCAGTGGCTGGAGGCCCTGGTGCACCCATTCTCTCTCTCTCTGCCTCTTTCTCTATCTGTCTCTCTCAAATAAATAAACAAAATAATTCAAGCATCCTCGGTACGAAGGTTGAGGACATATAAGTGAGCTTCCAGCAGGCAGAAGACAGATTCAATGGGAAACATGGGACTCTCAGAGAGAATGGGGGAGGGTCCTTCATGTGTTTGTGAGTGTGAATGAAAGCTGCAGGGGCACTGGGGCAAGGGGCTTGCCTCATTCGTGATCATGAGGACCCACATTAGACACACATGCGCACACACACACAGCATAATACATTTTTTTTGAGAGAGACAGAGAGAGAGGGAGAGGAAGACAGAGAATGGGCACGCCAACGGCCTCTCAGCTGCTGTGAACAACTCCAGATGTGTGTACTCCTTGTGGGCAAGTGCAGCATTTCGCCCTTGTGCCACTTTGCATCTGGCTAAACGTGGGACCTGGAGATTGAAACTGGCGTACTTAGGCTTAGCAGGCAGGCACCTCAACCGCTAAGCCATCTCTCCAGCCCAGCATAATAAATTTTAAAAAGAAAGAAAAAACCCTGCAGAGCTGGGCTACCCAATGGAAGTTGAGGGCAAACAGTAGGGGCAAACAAGGGCTTGGGCTGGGAATTCCTACTCCTGGACTGTGGTCACCACAGGGCGAGCCACTTAAAAAGCCCTAGTGAATGGGGAGGGAGGCTGGTGCCGGGATGCCCGTGCTGTGCTGGGAGGCAATGCTGAGCCCTGTGGGCTGAGACACCCACTCCAGGGTAGCGGGAAGCCCATCTTTGCCATTCTAACCTTCCTGTTCTTCCCCTACAGTGCATGCTGGAACTTCGCCTGACAGGCTGCTGCTCCCCAGGCCCCCAGCGGCCCCTCTGTTTACCTCCCGGTGCCATCTGACCCAGGTAGGGGGGAGTGAGAAGCAAGCTCACCATATCTATGCCTGTAGCACTATGGGGTTCGAGGGTTCAATGCAAGGACTAGGGTCCTTACCCAGGGCGGTCCCCACTGAGTGAGCTTCTGCCAAAGACCCCGGTGGGGGACCAGGTACGAAGTTTGAAACCCTGGCAGGAGGCCTCACTCGGAGAAGCCCAGCTTGGCTCTCATGGGCTGTCTGGTTGCTCAGGATCTGCCAAATACTGGGCTGTAGGAGGCTCTGCTCCTCTTCCTCTGTTGTCACTCAGGCTTTTGGCTGCCTGGTACAAGTCACCATTGTGCCTGACAGCTCTTAGCCTGCAAGTTCCCAGCTCTGGGAGGGACTATTACTTCTGGATGGGGCCACTCCCTTGCTCACAGAAAAATAGCCCATCTCCACTGCTGATCCCCACCCCGGCCATCCAGATGGAATGCTTTCTGTTTGGTGTCATGTCCCCCAAAGACTGACCAGAGGTGAGGTTGCAAGGAAAAAGTACAGATGCCCCGTTGTATTTCAATCTCAGACACACGACAAATAATTAGGCAGTATAAATCCATCTCAAATATTGCACAGCATATATTCAATTTTATTTGCTGAATCAGGGCAGTCACATGGGGACTGACCCTGCCCACCTCTTCAATGCATCAGGCCTCCCTGCCAGGATCCCTGGCTCCACCATCAACTCACTCCAGTGCCCATGCTCAGGCCACACACACCTCAGCCACACAGGCTGTCCCTGGGGCAGAGTCCTGTCCCTGAGGAGCGCTTTAGGGTTCCTGCTCTTCCTTCTCTGGCTTCTGACAGCAGAGCCAGACTGAGGAGGTCATGGGGCAGAGTGGGCAGTGTGGGGGAATGACTGGGCCTGTGTGCCTGTGAAAAGAGCTGTGAGCCAGGCGTGGAGCTGTGAAGGGAATCGAGAATAGAAGGATTGGTTTCTTGGCCTTAGAACCTGCAGTGCTTGGGTTGCCAGGCTGAGGAGAAGGGCCCGAGGGGGTGAGGCAGGCCATGTAACGGGAGGCTTTGGAATGTCCCACTTCCCGTCCTTTAACACGTGGGAGACTCGGGAGATGTTTGTCCTGAGTGAGGTCATTTTCTGATTATTACGGTAGTAAGTCTCCTACCCAGCCATGTACCTGGAAGGATTGAGAACATTCAATCTGAGCCCTTCCCACAATCCTTTCCTCCCCAGGGCTAAATAACCACTGCTAAGGATTTGATCTATATCCTTCCAGACTTTCCCCTATGTGTTTACAAACATATTTTAAAAGGAAAAAATGTGATCTCCTACTAGCTATACCAATCTGTCACTTGATTTTTTTTCACTGAATACAATGTCATGTGGGCCACCCCCAGGTCTATCCATGCGTTCCTCCCTGTCCATTTATATTTGTGTGGATGGTCTGTAAATTTCTCATCAATTTTTAATCCTGTCGGGGCCCATTTAGGTGGTTTCCCGCATTTGGCTATTTATAAACCTCACTCAAAGAACATTGAGCCTGTGTGTGCTTGCCCTGTAGGTCCTTCGGGGTGTTTCTGGAAGTGGTCTGCCTGGGTCAGAGGACACATATATTTCCACATTTGATCTATTCTCTTCAGCAGATAAACTTTCAGGAGGTTGGGCCACCTTACACTCCCACAGACCATTCACGTGGCTGCCCCCAACAACCACAGCCACTTAAGTCCCTGCCAATCCGATAGGGGAAAATGATGTTACTTTCCATTTCTCCGATCAATCGCTAAATGATGTGTGTGTGTCCACTGGCCACGTCTGCCTCTTCGTTTGTGAATTTCCTCCTCCTGTCAGGCCGACTGCTCATTTCTCTTTGCCTGGGGTCTATTCGTTCAGTACATTTATCAAGTACCTCTGTGTGTTGAGCAGTGGTTTGGTGACCAAACAGCGAACAAAACCCACCCAAAACGTCTGCTCCATATATCTTGTGCCGTAGTGGACGGGTGGCAGCCAAAGAAAGCAGATCGGTACATGAAAGATACTGTGTTCATGAGAGCGCTGGGGAGAAAATAATACAGCCGGGGAGGGGGAAGGGCAGCCTGGAGATAGTTAAGACAGGCCTCCCAGAGAGTGAGTGGAGGGAGATGTCTGACAAGTGTGTCCCCCGAGGGCACAGTGCTCCAGAAAGACCCTCAGTCAAGAGTAGGCCTGGCATGTTTGTGCACAGAGGCAACTGGATAGAACAGAGTGAGTGAGAGACAGGGAGGGAAAAGGCCAGGGGAAGATCAAGAGCTGGACCCCCGCAGGGCCTTTGTGGGCCACCCACAGGACTTCAGCTTTTCCTCCCAGTGAGTGAGGAGCCCTGTGAGGTTCTGAACTGTATTTTAATCTGGTTCCTCAGGCAGCTGTGGAGCAGGAAGAGCAGTTAGAAGCCTGTTCCTGGCAATGATCCACAGGGGAGATGGAGAGGGACCTGCACAGGGGGTCTTGTTGGAGGTGGGGAGAAGTGGCTGCATTCCAGGATCATGTTTAAGGTAGAGTCAGTAGGACTTGTTGACATGGAGTGTGGTGGGAAGAAGGGAGCCAATGATGACTCCAAGGGATTGGGCTCATGTGTGGGTTGACTATCCCTCATGTGAAACGCTGAGGTCCAGAAATGTTTCATATTTTTGAATAATTGCATGTATATGTGAACATTATGTGTGTGTGTGTGCGTGTGCGTGTGTGTGTGTGTGTGTTAGATTTCAGAATGAGACTCCAAGTGTAAACATAAGCTTCATGTTTTATTTATTTTTAAATTTTTATGTATTTGCAAGGAGAGAGAGAAAAAACGAGAATGGGCATGCCCAGGACCTCTAGCCACTGCAAACGAACTCCAGATACATTTGGCACCTTGTGCATCTGGCTATATGTAGGTACTGGGGAATCGAACCTGGGTCCTCGGGTTTTGTAAGCAAGCGCCTTCACTGCTAAACCATCTCTTCGGCCCCCATTCAGGTTTTATATATACATTATATACAAAGCCCAAAGGCAATGTTATACGATTTTTGAAATTATTTTATTACTTATTTATTTTTATGTGTGTGTACCTATGTAGGCAGACATGTATGCATGTGTGTGTGGAGGCCAAAGAACAACCGCAGGTGTTGTTTCTGAGGATCATCATCCAACGTTTTGTGAGGCAGGGTCTCTCATTGGTCTAGGGCTTACAAGTACGTACCACCACACCCAGCATCTTTTGTGTGTATGCGTGTAGTATGTGTGTGTGGTGGTGTGTATGGTGTATGTACATGTACAGATGTATATTCCCTTTGTGTGTACAATAAAGGCCAGAGGCGAATGTCAGGCGCCCCTGTGCATTGGTCATGTTTCCTTGAGGTGGGGTTCTCTCTCTGGTTCTGGAGCTTGCTGGTTTTTTTTGTTTGTTTGTGTGCAAGCCCCAGTGATTCTCCAGTCTCTGATACAGGACTGGAGTTCTGGCATGGCCGCTCCCATATATTTACATGGGTGCTGGGGAATTGAACTCAGGCCTTCATTCTTGCCTGGGAAGTGTTCTTACCTACTGAGTCGTCTCTCCAGCCCCCACACCCAGCATTTTTGCGTGAGAACTGGCAGTGGATCTCAGGTCTTCCTGCTTGCTAGGCAAGCACTTTACCAACTGAGTTATCTTCCCAGTCACTATACAGTATTTTTATTTACTTATTTATTTTTTATTTTTTTATTGACAACTTCCTTAATTGTAGACAATATCCCATGGTGCTTCCCTCCCTCCCTCCACTTTTCCCTTTGAAACTCCACTCTCCATCATATCCCCTCCCCCTCTCAATCAGCCTCTCTTTTATTTTGATGTCATCATCTTTTCCTCCTATTATGATGGTCTTGTGTAGGTAGTTTCAGGCACTGCAAGGTCATGGATATCCAGGCCATTTTGTGTCTGGAGGAGCACATTGTAAGGAGTCCTACTCTTCCTTTGGCTCTTACATTCTTTCCGCCACCTCTTCCGCAATAGACCCTGAGCCGTGGAAGGTGTGTTAGAGATGTTTCAGTGCTAATTTTGTGCATGAAACAAGAGCTTCACAGTGTGGACTTTCCTACTTGTGGCATCACGTTCAAAGCCATCTAAGATTAGGGATGCCCAGTCTGTAGTTAGAAGGGCAAGGTGCCATTGACAGAGACAGGAAACTGTAGGGAGGAGTAAGTGGTGTAAGGGTGAGAAGGGGCCCGGCTGTGGACAGGACTAGCTACGTGATGCATAAGGCCCAGAGAAAAATGAAACAGGTCGCTCTTTATTTAAGAAAATCTTCTCAGAATTTCCTCATGGATCCGGGAAAGGAAAGCACTAACCAAGCCCAGAGCCATCCTGAATGTGGAGCCAAGGTGGCAACCCGTGATGTCAGCAGACCTCTCCTGTGAGTGGACAGGGGACTGTGGAATTGACAGTTTAAACCCGTGATGTCAGCAGACCTCTCCTGTGAGTGGACAGCGAACCGTGGAGTTGACAGTTTGAACCCGTGATGTCAGCAGACCTCTCCTGTGAGTGGACAGCGAACCGTGGAGTTGACAGTTTGAACCTGTGATGTCAGCAGACCTCTCCTGTGAGTGGACAGCGAACCGTGGAGTTGACAGTTTGAACCCGTGATGTCAGCAGACCTCTCCTGTGAGTGGACGGGGAACTGTGGAGTTGACAGTTTGAACCCGTGATGTCAGCAGACCTCTCCTGTGAGTGGACAGCGAACTGTGGAGTTGACAGTTTGACATATGAGGCGGCAGCTCAGGGGAATCTGACCTAGAGATATAAATTTGGGGTCATCAGCTTAAAGACAGAATTTAATACCTTGAGATTAAATGAGACTTGTATATGAGTGAGTATAGACTGACCAGAGAAGGCCCGGTGACCCCACCCTGAGACCTCTGTTGGTTAGAGGCTATGGAGCTGGGGTGGGGAGGGGGCTGGACTCAAGCTGAGCACAAGGTGGGAGAGATGTGCTGTCCTGTAGGCCAGGGCAGGAGTGTTTCTAGCAGCATGTGTCAAGTGGGGCTTGGATGTAGATGCGAATTATCAGTGACTGGGTGAGGGTAGCGCAAAGTGTCTCGTTGATTTTCAAGAGCGAATTGATTTACAATTTACATGGCTGTCTGTCATGTTTATCACAGGCTGGGTTTTGTTCTTTTTAGTCATTTAACTTATGGAGCATTTTTTTGTTTTTTTTTAAATTAATTAATTAATTAATTAATTTATTTATTTATTTATTTATTTATTTGACAGAGAGAAAGAGGGAAAGAAAGAATGGGTGCACCAGGGCACTAGCCATTGCAAATGAACTCCAGACGCGTGCACCCCCTTGTGCTAATGTGGGTCGTGGGGGATCGAACCCATGTCCTTTGGCTTTGCAGGCAAATTCCTTAACTGCTAAGCCATCCCCCCAGCCCTTTTGTTTGTTTGTTTGTTTGTTTTGATAGCCCCTCAAATATTTAAAATTTTCCTGTAGTCACTTTTTTACATTAGAGTTTCTGGTACCACTCATGGCAATGGCAATGTTTTGTTTTTTTTTAAAAAAAACCGTCTTGAGCCGGGCGTGGTGGCGCACGCCTTTAATCCCAGCACTCGGGAGGCAAAGGTAGGAGGATTGCCGTGAGTTCAAGGCCACCCTGAGACTACATAGTTAATTCCAGGTCAGCCTGGGCCAGAGTGAGACCCTACCTCAAAAAAAAAAAAAAAAAAAAAAAAAAAAAACCGTCTTGTATTTCTAGCTATTTATAAGATTTTTAAATATTTGATTTTTTTTTTCTTGAGACAGGGTCTCACGTAGCCTAGACTGGCCTCACACTATCTATGTAGTTAAGGATGATGTTGAACTTATGATCCTCCCGCCTCCACTTCCCACGTGCTGTGATTACTGGTGTGTACCACCCCATCCAGTTTAGATGGTGCTGGAGAATAAACTCAGGGCCTTGTGCATGCTGGGCAGGCATTAACAACTGAGCCACATTCTTCACTCAAGGTTTTAAAACACTTAAGTTTCTAGTTCATCTGGAAAGTGTGGCTGAGGTAGGGATCCAAATGTCTAGCCATTTGTTTCAAAGCCATTCACTGAGGACACGAGCTGGCCTCCTTCCTGCTAGATGTCCCCCGTCTGTCCAGGCCTCACTGCTTCATCCCGTTAACCTTTGCCTGGGGAGAGATTTCAGAAGCTGAGAGAGCAGTTACTCACTGAGTGGGGGCCGGGTAAGGAGCTGTGAGGGGCGGAAGATGACAACACAGGAAGAGGCAAAGGGACCCTGGGAGAGCCTGAGTGGCCAGGAACACAGAGCCTTACTTGTCACCTTGGTCAGCTGGCACCACAGTTCTGCAAGATTCTTGTTCTAGGGCTGGAGAAATGACTTAGCAGTTAAGGCATTTGCCTACAAGGCCAAAGGACCCCGGTTTGATTCCTCAGGACCCACGTAAGCCAGATGCACAAGGGGGCACATGCATCTGGAGTTCATTTACAGTGGCCAGAGGCCCTGGAGCGCCCATTCTCTCTTTCCTTCTCTCTCTCTCTCAAATAAATAAATAAATAAATAAATAAATTTTATTTTTAAATATATTCTTGTTCTATTTCTCCATTTGCATAAGGATGCTGAGGCTCTGAGGGGCTTCATCCTTGGCCAGTGGCATCTCCTGGTTGGTGCGGAGCTGAGACTGGAAAGCCCTTGTTCATTCTGCGAAGGCAGGAAGACCCTGCCTGCCACCAACTAACTGCCCGGTACACTTTCTGCATCCCCATCTGCCATTTGGCAGGGTACCGAAGGTTTTCCCATTTTCAAAAGCAACCCGGAAAGACCAAAATACTCCTGGCAGGGAACCACACTTCAGCTTATAGCTAACGTCTTCATTATCAGTTAGCACCTCTGCGGGGTGAGCTGGCAGTCAGCTGAGGACGCTGAGTCGTGCCTGGGTGAGGTGTATCTGGGTTAGGAAAGGCTGGAAGGGCACCTAGCAGTTGACAGGCTCCCCTGGCCCTACTGAAAAGAGAGAAGTGCCTAGAAGGAGTGGAGGGAGGGTGGGAGGAGGGAGCTGCAAACCCTCTGAGAGACCTGGAGTGGAGCTCAGACATTTATTAGACACATGCCACACCCACCCATCCATCCATCCATTAGCCACCTTAGGCCCAATTGTCAGCAGTCCCTCTGTCACCTGGCCTTGAGGAGTAGGAAAAGAGAGTGAGCTATCTGGAGTCTCTTCCAGGTCTCTGAAGGCCAGTCCACCCTGCCAGGGTCCAAGGCTCAGTCTGTGACAAGGGACAGGATCATGGTTCAAAGTACGCACAGGATCAGTGCTAAGTCTGACTCTTGGAGTTGAAGTCAGGGGGAGACACTGCCGCCATTCCCACACCACTGTGCATGGCACAGAGGATAGAAGGAGGTGAGAATCTTTCCTTCCCCTCACCTCTTTGCTCATGGCTGAACTCTCTCTGGGGATCATCATATGTACTGGGGACCATTGTATGTGTAAAGGTGACATCTGCCCAGTGGTTTCCTCATTGAGTTGAACACTGGCTTAATCTTGCTGTGACCCTATAAGAACAGTCCCTTCCCCCTCCCTCCCTACTCTTCTGTCTTCTTTTCCCTCCCTGCCTCCCTTTCTTCCCTTTTCCACTGCACCCCCAGCTGGAAGTGGAACCCTGGGTCATCAGCCATCTTGCTTCTAGCTAGAGGCTGGCCTGGTCACCCGCAGGCAGCCAGGTGCACTTCCAACTCATCCTCCAGAAAAGTACTACAGGGGAGTGGGGGAGATTGCTCAGTGGTTACAAAGCTTGCTTGTGAAGCCTGTTAGTCCAGATTTGATTCTCCAGCACCCAGATAAAGCTGGATCAAAAGGGATACGTGCCTGACACGCATGCACTTATTCACACACACAAACAAATACAGAACTTTTTTAAAACAGGGCTGGAGAGATTACCCAGTGGTTAAGGTGCTTGCCTGTAAAGCCTAACAACCCAGGTTCAGTTCCCCAGTAGCCACATAAAGCCAGATTTACAAAGTAGCACATGCATCTGAAGTTCATTTGCAGTGGCTAAAGGCTCTCTCTTCCCTTGCAAATGAATAAATAAGAAAAGTGTTGGGCTGGAGAGATGGCTTAGCAGTTAAAGCGCCTGCCTGCGAAGCCTAAGAACACCCGTTCAAACCTCCAGGTCCCATGTTTAGCCAGATGCAAAAGGTGACGCAAGCGCGCAATGTTGCACATGTGCACACAGGGGCGCACGCGTCTGGAGTTCGCTCACAGCAGCTGAGAGGCCCTGGCGTGCCCATTCTCTCTCTGTCTCTCTCTCTCTCTTTCTCTGTCTCTCTCAAATTAAATAAATAAATAAAAGAAAAAAAGAAAAGTGTTACAAGGGCTTGGAGGGGTGGGGGTGCTGCCGTCGAGGAAAGGCAATAAATAATGATGTAAGGCTTTCAGGAGAGAAATAAACACCTAGTGAACAAGAAAGAGCAGGGCTCAGAGAAGGCTCCAAGGGCCATTGTGAGCAGAAACTGGAGGGCCCAGCTGGGTGGGACTTGTCTGTTAAAAGGGACAGCTGCCATGTCAGCTGGTGGACTCGATTCTGAGGTCCTAGAATGTGGAGGACCATGGAGCAGACAGCAGTGGCAGAGAGTCACCACGACTGGCAGCCAGCTAGCTTCCCTGTGCCATGTAAGGCCTGGCTTTTCTCCCCAATTCTGCCTCTAGCCTGCCACCTGACTTTAAGGCAAGGTACCATGCACCTGGGCCTCAGTAGCCTCACCTGAGACAGGCTGTATCTGTGATCCAGAGCTGGCCCGAGGGAGGGTTTAGCACAGAGAATGTGACCTGGGTAGTGTATTGCTGCTATAGCCACTGTTCTGGCTCAAGTGCCTGCTCTTGGGAGGCCACTCTGGACCATGACTGGGCCTCAGAAACTTGCACACCTGTGTGGGAGACAAATGTGTGAACAAGAGGTAAAAAGTTAGGCACCTACTGACAGAGGCCTTCATGATCCCGCAGAGGATCCCACCACCCCACTGAGGAGGGCCCCAGGGAAACGGGACCAGGGGAGGGGAAAAAGAATATAATTTGTGTATATATGGGGCTGGAGAGATGTCTCAGTGGTTAAGTCACTTGCCTGCAAAGCCTAAGGACCCAGGTTCGATTCCCCAGAACCCATGTAAGCCAGATGCACAAGATGGCTCAGGCATCTGGAGTTTGTTTGCAGTGGCTGGAGGCCCTGGAGCATCCACTTATTCCCCTCTCTCATAAATACATAGATGAATAAATATAAAAATAAAATAAATTTTAAAAAAATTAGAGGCCCTAGGGCTGGAGAGATGGCTTAGTGGTTAAGGTGCCTGCCTGCTAAGCCTGTCAGTTCCAATCTCCAGGTCCCACGTTTAGCCAGATGCAAAAGTGATGCAAGGACCAATGCTGCACTTGACCACAAGGGGGCGCACACATCTGGATTTTGTTCACAGCGGCTGAGAGGCTGCTGGCATGCCCATTTTCTGTCTCCCTCTCCCTCTCTGTCTCTCTTTGTGTCTCTCTCCCTAAACAGAGATGTGGTTTTTGGGGTGTTTTGTTGTACTTAAAACAATTTGTTTTTTTTTTAATTGAGAAATAATTCATAGGCCATCAAATTCACCATTTTGGAGTATATAGTTCAGTGCTTCTTAGGATAACCACAAGATTACACAACCACCACCACTATCTAACACTAGTATTTTCATCTCCACAAAGAAGACCTATATCCAGAAACAGTGACTCACCGTCCTCTTCTCCCCTGGGCCTTGGCAACCACTGAACCACTCTGGATTCACTGCTCTGCACGTTTTGTGTAGATGGAGTCACATATTGTGTGACCTTTACCACCTGGCTCCTAGCACTCGGTCCCACTGTTTTAAGTTCCTTTGCGTTGTGGTTTCCATTGGTGCTCTGTTCCTGGTTGTGACGTAATAGTCCATCATATGCACCCACAGTTGTTCGTCCACTCATGCGCAGGCATGTCGATAGTTTTGACATTGGGGCCATTAAGAATCATGCTGCTGTGAACGTGTGTGCCTAAGTCCTTGTGAGAAGCCATGTGTTCGGTTCTTCTGCATCTGTTGTGAGGAGTGGACTTTGCTGGGTCAGACACTGATTTGGTGTCAACACACTGGGCAAGGCCACAGCCTCCAGTTCCCAAGTCCCACCCTTCCCTACTGGGCTGCCTTTGCCCGTTTGCTCTCTGTTCTGCCCTCCTTGGCCCCTAGAGAGACGCAGCTGTCAGCTCTTGATTACTGAGCAGGGATGGAGAGGAATAGGGGATGCTCTGAGATCTGGCCGTTACTGGCATGGAGTGGGTCCCAGAGAACTCCCTGGAGAGGGTACCACCTGCACTGAGCTTTGACTCTGGGGACATGTTATAGGGTCAAAGGAGGCACAGTTTCAGGACCTTCAGGGCCCAGCCAAGACATCCTCTCTCCCTTCCTCTGGTGCCTACCGTGTCTTTGGCTCTGTCTCTACTCATTCACTTAAGAAGTAAACAGTGGGTTGGAGAGATGGCTTAGCCATTAAGGCATATGCTTGCAAAGCCTAAGGACCCTGATTCCATTCTCCAGTTCCCACGTAAGCCAGATACATGTGGTGGTGCATGCATCTGGAGTTCATTTTCAGTGGCCAGAGGCTCTGGCGCACCCATTCTCCCTCTCTCTCCCTCTCTCTGTCTCAAATAAATAAGTAAAGATTAAAAAAAAAAAAGTAGTATACAGTGAATGGCTGGAGAGGAGAAGGGAGAAGATAAGGGGACACACTTTGACCCTTTTTTAGCTGGGAGCTCCTGGCAGTCTGAGGTGACAGGAAAATGACATCCCGTGTCTCCCCTCTGCTCTGAGAAGAGCAAGTGAGAGCTGGGCCAGGCCTGGTCAGGAGCCACCATGCCTGCCAGAGGACCTGTGCTGAGTATAGCCCCCAGGTTTCTGCTCGGCCACCTAATGGGTAATTAGAGCCTGACATGCATAGAGGTGAAGAAGGGACTTATTGTGAAGCAAAATCTCCTGTGAAATGTTCAGGCCACGCTGGGCTTCGCTTCTCAGCCAGTCTAATTGTTGCCGCTTTGGCTTGGCCATGGCTGAAGAGGCCACGCATGCCTGGAGGCGGCCTGGAGCTTTTGATTGTCTTCTCAGCTGAGAGGCGCCCAGGGCCAATGAGAGCCAGGCTTGGGGTCTCAGATGCCCTGTGTGTGTGTGTGTGTGTGTGTGTGTGTGTCCCTAATTCTGTGCACTTGCCTCTTTCTTTTTTTTAAATATTTTATTTATTTATTTATTTTTTTGGTTTTTCAAGGTAGGGTCTCACTCTAGCTCAGGCTGACCTGGAATTCACTATGTAGTCTCAGGGTGGCCTAGAACTCACGGGCAATCCTCCTACCTCTGCCTCCCGAGTGCTGGGATTAAAGGCGTGTGCCACCATGCCCGGCCTTTTTTAAATATTTTATTTTATTTTTATTTATTTATTTGAGAGAAAGAGAGAGAGAGAGAATGGGTGTGCCAGGGCCTCTAGCCACTGCAAACGAACTCCAGATGCATGCACCCCCTTGTGCATCTGCTTATGTGGGTACTGGGGACTCAAGCCTCAAACCGGGGTCCTTAGCCTTCACAGGCAAGCGCTTAACCGCTAAGCCATCTCTCCAGCCCATGCTTGCTTCTTTCTTGTCGGTATATGTTCGTGTATCATGCAGTGTGTGTGGTCCTGAAGTCTGCATGCTTGTATGTGACTGTCATGCTTGCTGCCCGGCTGTCTCCAAGGCTACTTCTTAGGCAGCCACGGTTTCTCTGATTCCATCTGGCTCTCTGAGGTTCTCTCGGAGATGGGACTACCCTGTGGGTGAGTTTGGCCTGTGACTGACCTCACGGGCAGGGTTTGCTGTATGGCCTGTGTCTCAGTCAGGTTCCCATTGCTGGCAGAAATCACCCAACCAAGAGCAGCTTGTGGGAAAAAGAGTTTATTTGGGCTTACAGACTTGAGGGGAAGCTCCATGATGGCAGGGGGAAATGAAGGCATGAGAAGAGGGTGGACATCACCTCCTGGCCCACGTCAGATGGACAACAGCAGCAGGAGAGTGTGCCAAACACTGGCAAGGGGGCACTGGCTATAATACCCATAAGCCTGCTCCCAACAATAAATATACTGCCTCCAGGAGGCTTTAATTCCAAATCTCCATCAGCTGGAGACCTAGCGTTCAGAACACTTAAGATTATGGGGGACCTTTGAATCAAACCACCACAGCCTGGAAGCCTTAAAAATTCCCAACAGGCTAACCAGCCCCAGGGACAGCAGAAGGTAGCTGGCCTGGGGCATGTCAGTGTCTGTTTGATTTCAACCATATTTAGTGTTTGATGTGGAGTGGAGGAGCTGGTATTTGCTTCTAAGAGTTCATTGAGTTGGGACATGTCTGTCCTTTTGTTGGTGGCCTCAGCTCCTTTTTTAAAAAAAAAAAATCTAATTTATTTATTTGCAAGCAGAGAGAGACAGAAGAGATACAGAGAGAATGGGCGTGCCAGGGCCTCCAGCCGCTGCCAGCAAACTCCAGATGCATGTGCCACTTTGTGCATCTGGCTTTACGTGGGTACTTCAGAATCAAACCTGGTCATTAGGCTTTGCAGGAAAGTGCCTTAACCCCTAAGCCATCTCTCCAGACCATCAGCTCTTTTACTTTACCAGCTCTCCCCCAACTCCCTAAAGCTCCTGCATTTACCCCAGTTAACACACTTCAGACAAGATGGGGCACATTCAGGGTGGTATGGCCGTAGACCACTGGGCACCGTTCAGAGACCTTACTCTCGCCCCTCATTTACTCCCTTGCTTATGTGGCATTACAGACACAACCAGAATTATTGTACCCATTTGGCAGAAGACTCTGAGGTCCGGACAGGCAAAGACATAAGCCTGAAGTCCTGGTGAATTGAGGCTGGGGCAGTAGATCTTCCATCCTAGTGTGGGCCCAGCCTGGGAAATGGATGGCCCAAACTGGAGGGCGCTCCTTTCTCCACAGGGAACTCTTCTCCCTCTGACACCACTCAATGTCCTAGAGATGGCCCCGGGGCTTTTTTCATCTCTCAACAGTCAGGGACATAGGAAGTAATAATATCGATGCCCCTCATTCATAATTTCCCCATTGTGGCTGTAGTTAGCAATTCCTCTACAGCTAAGGCCCGGTTGGGCTGGCAAGTGGAAGGGGCTCTGGCTTATTAATGTCAACCCACTGATGTCACACTGGCACAACAATGGGAGACTTAAAGACAGAGAAGAAGCAGGTCTGGGCCAAAGAAAAAAATAGACCCCTTCCCCACTTCACCTCCTGTCCCATCCTCCAGCAGAAACTTAACCCCCTTGAGCCCAGCCTACAGTGAGCGCCTGTCCTTCCATCCATTCCTGGGACCCTCTTTCACCCCACGTTCCCTCATCCTGCCATTACTGCTTGGTCTAAAGAGCCTCTTTCACAGCCTGGGAAGTTCCTACATGCTTAACCAGGAAGGCTCCATTGAGGGCCCCTGGATCACTGGGGCGGTGACAGAGCAGCCACTTGGCCTCTACCCTTCTTGGCCACAGGGAAGATGGCCTTGCCTCCCTTGGGCCCTGTTAACACCCAAGTTTGTACAGCCCCTTCCTCAGCAAGGCAAGCATGGATGGCCCTTGCTGAGGGTGACCAGTGCTTCCAGACCCTTAGCCTCCCTGATTCATGTACTCCAGCCTGTCCCTTCTCTCTTCCACTCAGGGAATTCTTGGGTCAGTAGCCTCCCCCCCCCCCCACCCCATACCAGGGACAGAGGCCTCTGGCACTGAGCCTGGAAAGGTAGCAGAGAATGGGGCTTCCTCTAGAACCTTGCCTCTGGGCAGCTTGCTAGGCTAAGGCTTGAACACTCAGTGGCCAAGCCCAGGAAATCTCACTGCTTCACCCGCGAGGCCTGGAGTGGCCATGAAAGGACCACGCACACCCTGCCCACGCTCATGTGGCCCAGACGGGTGTGCATATGCCCACTGTGTTCAAGCTCACACTCAGGCACATGTAGGTAGGTGCATAGTATGTACCTAGGAATCAGGATGCTGTGGCCGTGTGTGGACACAAAGAGCCTCAACATGGCCGACAGCCCCACTGGGAAACCTTCTTCTCTCCTCCAGGCCCAGAGGCTCCTGGGCCTGCTGGTTCCAGGTCTGAGCCAAGCTCCCCCAGGCACCTCACAGGGCCTTCCTGTCAACTAATGGGAGTGGGGGCTCCTGGCGGCTGGCATTGTAACAAGAGGTGGGCACCAAGGGGCTAGCTCAGGTTTACAGAGGCCTTGTCGACTGCTCTCTAAGAACTGCTGTGGGATCCTGGCATGAGTCCCTCCCTGTGACTGGAATCTCACTGCCTCTCAGAGCAGCTCCAGGCCAGCCAGTAAGACATTGCACGGACAAGAGGAGACATCAGAAAGGCCAGAGGTGGGGTCAGGGCTGGGTCACCTGACCAGCCAAGGTCTCACCCTCCTCTCAAAACCAGGCCTGGTGGGGGGGGGTGGAAATCTCAGCTCCTGGCAGCAAGGCCAGACCTTGGCAGTGAGGCCTTTCACCTTGTTGTCAAGAGCATATTTCAGCGATTAGTGACAGCAGCCAGAGATTTGGGGAGGATTTCTCTCTCATTTCCCAGAGCTTCCAGCAAGCTTCCTCCCTCTCCTCCACACCCCTCCTCCTGCCTGGCATGCACAGTACACACACACACACACACACACACACACACACAGTTAGTGGGGGAGAAATAGATCTGGGTCACTCGAGACGCCTCCGTAGCATCCCCCACTCTCCCAGCAGCTGTTCTGCCCTGCATACCCTGGCTGCTGTTGAGACTGAGGCTAACCCCAGTCTTGCGGGTATCACCCTGTGGTGAAACTTCAGCCTGCCTTGCCTGGCCCTTTATGGGTTCCCTCATAGCCTCCCCCCACCCCAACCCTGGCCACTCGTGGGTCATTTTCCCCATTTAGTAGAGTGCATGGAAGGGAACTGGATGCTCCCACACCCTGCTGGACCCTCACTCTTTAGCTCCTGGGGCTTGAGGTACTAGAGGCGATGGTCTGTCTCCCCTACATTGAGACCCGGGGCTCTGCAACGACACAGCAGTGACGCAAGCACAGAGGCGGACCCTGTGCAGAGTAGGGTCTGGCTGAATGCCTCAGGGAAGGGGCTTCCACAAGAAAAGGCAGAGAGAGAGAGAGAGAGAGAGAAGGCTAAAGATGTCAGTGCTGTTTCAGGAAGGAGCTTGGGGTGAAGATGTGGCTCCGTAGGAGTGGGTCCCCAAGACCAACTCAGAGTGTAGGGCCAGGTTTCACTCACCCACTGAGCTGGGGCAGGCAGTGGGCTATAGTAATTGGATTTCCAATCCTGGAAGCCTCCCCACCCCCATCCCCGCACCACCAAAGTTACTTCCTCCTTACTAGCCCTGGCACAGTTCTCAGGAGACCTAGCCAATCTTTCCTTCCTCCTGCCATGGGTGTCAACACATGCGTGTTGAGTGAATGACTAGATAGTTTTGACTTAAGCAAACAAAGAGAGGGACTTCTGAGCTTAACTGGCTCAGCAGTTAAGGCACTTGCCTGAGAAGCCTATGAACCTAGGTTGAACTCCCTAGAACTCACATAAGCTGGATGCATAAAGTGGTGCATGAGTCTGGAGTTTGTTTGCAGCGGCTAGAGGCCCTGCTCTCTCTCTCTCTCTCCTCTTTCTCTTTCTCAAATAAATAAATATGTAAATAAATAGAGGGGCTGCAGCAGTCTTAGCCTGGGACTTTATGTACGAAGGTGAGACAATTCCACACACACACACACAAAAAAAAGTCACATTTTGGGTTGACCCTGGGCACCTAGCTTCCTTCAGAGTCCAGGTCATGAGAATACAGTAGCCACTTGACTGCAGAGCCTCGACCTATCTGGGAATCTCTACATGCAGAGTCCTCTGTGGCACCTGCCTTCTTCCAGCATAGGGTGAGTGGAGGTGTGACATGTATGCGTGTGCATGCATGTGATCACTCAGGAGACACACGTGCATACCCAGGAATGGGTTCATGGACTGCAAAACTGTCTTTGATTTTGTACGCAAAGAGTGTACAGACTTCACAGGGGCTACAGACATAGGTTCTAGGACCCAGAAAGGCAAACAGGCCCCTTTATTCACTAGGATTAGAGACCACAGGCTGAGGTGTTGGTACCAGGCAGCTGGTCCTTGACCTTGTGACAAAGATTCAGAGTTTCCTACATAGGAAACTTCTCTTGCAGCCAGTCGGAGATAAGGCTAGTGGGAGTGAGTAGCTGGGGAAGCTAAAGAGGGGGACAGGAGTTGATAGCACTGTGATAGCACTGACCTCATTTACTTTAAGCACTGAGACACCCCCTCCCCCAGTACCCCGCAGGCTGAGGATGGCACATGCTCACACATGTACCTCCCAGATCAGTAGGGCAAGGTGCTGGAGAAGGTATGATTCGGTCCACCAGCCAGTTATTAGAAACGGGGCTAGAGATGGAGTCCACCTCAGCCTACCTTCTTCCCTCACCTCTGTCCTGAGGCTATGCAGGATCCTGGACAGCAGGATGAGTGGGTTATGCCAGTGTCCCCAGTAAGAATGACCCAGAAGGATGGGGACACAATCTGTGTTTGCCCTGAAAGGGCCTTAAGATACTCTCATTGTCCAGCCACGGTCTAGACAGGGAGGCTGGGGCCTTGGCGAAGGCAGAGTAGCTTCCTGTGCCTTGTTTGTTGAGGAACTCCTTGTCCCGAAGGGCAGCCCAGCCAGAGAAGTGGACAGTGACCACATTGGATCTCATCCAGAGCTTCCTAGGGCAAGGTAGCACTTTAATTCCCATTTCCTAGACACAGCTGGAGACCCAAAGGTGGCAGCCACTCGCAGTTCATCTCTAAGCCATCTGACCAGACACCGTCCTCGGTGTGGACACAGGGGCTCAGGCAGAAGAAGGAGTTTGCCCAGACCACATAGCAACTGGAAGTTGGGGTCAGTTCAGATCAGTGTCACCTCTGCCAGAGCTGAGTCTCTCAGGTCCTAATGTGGAACAAAGGATGGATGGTCACTCCAGTGGTAGGCCCGATGGGGGAAGCTGTGGAATATGGTGGCCAGACAGCTTGGAAAAGCTGACCATAGCTGGGAGACTTCTATGGAAGTCTCTCGGGTCAAGTACAAGCCAGGCAGCATGACCTTGATAGCTGAGAAGTGGGACAGGCTGGAGAGCAGCCTAGAAGCCATTGCTTAGGCTCCTCCGGGGGAGCCCGAGACACCTGGAAGAGGGCTAAGGAAGGGAAGCCCTGTGTGATGACTTTTAAGGTACCCCAAGGTCCTGGGGCAATGCCTCACCTAACACCCAACCCTCCCATGGAGGAACTGTGAGCCCCAGGCAGCAGAATTGCCCTTGCCCATCCAGGGATGTCATGAAAATGCCTGCTGTGTACTTCAGGTGTCCTTAACTGGGCTTTCTCCTTGCTGCAAAGTAGAATTGAGGAGGCTGGGAAGAGGGAGAGACTAGCCACCCCCCACCCCATCCTTAACGTTCCTCCCTTCCTACTCATTAGAAATTCATCTGAGGGCTGGATAGATGGCTTAGCAGTTAAGGCACCTGCCTGCCAAGCCTAAGAATGCCCATTCGATTCTCCAAGTCCCATATTTAACCAGACACAAGTGACGCAAGTGTGCAATGCCACACTTGCCCACAAAGGGGCGCATGTGTCTGGAGTTTGTTCACAGCAGCTGAAATGGCCCTGGCACACCCATTCTCTCTCTGCCTCTTCCTCTCTGTCTGTTTCTCTCTCTCTCTCAAAAAAAAGGAAAGAAATTCATCTGAGTTAATGGATTAATGAAATGATTTAATACATGCACAGTGGTAGAACAGTGCCTGACACAGAAAAACTGAGCATTGCTAGTTATTGATACTATCGCTATAATGGTCTTCCGTACCAAATACCACGGAGAGGAAAGCCTGCTAGCAGTCATGTACTACTTGATATGAATTAGTTTTTTAAATATTTATTTATTTATTAGAGAGAGAGAATGGGTGTTCCAGAGCCTCTAGCCACTGCAAATGAACTCCAGATGCATGCACCATCTTGTGCATCTGGCTTACATGGGACCTGGAGAATAGAACCTGGATCCTTAGGCTTCACAGGCAAGTGCCTTAACTGCTAAGCCATCTCTCCAGCCCAGTATGAATTAGTTTTAAAAACCACTGTGCTTTCCCGGTCATCCTAATCAGTTAGTTCTGAGGGAAGAGCCATTTTGGAATTTCTTTGTTTTTAAAGGACCGATGTCTTCTTTTAATATTTTTTTTATTTATTTATTTATTTATTTATTTATTTATTTATTTATTTATTTGAGAGAGGGGGGAGAAAATAGACACACCAGGGCTTCTAGCCACTACAAATGAACTCCAGACGAATCTGGACCATCTGTACTCGGGAATCGAACATGGGTCCTTAGGAAGCTAAGACATCTCCCCAGCCCCATTTTGGAATTTCTAATGTGGGAGATGGTCGACAGTCATACCACCCTGAATGTGGCCCCATCTGTCTAATGTGGGAGACCTAATAAGCAAGACACGGGCCACTAAGCATCTGATTTCAGGGTGACACCCTTTGCCTGGGTGGAGGAGGGAGCATGAGTAGTCTTCAGGGTTAGCTGGCATGTCCACAGGTGCTTCCCAAGCTGGGCAGAGGGAGGAGGAGGGGCCCTGGAGGCACCTGAGCCCAGCTGCCTGCTTGCTGCGATGCTGGGCACTGCAGGGAGAGGGTGGGGAGATGGGACAAGTTAGAGATGATGATGAGCAAGCAGAGAGGAAAATGAAGCCCTTCAGCTGGCAGATGAGCGTACTAAGAACGAGATGGGCAGAAGTGTGAGGAGAATGGTGATGCAGGGGGAACCCAAGCAGGTTTTCAAACAGGCCTGGGTGGAAAGCTCTCTGGTCAAATACAATATAGCCAGGCATCCTAATTGGTGGTGGTCAGCTTCACCCCTGGCACTTGGGATTGCAGGGAGTCAGTCAAAGCCTTCAGGATGCCCAGTGCTGAGAAATCAGAGCCGGGCTGGGGAGATGGCACAATGGTTAAAGGGACCGATGGCAAAGCCCGTTGGCCCAGGTTCAATTCCCCAGTAGCCACGTAAATCCAGATGCACAAACTAATGCATACATTCGGAGTTCATTTGCAGCAGCCAGAGACCCTGGTGCTCCATTCTCATATTCAGAGTCTCTCTTTCTCCTTGCAAATTAATTAAAAATAAATTTTAAAAATAAGAGAAGTCAGAGCCCCAGAGGAAAGTTTGCCAATGAGGCCTTTGGATTAACAAGAGTGATAGGGATGGAACTGAAGCATGAGACTCTGCGGGCAGCCTTGCAGAAGAAATTCTGGACCATGTGGAAACTACCAAGGAAGACAGGAAGGGGCATCACCCCTTTCCAGAAAGCTAGTCTCCTAGTCCCCCCCACTTCCTCAGGCAGCAGACAGAGCTTCCTTGCAGAAGGTGTGTGACTGTGGTAGAACCCCCGCCCCAGCCCCTGGTTGGGGGTCTGGGTTTTCCTGCAGCTGCCTCTCAGGACACTTCTCAGAAGAGGTGATATTTGGCAATGTGGACCCCACTCTAAGGAAAGAATAGACTCCTTGGCATGGGGGTTGGGTCAGGGAAACCATGTCCGGGTATGTGGTGAAGGAAGGGGATCTGCAGAGAAGTGTGATCCACCATGGGACTTCTTCCTGGCAAAGCTGACCACGGCAGCCCCTGATCACATATCCAGGGGTTCCTTGTGCATTCAGAATTCCTCAGGAAGCTTCCTAGGCCTGGCAGGATCTGATTTCCTTTGCATGGAAGCCACTGCCCTGGCCCTAGGCTCAAACCTGGAAGAATTTCTTTCCATTCATTCTGCACAGCCTGTGACCTTTGCACTTGCTGATCCCTAATCTGTCTCTGGGCCCACAGACATTGGATTCCATGCGCAGGTCACATCCAACATCCATACTCCCCACTCCCTGCTCGGGCCCCAACTATTACCTCCTTTCCTCCTCTGTTGGGGATACCCCTCCTCTGCGAAGGGCCCATCCTCAGCTCACTAATTCCACCACACATAGGCCCAGCACCATTGCATCCCACCTAGAGTAGCCACCAGGATGACCAACAGACTGGCTTGTCCAGGGTCTAGTGTCCCTGGGGTGCAGAGCTTTGAGTGCCAAAGCCACTGCCCATCATGTCAGGATGAGGCCCAGCTCAACCAGTATGACTGTCATTTTTCCCTTGGAGGCCCTGGGCTGTGAGTGGTTTTTTGTTTGTTTGTTTTTCTGGTTGTTGAGTCTACTGGCCTTGCTCCATTGAAGTGCAAGCCTGTTCCTCTGTCCAACACTGAATCCTGCTTTTCCCTGATGGGCCTGAGGTGAGATCATGGCCAGAAGCAAGCTGGTGCCCAGCCAGTGTTTGTCGAGTGAATGAATGTGGGAGGCGTCGACTCTGCTTTGCATCAGTGGGAACCTGGGCATACCTTTCTCTTTGGGCCTCAGTTTCCCATCTGTCCACTGCTCTCCCAGTCTTGGGCCTCCAGCTACAGTGACTAGGAAGGCCATGCCCAGCTCAAGGAGAAGGACTGGGTGTGTGCTAGACTTCCGGGTGGGCCTGCAGAGGCACTAGAAGTAGGACAGGGCAGTGCCCTCCCTTTCCAGGCATCCCACCATCGCCTGGGCCATTTCTCGGCCCAGACATTGGGACCAGCTCCCCCCCCCCAGGTTGAGGCGTCCAGAGTAAGGTGCAACTGCAAAGCCCCCTCCCCTTCCACCCCCGGGGAAGCAGATGGGCCAGGCTTGGGCGGGTGGCAGAGACAGGACTGGCATTTGTGTCTGTGTGTGGTTTTTTAAAAATCTGACACATTTTTGTCACGTCTTGGTGCATCAGAACAGTAAAGGAGGCGGGAGTGTGAAGAATGTTTTAACTCGCAACTTTGTAACAGTTCCAGGTTCTCCTGGGCTCCTCCCCCTCCCTAGAGCCTCCACCGTGGAGCCTCCAAGCCCATCTGTTCCCCAGTCCCTGCTCCCTGCCCCCTCCCCACCCCATCCATCCATCCTTCCTTCAGTCAAGAAGAGAGATCATTGGAGTCAGAGGCTTGGCAGTCTGAGAGGAGTCTCAGCAAGATGGTAGGGGACTGGTTTCTGGTCCCTGCTTGACCTCACACTTGCTGTGGGACCTTGCATAGTTTTCAAGCTCTCTAGGCCCCCATCTGTGTGGGGTTCCTAAGGGTTAAAAATCCATCTCATCCCTTTTCGGTTCCCAGACTCTGCTAGGTATGTGAGTGTTTGGTTAAGAAATGACAAAAAACGGGCTGGAGAAATGGCTTAGCAGCTAAGGCATTTGCCTGCGAAGTCAAAGGATCCCGGTTAGATTCTCCAGGACCCACATAAGCCAGATGCACAAGGGGCACATGCATCTGGAGATCGTTTGCAGTATCTAGAGGCCCTGGTGTGCCCATTCTCTGTCTCTCTTCTCTTCTCTTCTCTTCTCTTCTCTTCTCTTCTCTTCTCTTCTCTTCTCTTCTCTTCTCTTCTCTTCTCTTCTCTTCTCTTCTCTTCTCTCTCTCTCTCTCTCTCTCTCTCTCTCTCTCTCTGCTTGCAAATAAATAAATAAAATAAAACAATCATTTTTTTTTAAATGAGAAAAATGCAGGTGGGATGAGAGGCTTGGGGTTCTGATCCTCCAGAGTGAATGATCCCAAGGTGGCGGATGGAGTCTCATTCTTAAAGTCAGGCCATGTGGGCCCCAACCCTCACCCAGGTAGGCCCTGTGGCAATAACCCTGGACATCGGAGGCAGCTGCTTTGAGGTCAGGCAAGGAGGAAGAGGCAAGAAGTACAAAGGACCCAGGAGTCCCTCAACTACCCAGTTCTCCTTCTTGGTCTCAAGAGGCCCCAGGAAGGGAGGTGGGGAGAGAAGACTGGCTCCTTAGCCACCAGCCCTGCAGTCCCCAAGCCTGCCTGGCACTAGCTTCCACTTGATTAGCCATGAAAATGCCAACTGGCCTGGAAAAGCAGCGTCTACAAGGCAGGCTGACAGGCACTGCCCCAGGTGGGCATGGGAGAGTTCAGGGTCATGGAAGGGCAGTGCCTTGGGGCAGCTCAGCCACGGCTTGGGCTCAGGTGTCACTCCCTCTCTCTGTAGTTCAGACACCAGGGCTTCTGGGTACCTTTGCCATTGCTTGCGACGGGGTGGGGCAGGTGGCTAGGACGCCATTGTCAGGATCAAGAAACAAGCCCCTGACTCACTCCTGTTTCTCGACTACCTCACTCAGAACACAGAAGTCCAGGGTTTGTTCAGAGCAAAGGCTGGGGAGTATGAGGCAGACAGGCACCAACCCACCCACCCTGTTGCACCTTTGAGAAGCTGTAGAGACCTCACTTAGGGATGAAGTGGCTCTGGGCACCCAGGATGGGCATCTGAGGGATCCAGTATGCCCCTTCCCAACATTGGCAGCCTTGGCCTGGACCCCAGGCCTGGCTGAGTCAGTGCAGAATCTCACCATATGGGCGCAGGGCGGCTGCAGGGGGTGGAGCTGCAGTTGCCATGAGAACCCGCACGCTGGCATTTCCTCTTTTGGGGAGGTTTCACAGGCAGTGTAGGCTTCTGAATCCCTTTTCTCTGTGTTTTTTAGGAAGGGATAAAGGGCAGGGGAAGGGGGTGGGAAAAGGCGAGGAGGGAGAGTGGTGGTACAGGCTGGGGCTAGAAGGAGCGGCTGCCATATGGGGCTGCTGAGGCCGGTCAGGGGCTGCTGTCCCCATAGTTCAGCCCAGTGAGGTCTAGGATCCCCTCTGATCTCTGGTTCAGGCCTTGGGGAAGTCTTCCTTAAATCACCCAGCATTGCTCCTTGCCTGAGGCTTCCCATCAATTTTCAGGAGGCTTTCTTTCTTGATTCTTTTTTTAAAAAAATAGTTTATTTATTTATTTATTTGAGAGAGAGAGAGAGAGAGGGAGAGAGAGAGAGGGAGAGAGAGGGAGAGAGAAAGGAAGAGGCACTGCAAACAAACTCCAGACACAAATGCCACCTTGTGCATCTGGCTTATGTGGGAACTGGGGAATCAAATCTGGGTCCTTAGGCTTTGCAGGCAAGCGCCTTAACCACTAAGCCATCTTCCCAGCCCCCTTTCTTGGTCCTTAACCTTTATCCATGTCTCTAAGTGTCTAGCCCTGTGAACAGTAACATAGGGAGCAACAGAGGGCAGAAGACTTGGGCACTACTCTTGAAATCCTCATCCAATAGGAGCCCATATCCACCAAGCCCCTCAAAATCCTTGGGCTTTTAGTAACCTGGCAGCAGAGTATTCCTTGTGGCTGGAGTGAACCTGTTAGGCAGCTTGTAGAACAGGGGACATATTGGGGGTGGGGTAGAAGGGAGGTGAGGCTTAGAGAATATGGGTACTGGTCAGAGAGGGAGCTTACACCTAGTCAGCTATCAGGGGCCAGGGGCTGGATGTGCTAAGAACATGTGTGCGTGCATGTCAAATAGACCTGTGCATGAACATGGCTCCAACTCTTCCTACCTGCAGCGCCTCCTTGAGCCTCAGTTTCTTCATTCTGTAAAACAAGCAGATAACATTGACCTTGAGGCTCTCCATGGTGTGACCATAAGGAAAGGCCCAAGCAGAGCTCATTCTGTATCAGCTGCTGTTGGTGTGGTCAGTTAGGACATGAGCCCAGCCTGGGGTGGAATAGATCCTGATCTGGACGAAGTGTCCACTCTAGCAGAGGTGTGGTATGGGATCCAACATGGCCACGATTTGTGGAGGAACCACCCTGGCAGGGGGCAGAGTGACAGACATTAAGTAGGGAGCTTGGAGTCTGGAGAAAGAGCCATCCATACTTGGCCCACTCCAGGCTTGAAGTAGGCCAGGCCACACTACTTGTCTGGCCCTCTCTGGGAGCCAGGGTGAAGACCATGGAATAAGGGTGTGTCCATGGGCTCCAGAGGCCTGCCGCCCGGCTTTCCTCCCATGAACAGTGGGATAGAGAGGTATGGCAGTGGACCTCTTCAGCTCCTGGTGCTACCTCCAGTTACAACAAAGCCTAGTCTGGAGCTCGACTCTGATGCCATCTCCTTCCATTCTTCTAGTAACCAGACAGTAGCATTATTCCCCACTTTAGGGGACTGGGGCTCAGAAACGATCAGCAACTTAACCAAGGTCATCCACTACTGGGAACAAGATCCACTCATTCTTTTTAAAAATTTATTGATTTATTTGAGACAGTGAGAGGGAAAGAAAGAGGGCAAAGGACAGAGAGATGGATTGGGTACACCGGGGCCTGTTGCTACTGCAAATAAACCCCAGATGCATGCGACACCTCTGCATTCTGGCTTACATGGGACCTAAAGAACTGAATCTGGGTCTTTAGGCTTTGCAGGCAAGTGCCTTAACTGCTAAGCCATCGCTCCAACCCAAGATCCACTCACTCTTAGGTCTGTCTAACTTGAGCCCTTCCTATGGCCAGGCCTCTTGACTTCTGACCTCCTCTGCGCGTCACCATCCTGCATGTCCAGTGGGCCACTGTGAGGGCTACAGGGCATGATGCTGAGCAAGGAGTAGAAGGTGAAAAGAAAGAGATGCTGAGGGCTGGACAGATAGCTTAGCGGTTGAGGCACTTGCCTACGAAGCCCAGGGATCCAGGTTCAATTCCCCAGTACCCATGTGAGCCAAATGCACAGGGTGGTGCAGTTCTTTTGCAGTGGCTAGAGGCCCTGGCACACTCATTCTCTCTTTCTCTCTCTCTCTCCAATAAATAAATAATAGAAAATTTTTTTAAAAGAATGAAAGAAATAGATTCTGAGCCCAACCCATCCCTGCTGTCTGAGGTCTAACCATGCCTTGCCAGCTCAAGCAGCCAGGAGAGCCCAGCTTGGGAAGGGCATGGTCTTGGCATCAGATGTCTGGAGACCATCTCCTGACTTTGCCACTTACTCACCTTCTCTGGAAGCTGGAGCTCGTGTTGGCACTCTACCAGTCAGACTAGATGAGGTTTGGCTGCAATAACAACCTTAACAACCTCAAGAGACTTCAAACAACCCAAGCTCCCTTTTCATTCTCTTATATGGGATAGCAGTTCCTCATTGCCCCTCAGGGCCCCAGGTTGATGGGTACCCCTTACCAAAATCGTTACCATAGCAGCAGGAGGAAACACGGCCAAGGTCACATGGGCTAAGAGTGCTTAGGGCTTCCCCTTGTAAGTTACTCAAGTAACTTTCACTACAGTTTCCCTGGACAAAGCAAGGCACGTAGCCACATCTAACTTCAGACGGGACAGGGGAAATGCAGCTCCTTACCCCGCGTCTAATGGGAAAAACTAGAGAACTAGTAAGTATTCAGCCGGGAGGGCCACAGGCACCTGCCTCACAGGAATGCCAGGGGCATGAGTGAACTAAAACCAACAGGGCCCCTGGCACTGAGAATGCACCTGATGAATGCAGGCTCTTCTCCCCCCCGCCAGCTCCAAGGAGAGCCTTCTCCTAGCCATCTCCCCCAGATAGATCATCTGGTGGGGTTGACAGTCCCCACCTCGAGGCTGAAAACCTTTGGCTCTGGAACACAGGCAGGTGGCAACTTCCCCGGGGAAGTATGGAATGATGGCAGCGGGGGCAGGAAGACTGGGCAGATGCCTTACTCCCGCTGAGCCATCTCTCTAGCCCAGTGCCCCTTTTAACAGATGAAAAAGCAGCTGATCCCAGTAATACCTTAACTCTATTAAGGGCTTCATAAGACCCAGATCAAATTACATCCCCTGCAATCGAACAGTAAATTCAATTCTGTTCAACAAACGTTCCATTCAACACCGAGAGGCCTAAGGGGTCTTGGTGGCCCACCCAACTGGGGACCCCGCCTTTCACTCCACAAGAAGATGGCCGCCCTTCTTGGCTAGAGGTCACAGATCTGTCCTAGAATCTAAATCGGTCCAAGATAAGCGAGTCCTGGTATAGAGGGAACAATAGCTGGGAGCGACAGTTTCTTGGGGCTTGGGCTCCTCAAGCCCAAGTAGACCAGAGCGGCAGGCTGGTGTTCAAAGCGTCTAGAATTCAGAGCCACCTTGACTCTGGGCCTTGAGTCCATAGGCACAGGGCTGGGTGACTTTGGGCAAGTCCTGTTTCAACTCTATAGGCTTCTGTCTCGTTCACTTTAGGGGTGCACGCAGGCCAGTCCTCATCCCTACCTTTCACCTCATGGTTCTCAAGGGTACCTTTGGCATCATCGGCCCCTCCCCAAAGTGAGGAGACTGCAGTGGGAGGGCCTTTCCCATCTTCCTAGTCCTTGCCCTTTACCCAGTGGGAGGTACCCTCCTCCAGGAGGGCTCACTGGATAGCAACCGTGGAACCCACCTTTCCTTCTCCTCACCAGACAGAAGGCCAAAGAGATCTGGGGAGCTCTGTAGTGAAGGAGAAATTGGAGCCCCAAAGCCAGGCAGGCAGGGGAGCATGTTACAGGTGGAGAACAGCTGAGCCATTGCTTGGAGGGAGGGACATCTGAGCTGGGTGAGTGACAGACATCACCTGAAGTATATACTGACATGGGGGGAAAAAAGATTTCCTTTTTTTTTTATTGACAACTTCTTTAATTGTAGAAAATGTCCCATGGTACTTCCCTCACTCCCCCCACTTTCCCCTTTGAAACTTCACTCTCCTTCATATCCCCTCCCCCTCTCAATCAGTCTCTCTTTTCAGTTTGATGTCATCATCTTTTCCTCCTATCATGATGGTCTTATGTGGTGTCAGGCACTGAAAGGTCATGGATATCCAGGCCATTTTGTGTCTATAGGAGCACGTTGTAAGGAGTCCTACTCTTCCTTTGGCATTTACATTCTTTCCGCCCCCTCTTCCGCAATGGACCCTGAGCCTTGGAAGGTGGGTTTGAGATATTTCAGTGCTGCGCACTCCTCTGTCACTTTTTCTCAGCACCATGGTGCCTTCTGAGTTATCCCAAGGTTGCCACCATCTGAAAAGAGAAGCTTCTCAAATAAAAAGTGAGAGTAGCATTAATATATGGGTGTGGACATTAAGAGAAGTGCTTACTGGGCAGTTTGGTGAGCATAGTATATACATTTAACAAGATACCAGCAGACATTGCACCCTTAGGTGTCATACATTTTCAGTATCAGGGATGTATTCCCCCCCCCCATGGAGCGGGCCTCAAGTCCAATTAGAGAGCAGTTGGTTTCCCCCATAACAGACATGCCACTATTGCACCCATTGGCTCATTTGGCCTGGGTGGCCAAATTTAAAGCTTGCAGTATTCACTGTTGAGTACCTTCACTGGTATTTTCTCTCTCCCATTGAACTGCATGCAGCATAGCTTTTTCCAACTTTCTGTCAGCTGGTCCACATGGAGGAGGCTGTCAGTTCAGCTCAGCTCCAGCAGGATTTCTCAGTGACCTTGCCACCCAAGTATGTGGAGTCTTCAGCCATAGGGTCTTACCATCTATTCCTGGTGGGAAACCAAGGGCCTCGGCAATGGCCTGTAATGTTTTGGGGGTATCTGTGACCTCCCTGGCCAACAACTCACTGGACGGTATCCCATCCCTGGCACTGAAAATTTTCTAGTAACAATCTATGGCTTCTGAGTGTTCCATTGTCCAGAAAAATAGGTTTCCAATATGACATTTTTATAGCCTCTTAGATTTTGAATTGCCCTCCCTCCACCTTTCCTTTACTCAATCTCTTCCCCTGACCTCACATGTTCTAGCAACACACACACACACACCGGCTGTAGCCGCAGGCAAGAGATGGTGAAGTTGTTTAGGAAGACAGCCTAGGCATCTCACAGCACAGTTCTGGAAGCCCAGGGAGGGTTCTGAGTCCCCATGGATTCTAGAAAGAGATCCTTTCTGACATAATGAATCCATGTCAGCAGCAGGAGTAGTAACAAACTCCTGACACTTCATGTGTGTTGTAGCTGCCATCTTATTTGATCCCCGTGGTGGCCCTGTGAGGGATACTTCTATGTCATCGATTTCTTTTTTTTAAATATTTTTATTTTTATTTATTTATTTGAGAGAGAGAGGCAGAGAGACAGAGAGAGAGAGAGGCAGAGAGAGAATGGGAGTGCCAGAGCCTCCAGACACATGTGCCACCTTGTGCATCTGGCTTACTGGAGGAATTCAGAACCATGGGCCCCAGAACTGGGACCTAAGAGGTCCCAGTACCAGTCACTACTCCATACAAATATGACCTTCAGAAAGAGCTGGGACTGTTCTTTCTAGATTTGGCCTTCCCATATTCTGGGTATGATCCAGGCTACATGGTGTTCAGATTCCTGTAGCATCCAGGCAACTTTGTCACTTACCATCGTTAGATCAGTTGGGTTTCATTAGCCTGTTTGGCTCTTTCAATACCAACATGCAAATTAGCAGAAAGTGTTAACTGTTCATTGGGTCTCTGTCGGTCAATTGCTTAGTCAAAACATATTTGCTACATACCAGGCCCAGGGATGCAGTGGTACAAGAGAGAATGAGCTCATGCTGCCCTTCCACAAATAAGGAACTTGCTCTTCACGTACTTCGTGCCATCAAACGGGGCATTTGTATGTGGGCATGGCTGCATGGCCATGCCATAGCTGCTTTTTCCAGTGAGGGCTTTCTTCCTCTACATGTCTCTTCTGTCTGTCCCTGGCTTATGAAGTTCACCACTGAGGCCAGATATACTGTAGACCCAGCCCCTAAAACACTGACACCACAGGGACTCACCAGTGACTAAGGTCAACCACCAAGCCTCCATACAGCCTGTCTGTACCTTTCCCTACCCCTGTCCTTATCCCATCTTGCGTTGGCCACCTGTGGCCTCCCCTCTTCCCTGTGACAACCCTTCAGAGTCCCTTTGGCCTGTCACATCCTTAGGCCGCTGCATCTTTGGCCTAGCCTGTCTTCTTGCCACCCTCCATGTGGCTTCCAGAACAGGAGGAACTGAGAATCCAGGACAAGGGTCCTGTCTGGATGGGACCCAGCCCTGGGCTCTAGGCTCTAATGAGCTGACTCACTGCTCAACCCAGACAAAACCTGTAGGGTTCAGGCTGCCCCCTGCCGGATGCCCAGGGTTGCCATGGTGACCCTCTGCCAGTCTTCCCTGCATGGAGACAATCAAAAAATAACAGTGACGACTCCTTTATTCTGTGTCCCACCTGGGAGCCATTTAAGCCTCCCTACTCCTTTTGACATGTAATAATTTTTTTTTTTTTGCTTTTAAGATTATCCTGAAATCTCACTTCCTCTTCTTCCCCCTCACTAACAGCACAGTCTCCAAGGGCTTTGGTTCTTAAAAGCACACACAAACACGCATGCTGGGCACATGTTTACACTCCATGCCACAGACATCAAATTGGCCTCCCAGTGCTTCAACAGCGAAGTCCCAGAGGAGGCACAGCCCGTCCTCCTTAGCTGCCCACCGCTTCATAGTTTGCAAAGCCCTCTCTGACCTGATGGCATACATGGAGACTGTCACCCCCACTCTAATCCCCTTGTAAGAAGAAAATGTCACCTGCTGTCTGAGTAGGGCTAGAACTAAACCTCCCCTACCTTCCTGTCCTTTCCCATCACTTCCTGTCATTATAGAGCTGTGGGTAGGAGTGGACAGCTCTTGGTTCTCTCTCTGTTTCCCCCTTGCCCCACCTTGAGCAGTACCAGGAGCTATTATGTTGGGCATTGCTATAAATGGGCTGGGACTGTGAGGAGGCTGGCCTGGGCTGTTGGACATGGCTGGGGACCTTGGGCTGTGGGGGGTTGCAGCTGGCCTTATCGTCAGGTACCCTGGCGATGGTGACTGGCCCTCCCTGCCCTCGGGCAAGGTTGTAGTTTGCCCTGTCATCACCCAGAGTGGGCAGAACTGGCGAGGCCCTCCCCCCTTTTTGATCCCAAAAGCATCTGATCATTCCATATGTCAGGCTTTGCCCCCCGCCCCCCACAGTTCCTGACCTTGTGCCTAGCTGCCCAAGAGACCCTTATGTGGCTGAAGTCACGTAACTTTTCCCGCCACTTCTGTTCTCTCCCTTACAGCTCCTCCCTTGCAATTCTGAAGTCACGTAGCTTTTCCCGCCACTGTCTCCCTTACACTTGTGCCTTTCAACCAATTAGATAGCAACCCATAAACTATGTGGCCAATCGCCAAATAGTCTGTATGTGCCATCTCAACCTTTCTCGGTGTTTATAAACCCACTCCCCTGTTGAATAAATGAGAGGGTGCTATCCATCAGACTGCCTCCCGGGTGTTCATTGCCCATCGCACTCACCCACTCCAGGACCCTGCTTCCCCCCAACTCCTCCTGCTGCACCCAGGATGCTGGTGGCCAATGACCCCTGGGGACAGTGAGGACCCACACTATTATACTCAGGTGACCCCACAAGACCCCTACCACCCTCACAACTGCTCTGGTTTCCGTTTTCCACCTGGAGATCTGGCCACCAGCAAACCAGTCTCTCCTTGACAGGTTCTTGCCTCTCCAGCTTCATTCTGTAACCCCTGCCCCCCTGCTGCCTTTTGTCCTTCCCCCTGTCGTGTCCTGTCTTTGCTGTCCCCATGCCTGAGTAGAACTGGTCCTCACAGCTCCATTGTGACTTCCAGGTCCCACACCGCAGACCCATCCAAGCCATTGTCTCAAACCTTCCCTTTATACTGGGCACAGGCATGGCCGTTGACCACACATGTGCAAGGTCATCCTCCAGACGTGTTTTCAACAAAGCCCTCTGTCAAAAAAAAAAAAAAAAAAAGGCACTGACGTCGAACGCATCATCACCTAGCACGTTTGCTCTGAATTTGCAAATAGCTACATAGGCCACACATTGGCCCAGAACATTCCTGCTGTGTACTTGTTAAAACACATTCACACTAGATAGTCAAAGACGGTTTGACTATATGGGTTTTCAGAGACTGCAGACGGCTGTCCTTGTCACTCTTATCTCTGTCCCAAGTGACCTCTGCCAACAGGGAGGCGGAAGGCTCATTCCTAGGATACATCTTGAAGGCACTCCCCTGACTTCGTGTATGCGATGTTTTCTTTTTCTTTTAGTACTGGGGATTGAATCCAGGGCCTCACACATGCTGCTGAAGAAGTGCTTTGTCACCGAGCCATGGCCCTGTCCCCCTGCCAACGTTGGACCTGGGCTGTACAAATCAAGTCCTACAACAGAAAGGACAAAGCTGAGAGCCTGTAGTCCTGTTGGGGTCCAGGTGCAGGACTTTGGGGAACACTGGTGTGAGGTCCAGGTCTAGTTCCTACTGTCCCTCACCTCAGGTCCTCATTTAACAGGGCAACGGGGAGCATTGGGATCCCAGGGGAGCTGAGGCCCGCCTGAGGGTTTTAGCCCTGGAGAATAGGTAAAGAGAAATGGGGAGCCAGGGGTGACCCTTAAGAAGGGGCTATAGGTCGGTCAGTATGATGCTGGGGGCCTCAGCCCCAACTCACGTGTTGCTCTCTGAGACTCAACACGCTCTGACTTCCCTTTCGCAGCAGGTTCACCTCACATCCAAAGAGGGTGGCTCGAGGCTAAGACAGGTTTGACTCTGCAGTCTATACCCAACCCCCACCCCCACCCCACCCCTGGTATACTATGGTTAGAACTTGGCAGTGTGGTCCAGCCTATTGGCGACTGTAGACAACTGTGTGTGTGGTCAGGTCTCAACTAAGTGACGAGTCGGCTGACAGAGTGGCCATGTGCATATGCACACAAGTGGCCATCCCAGTGCTCCAAGCTTAGCTATGTGACCTTAAGATGGTGACTTTCCATCTCTGAGCCTCAGCATTTTCCTCTGCAAAATGTCACTTTAAGTGTGCCTGCCTCATACAGCCGTCACATCTGCGTGCTCGGCACAGTTCCTGGCACACAGAAAGTGCAACAGAAATGCTGGCTCTTACGTGAATGCTGATGCTGTAACTGGGCCGTATCTGGTAATCGTGGGACTCGACCTCCTCACCTGTAAAATGGGACTGATGAGGCTACTGAGTGACTCCGTACCAAAGCCCTCCCTCTCTCCCAGCCACCGTCTGACCCTGTCCTTCCTAGATGTCCCAGAACAGAGCCCCAGGTGATGAAGGCAAGGAAATGAATGCCTTCTGTCTGTCCGTCTGTCTGTCTGTCAGTCAGCAATGGTGGTGTCAGTTGTCATAGAGAAGGGGAATCTGCAAAATAGTCAAAACAATATTTCCTCTGTGACTGCAGCAGCCCAGCTGTTCCCTTTCAGGAAAAGTGCTGAGGGCTGAAAACAAAATAAAGGAACAATAATAGAGAGATGCGAGGAAAGAGGGATGGGAGGGGGAAAGGACAAAGTGAATAGGAAGTAAAGGGCACGGGGTGGGGCAGTAGGGAGGTATGCAGGGTTGTGCCAAGCCCATTCCTGGGTTGCCTGGAATGGCATTCGGCAAAGCTGTCATTGGCCCAGCATCTGCGTGGAGCCACCAGTGTGCCTACCCTGAAGAAGCAGCTGAGTTCAAAGGAGACAACTGTGGTCCTTAGCATTGTAATTGTGTTTGTGGCTCGTCCTGCTCCACCTGGAGGAGGCCCTCTGGCCCTGGGCCTTTTAGTCGTGGTGGCCCTGGGCTGGAGAGATGGCTTAGTGGTTAAGGCACTTGCCTGCAAAGCCTAAGGACCCATGTTCTACTCTCTAGATCCCAGGTAAGCCAGACACACAGGTGACGCAAGCACACGAGGTCACACATGTGCACAAGGTGGCACACTGTCGGGAGTTCAGTTGCAGAAGCTGGAGGTCTTGGTGTGTCAATTATCTCCCTCTCATAAAAAAAAAAACAAAAAAACAAAAAACGGAAGGAAGGGAGGGAGGAAGGAAGGTGCCCTGTGTCAGGAAGGGAGACCTGTAGAGAATGTTCTGGCACATTCAGCCTCTGAGTCTACTGGAGGCCATCTCAGTCCCTCCATGGTCCTCACAGACCTCACCCTTTGCGCCTGCTCCTCCATTCTCTGATGTGCCTGTCTGCAGACTGGATCCCACTACTCCTGAAGGTATTCCCCGAGGAAGACCCCTGGATTCTTGTCCTCCCACTGCCTCTTTCCTCCACTGCAATTCTGGATACCCTCCACCTCCCATCAGACCCTTCCATAAACAAGACTAACCTCTGCCCCTGGTGGACCTGGGCACCCTCACCTGTGGCTCCTAGTGCCCTCTGGCCAGGATGAGACAGACTGGTACAGTCAACATTTGGGAGGGAGTGTTTGCAGCTCTCCAGCCTCACTCTGCCCACTTCTAAACTCACACTAAGGAAACTGGGCTCCCAGCTTCTTCATGTGGGTAAAACAGCTAGTTCTGGGCTCATGCCACCCAGCCCTGAGTAAAACTTTTTATTTTTATTTTTTTTGGTTTTGCTAGGCAGGGTCTCACTCTGGTCCAGGCTGACCTGGAATTAACTATGTAGTCTCAGGGTGGCCTTGAACTATCAGCGATCTTCCTACCTCTGCCTCCCCTGGAGCCCTTCCTCGTACACTTGAACTCTTTAGAGGGCCGTCATTCACTTCTCTGTGGCCTCGGGAGAGTTAGCGGCAGGCCTCTGTTTCCTGGCTTGTGTGGTGGGATGCCTTCCTCCTGAGGCTGGGGAGAATGTCAAGTCAGTTACCACTGAGCAGCCAGAGACCTTCCTTGTGTCTCTGTATTATTGTCCCTTTGTTTTATTTTCAGCCCTCAGCACTTTTCCTAGGTGTCATCTGGCACCTGTAAGCACAGAATTAAGGCCCGTTGACTGGCCCCAGCGACACAAGGCCTGCCTGTCCTCTGGTCCAGTGTGGAAGAGTCTGCTCTTCCTGGATGTCAGCTGACCTGGCCCAGCCGCAAAGCCTCTGCCCTTCCTGGGTACCCATGCAAGTGGAAAGGCCTCAAGAGCCCAGTAGAAGTGGTCAGCGGGGACATTTCTGGGCTTGCCAAGTATGGCTCGTACCCCCCCCACACACACACACACATACACACACCCAGAAGAGCAAGGCTGGTGGTCTCTGGTCTGATCCTTCTAGAAATAGTGCTGCCCAAGCACTCCCCTCCTGCACACAGAGGTGTGACCTGTATTCAGGATGCCAAGAGGAGGGGAGTCCGAGCTTCAGCCTCACCCTGAGCTATAGCTAGCTTCCTCAGCTAGGCACCTCAGCCCCCTTTCCCTCCCATCCCTGCCCCCACCCCTGGGCTCTCTTTGTTGCTATGACAGCAGGGCTCTGGGAAGCAGGACTCCTTGTGGGGACAGAATCAGAGTGAGGCCATGGGGGGTATAGCTCAGTGGTGGAGCATCTGACTGCAGAGTGAGGCCATGGGTGTGCCGGTCTCTGGCCGCACATATGTGCCTGGATGGGCGGATGTCCTCTGCATGCCACTTGTGAAGTGGGACTGGAGGCTGTGTGTTTGGGTGAGGTCCCTTCCAGGCCACATGCCTAGACAATGCACATTTCCTGGACACGCAGCTAGAGCAGAAGCAAGAGTGAACAGAGCTTGTGTTAGTCGCTCCTTTGCTGGGGCTGGAAGGTCCAGGGGCTTCAACGGGGTGTCTGCCCTCTCACACCTCCGCCAGTTCATACGTATGCCCGTAGGCAGTGCTGTCTCCACTTTGCACATGGGGAAACTGAGGCCTCTCCATACACTTGTTCATTCACTAGACTCACCCCAGGCTACCAGCCAAGATAAGACTGTGCTGGAGCCACTGCCCCCCAAAACGTGTCTAAAGGACATGTGGTATCTTACACCCCTAGGCTATCTCTTCCCCAGCCCCCCAGTAAGGCTAGTCACGGTCCACCACGATGGAGCATGACTTAGCTTTGCCCCTGCTCGCTCTCCCATTCCTAGAGCTCCTTGCCAGCTTAAGGAAAGACCACCAGCCCTCCAAGGTGACTCTGGAGCCACTCCTGAGCTGCACTGGTGAGATGTGTGTGGGCTGCAGAGCAAACACAGGCATGAGGAAGAAAGGCCTTCAAGGCAGCAGCCTTATACTTGTCTGGGACCAGAAGGCCTGAGGATGGAGAAACAGGCATAGAACCCCTAGGGGTGCTCACCTGCTTGCCACACTCCAGGCATGAGCTGGCATTTGTTTCTAGCCATGAGCTGTGGACAGATAACTGCTCTACCTCCAGGACATTTAGTAAATGTGAAAATGTGGCTGCCAAGTTCAAGGGTGGAAAGAGTTGGGTGCTAATAAAATGAGTGGCCATGAGATCCACCTTCTGTCTGCTGCTTCCATGACCCTTGGGAGAATGATGAGAAGTGAGGCCTCTGGCCCATACTTTTTTTTTTTTCAAATTTTTAAAATATATTTTATTTATTTATTTGATAGAAAGAGGCAGAGAGAGAGAACAAGAGAGAATAAGAGAGGGAGAGAATGGGCGCACCAGGGCCTCCAGCCACTGCAAACGAACTCGAGATGCATGCGCCCCCTTGTGCATCTGGTTCATGTGGGTCCTGGAGAATCAAACTGGGATCCTATGCCTTTGCAGGCAGACGCCTTAACCGCTAAGCCATCTCTCCAGCCCCAGCCCATACTTTTCATCTCCCACTCCTGGCTCCAGCTTCCTGATGTATAGAATTTTTGCAAGCTGGTAGTCCAGACTTCCTCCTCCCAAGCCCCTTGCCCCACCCCCGCCCCAGGAGGGATGACTGGGTAGCCCTTCTTGTCCTGCTGGGGGGTGGGGAGGATCGGGACTTTCAGACAAGGCTTTTCCAAGATTGTGAGCATGGGAGGAGGGGTGTCTGGGTGTGTGGTGGTGGTGGGGGGAGTTCTGCCATCTGAGTCACACGGGGACTTCTTGAGGGCGTACCCTGCTTGTCTCCTCACTTGCCTGCTGAGCTGCCTCAACAGAACAGGTATTTATGGCTGGTTTCACACCCTGGCAGGTGGTGTGAACACACTTGGTGTACACACCCAGATTTTGATTTGAGACTGCAGGGAACCTTCCTGAGGCCTGAGACCTGAGGCTTTCTAGATCTCTCCATCTCTAGCTGCCAGCCTGAGCCACATCAGCTGCCCCCATGAAGAGGACTCCTCTCAAGGCCACCTCTGTCCAAACTCAAACATCACTGCTGGTCACCAGGGCCAGGACCGGCTGCTATGCGATCTGGCTTCACCAGGGCAAGCCATCTCATCTCTCAGCCTCGCTTTCTATGACATGGACACCATCCGCCCCTTTCAGGGCAGCAGCCCTTGGCTTCAGACATGGCCAGTGAAAACCTGTCTAGCTCAGCCTGCTCCTGTGCTCAACCTTACTTCCAGGGCCCTTTTTTTTTTTTTTCTTACTGTCTCATGCACAGACCCATGAGTGTTTGTTTACCTACCACTGCCAAGTTCATTTCCTAGGTGAGAGAAATGCCACATGGGACAGGGACAGAAAGAGATGCTTTGTTCTGCCCTTAGGATCCCTGGGTACCAGGGCACCTGTTCTCAGGCTCTGTTTATACATGTTGTGGGGGCTCAGGACATGCTTGACAGAGAGGGCTGGACAGGGAGGACACTGCTCACGACTGCTGCTCTTTCTCACCAAGCCTTTCGTGGGCCTTGGTGCGGGGAGGGGAAGGGGGAGCTTTGCCTATGGGCTATGGGCCTTGGAGAATGGAAGGAAATGGAGAAAGATCTGCTTAGGACTCTTAACTCAACATCAATGACAGAGACAACAGTGCTTCACACCCCTGTACACAGCTTGCAGATCTACATCACCACACAGGTACATTTTCCAAAAACTGAATACCCACAGAACAGACAGCCCACTGCCTACCCTGGCCTCCTGGTCAGAGTGGCTCAGCTTCCTCATGGCAGAGCTGTGCTGGCCTTGCCCCAAGGGACTGGATGGTTTATCTCCCTGAAGCCTCAGGATACTCTGGAACAGAAGTTGAAGCAGGCAGGAAAGGGAATTGCCCAAAGAAGTCCACATTCTAGAAAGTTCTCCCTGTCTTTGCACCCACTCATTCCCCTGTTTGCAGATAGGCCCCATTCCATGCTACAGGGAGTTGAGGTAGGAATGCATAAAGCCAGGCCCTCTGCCTGGAGGCATCATCTTCCCTTGGTGGAAGGAAAGTCTCTTCTGGTTTACTGCAGGAAGGGACCTTGAACTATGGTCTTCAGGGGGTTTGTCAGATATTTTGTATGTAACAGAAGAGTTGGCATGGTCAAGATTGACAGGAAAGGGGGTGACATACCTATGCAGGTGGAGCAGAGCCTGTGTCATCTTTAAACACCAAAGGTTCCCTCCTGTCACCCCACAAGTCCCCCAAGTCCTATGACCCCAGGATGTGACCTGAAATCACTTAGATCCCGCCATCCCCATCAAGGCCTGGCCCCGGGATAAGGGAAGGAAGAGGGCCCCAGCCTGACCCAGAGCTCTGGATCTCTCCTGACCTGTGGCCATCCTTGCTATCTACCTGACCAGTTCACACAGATGTTCTGCTCTCACCAGTAGCCAGAGACTTGGTTGGGTACACCTGTCACCTGCCCAGAGATCTGGCCTGCCTTGCTATCCCTTGTCCCTGGCACACCCATTCTCTCTCTCTTTCTCTGTCTCTCTCCCTGTCTATTTCTGTAAATCTCTCTCAAATAAACAAATAAAAATATTTTTAAAAAAAAGAGAGAGAGAATGGGCACACCAGGGCCTCCAGCCACTGCAAACAAACTCAGATGCATGCACCCCCTTGTACATCTGGCTTACACGGGTTCTGGGGAATCCAACCGTGGTCCTTTGGCTTTGCAGGCAAGCGCCTTAACTGCTAAACCATCTCTCCAGCCCTAACGATGCTCTTTCTTGGGACATCTAAGAGAGTTTTCCTTAGAATCTAGAGTGGACACACAATCCTGAGAGCTGTCCCTTAAACAGGTTCCACCTGCTCTCTGACCAGACTATCCTGGCTGACAACACAGACCCCTCACGTGACTGCTCTACAGGCAGGTAATGGACAGGATGGGAGTCTGGGGCAGGAAGAAGGTTCCTGGCTTGCCATCTGCCACACTGTGCAGCTGGCAGAGGCTAAGTTTGAGGTCCAGCTGCTGGAGGGAGAGGCGGGAGCCCCAGACTCTGGATGTTTCCATGCTGGCTTGCTGTGCAACCTCAGGCAGACACAGGGTCTCTCTGTGCATGTGCTAAGCAGGCCTTGTGAGAAAGGACAAGGCTATACAAGATAACATAGGGGGGAAAGGGAGGACCCCCAGGAGAAGAGGCTAGCTCAAGTCTCATTTGTTAAGATCTTGGGGGATTCTTCTCTCTTCTAGGAGCCCCTGGTGCACCCATTCTCTCCCTCTCTCTCTCTCTCTCTCTCTCTCTCTCTCTCTCTCTCTTCTCTGGCTCCTTCTGCTTGCAAATAAATAAATAAAGTATTTTTTTAAAAAGATTAAGTATTAGCTGGGCATGGTTGCACACACCTTTAATCCCAGCATTCGAGAGGCAGAGGTAGGAGGATCGCTATAAATTCAAGGCCACCCTGAGACTACATAGTGAGGTCAGCCTGGGCGAGAGTGAGATCCTACCTCAAAAAAAAAAAAAAAAAAGATATACTTGGGCTGGAGAGATGGCTTAGCAGTTAAGGCACTTGCATGTGAAGCCTAAGGACTCATGTTCTATTCTTAAGATCTCACGTAAGCCCAACGCACAGGTGATGCAAGTGCATAAGGTTGAACATGCACACAAAGTGGTGCATGTGCCTGGAATTCAACTGCAGTGGCTGGAGGCACTGGCATGCCAATTCTCTCTCTTTTGCTCACTCTTGCTCTTGCTCTCTTGCATTTAAAAAAAAAAAAAAAAAGCCAAAAAAAAAAAAAAAAAAAAAGATATATTCTACTGGGATGTTGAGATTGGGAGGGATTGCCTGTTGAACCAACCCAAGTTGTGAGTCCAGCCTGTGCCCTGTGTGCTCACTAGCTAGGGATCTTGAGGTGGGGTGGGGCATCTGGAAACCCCCAACCCACATGGCCAGTTGGGGGAGGACAGCTTCTCCAGGCTCAGGCCACTCACCTTGGCTTTGTGTGGCCCCTGACAGAGCTGAACATAGTGTGGACACTCCTCAGACTGCTGGGTTTCATCCCATCTCTGAGATCATAGACCCCAGTCTAAAGGCCAGTAAGGATTCTAAGCCCTTCACCACTAAGGAGACAACTCTAGCAGCCCTACACTTAGCCCCGGCCTGCCCCACCCAAGAAACCCTCTGACACGTCTAGCTCTGGAGCTCGTCCTCCGTGTCTCCTCTGCTCCCTTGGTTGGGTGGATGCCTGTGGATAGTAGAGCCCAGTGTGCCAGGCTCCTTGGCAGCCCGACCCTTTCCCGTGCCCCTCCCCCAGCCGTCCTGGGCTCATAAACAGCTTGGTGAGGGAAGAAGCTTCATTAGGCCTGATCTAATTATGAAGGTGGGTGGAGAGAGGCTACCAATTCTTGAAGCCTACTTTGCACAGGGAATGTCAGACGTGTCCACTCCTAGGACCCTCCTCACAACCTTCCAAGCGAGGCAGGCATGACGGTCCCTAGGCAACTAGAATAGAAGGCAACTCCTCAGAGAGGGCAAGGTGGCACAGTCAGCAGTGGCCTCCCTGGAAGGTGCACCATGAGGACCTCTCAGCTCCTCCTTGGACAACCTCTGAGGCCGGGGCGTGGCCTCTGCTGCCTACTGCCTGTTGTTCATTGCACTCTTGGCCACCCCGAGCTCTGTGTCTCTGGACTACCTCTCTCTAGCACTACCTGATTCTACACGGGGTCACATGGTAAAAGATGGAGCATGGGACCAACTGGGCTCTGTCCCCAACACCCATGGTCCTGGCCCTCTGCGATGGTGGGGGAGGGGGCAGCACTATGCCAGACAGCCCATCCCCCCCTTCGTTAGTTTTAGCTAACAAGCTGTTTATGGGTGCAACATGACACCTGCCTTCTTCTTTATAAACTCAATGATTTATAGGCATATTAGTGGCCAGGCTGCCGCCCTGGATCCCAACCAGACAGGACGGGGCAATGCAGCTGATACTGGCTCTCTCCCACCATCAATTATTAAGGAGCCCTCCTGCGTTTTGCACATAATTACATGCGCCGTTATGGTTGGAACTCCCTGCTCTAAATCCCTCTGGAGCAGGGCCCAGCCAGCCCCGCAGGGATGCCATAGCCCAGGGACCCAACAGACTGTGAGAGGTGGTGGCAGTCTCAGTCTCCCACCCCCTTGACCAGCATGGGCCTTCCCTGGGGCCACTGTCTCCCTGACCATGGGATTGGGCCTTTGAACCTCTGCTCTCTGCACTTCCCACCTGTACAGCCGACTGCCCCTTCTTTGACTCAGCTCCTAGATATCTGTCCTGACTCCCCAGTGCCTGCTTCCAACGTGTGCAAACACAGTGCACTACACTGGGTGGTCTTGCTTGCTAGACCATGGACTCTGGGGACATGGAGAAAGCTGTGGTAAATGTTGAATGAATGAATGATTGAATGAATGAAGAATGGATGGAAAGATGGATGAGTGAGTGAGTGAGTGGATAGATGGATGCCTCACCATCTCTCCGCTAGTGTTTACCAAAGCACCTACCCTACCATACTAGGCCAGGAAATCTCTTCTGGTTGTTTCTCCTACTCTCAAGTACCGCAGACTTTTCTAGTTTGGGTTGGGATCCCCTGTGGCCAGTGAGGCCTGGACCCTCCATCTCTATACCGTCAAGGTGGAGGGAGGGCACATCCTGGCAATTTCACCTCTACTGTATGGCCTGGGGAAGCTGCCTCCTTACTCGTGGATGATAAAAATTCCCAAAAGGGGCTGGAGAGGTGGCTTAGCAGTTAAGGCGTTTGCCTGCAAAGCCAAAGGATCCTGGTTTGATTCCCTAGGACCCACGTAAGCCAGATGCACAAGGGGGTGCATGCACCTGGAGTTCGTTTGCAGTGGCTGGAGGCCCTGGTGTGCCCATTCTCTCTTTCAAAAATAAATAAATAGGGATGGAGAGATGGCTTAGCGGTTAAACGCTTGCCTATGGAGCCTAAGGACCCCGGTTCGAGTCTCGATTCTCCAGGACCCACGTAAGCCAGATGCACAAGGGGGTGCATGCATCTGGAGTTCGTTTGCAGTGGCTGGAGGCCCTGGTGTACCCATTCTCTCTCTCTCTCTCTCTCTAACTGCCTATTTCTGTATCTCTCTCTCTCAAATAAATAAATAAATAAATAATAAAATATTAAAAATAAATAAATAAATAATATATATATATGTATATATATTTTTTAATTCCCATAAGGGTGTGATTTTGATTACTGAGGACCTATGCAGGGCCTGTCACATCATAGATGTTCAGTAATGTGCCTTAACCTCAACCTTTATCTGTCTTTTAACTGAGTAAAGTTGAACTGAAGTGAATTGGGTTGAATTGAGTCGCTGTGGTCACACCTTCTCTTGTCCATACGTCTGTTTTCAAAGTCCCCCGCTGGATAACTGTCACCCGCCCTGACTCATGAGGGTATGCATGTACCCCAGGCTGATTAGTCAAGACATTCCTGCATCTCATCCCACACCTATTTAGGGGGAGGAAGAAAAACTCTCCCATATGGCAGAAGAATAGTTAGAATCTGTGCCCTCCCTATGTCAACAGCAGAGTGAGGACCAAGCCCTGGATGCTGCTAGATTTGAAAGCCCAAAGCGCTCTCTCTTGCTCTCTCTCTCTCTCTCTCTCTCTCTCTGGAGAGCAGATGCCTCAGTCTCCTCTTATATAAGAAAACATGATATGGGCCGGATGTGGTGGCACACGCCTTTAATCCTAGGCAGAGGTAGGAGGATCACTGTGAATTTGAGGCCAGCTTGAGGCTACATAGTGAATTCCAGGTCAGCCTGGGATAGAGCAAAACCCTACTTTGAAAAACCAAAAAAAAAAAAAAAAAAAAAAAAAAAAAAAAAAAGGAAGGAAGGAAGGAAATATGTTAGGATGGACCCATGGGGTCCTTGAGACCAGATGAGTTGCTGTGTGTGGATAACAGTTGGTGGCACTGTGTTGCTATGAGAAGCACCCAGAGCATGTAGTGTGAGATGGGCCACTCCCTCTCCATTCTCTGAGAAGTTATGCTCCCCTGTGGAGGTATCTGTGCTCAGTTCATAGGGTGTGCTGTTTTTTAAAATATATGGGTGGGTTTAGAAATCAGCTTTTTAAAATATATATTCTATTTATTTACTTGAGAGAGGGAAAAGAGAGAGAGAGAGAGAGAGAGAGAGAGAGAGAGAGAATGGGCGCACCAGGGCCTCCAACAACTGCAAACGAACTCCAGATGCATGCGCCCCCTTGTGCATCTGGCTTACATGGGTCCTGGAGAGTCGAACTGGGAACCTTTGGCTTTGCAGGCAAATGCCTTAACTGCTAAGTCATCTCTCCAGCCCCATAGAGTGTGCTTTTTAAATTAAAAAAAAAAAAATTTACTCATTTACTCCAGATGCATGCGCCACTGTGTTCATCTGGCTTCCATGGGCTCTAGGGATTCGAACCTGGGTCCTTAGGTTTTGCGAGCAAAAGTCTTAACCATTAAGCCAGCCCCCAGGGTGTGCTTTTGAACTTGATGTAAATGTGGCCACCTTGGATGCATCTCCGCACTGCATTGTGGGATTGCCTGTGCTGACACTTGTGACTTCTGTGTGTCCCCATCATTGCTTGGTGTTCCATTGTGGGATCAGACCATATTCTGTCCATCCCTCTCCTATCGAGGGCCACTGCGAATGCTCTGGACTCTTGTTGCCGTGTACCTTCCTGTGCCGGCCTTCGTATGTCTCAGTGATGTTGGCAGGATGGGTGATAGAATGAGCATCTTTTCAACCTTGCCGGACAGCCACCATGTCTCTGTGCTATTCTTCATCCCACTAACAACAGGCATGTCACCTGCACTATCCTCTTGTCCACAGCCTCAGTGGGAGCAAGGAATGGTTGCATGCACATCACAGCATGTTAGCTGTGCCTGTGACAAATCACCCCCAAACGCAGGGGCTTAAAATAAATCAGTATGACTTCACAGTTCGTGCAGGGTATGAGGCCAGGTGAGGCAGGGCTGGTGTTACTGGCTCAGGGTCTCTTGAGTCAAGGTCTTCAAGGAGCTGTGATCTTCCCAGGGCTCTACCCAGGAAACACTCCCTGCATGGAAGGTCGTGGCTCTCACAGCTGTTGACTAGAGATATCATTTCCTTCCTATGAGGACTTCTCAGTGGGCTGCTTGGGACACAGAAGCCCCCACCACCACAGAGACCCAAGATGAGCAAGCTCTTGCAATCTCATCTCAGAAGAGCACATCTCTTCTGCCATAGGTTACTCATCAGAAGTGAGTTGGGCAGGCTAGGGAGATGGCTCAGAGGGTAAGATGCTTGCTAATGCAACCGTGTGGACCCAAGTTCAGATCCCTGGAACCCGCATAAAAGATGGAGGCAGTGAAGAGCGCTTGCAATTCCAACGCTTCTACTACAGTGAGACAGGAGACAGAGACAGGAGAATCCCCAGAAGTTCACAGGCCAGCTAGCCTGGTGTATACAGCAGTGAACAAGAGACTCTGGAACAAAGTGGAAAGCAACGTTGTTCTCTGACTTTCATGCATGCTCCATGACGCTTGTGTGTGTGTGTTTGTATGTATGTGTGTATATGTATGTGTGAGAGAGAGAGAAGTGAGTCCGACTAGGGGTTTAGTTCTGTGGTAGAACATCTGCAACATCTGCTTGGCATGTGTGAGGCGCTGGGTTTGAACCTAGCACCAAAAAAAAAATAAATAAATAAGTCAATTTATATAGCCACGCTCAAGTGCAGCAGGTGACACTGTGTGGGGGACCAGAAGGCAGAACCACTGGGGACCATCTTAGGGCTGTATATCACAAGGCACCTGAGGCTCAGAGAAATGAAATGACCTGTCCAGGACCACACAGCTGATAGAGACTGAGTCAGAACTGGAATCCAAGACTGCTTGGTTTTGAAGCTGGGCACCTTTGAATCCACCATGCCGCCTTTGACTTCAGTTAATAACAGCTTCCAGCTTAAGTTAATAAACAAGTCTGCAGCACATCAGAACCTGAGAGGAGTGCTTAATGAATGGATTTGCTAACAAGGCTGCCTGTTTGCACAATGAGCTCAAGTCCCCCTCTCACATGCTCTGTGGGGACCGCAGAGCCCAGGCCCTCAGGACCAGCTGCTCTGCCAAGCCCAGAGCCTAAAGTCAGACCCAAAGAACTGGAGTGTGTTCTCTTTGTACAAATTACTTTTTCTATTTGCATTTGAATTTTTTTTTTTAGGTTTGCTCCCAATTTAATCCCCCTCCCCCAGTGGAGAGCAAAGTTCTCTTGATTCCTCTCATCCAAATCTTTTCTTGAGGGCTTCGGAATGGGCAGGGCACACATGGCCCCACTCACTCAGACAAGGTGCTTACTACATAGCCACCGTGGGTGCCACAGCCAATCAGCCCAGCCTCACAGCGCTGCCAGGGTTTCTACTGAATCCTCCGAGAGCCTCTTCTCTACCCTGCCACCCCATGCCCTTCCTCACTGCCCGCTGAATTGCTTCTAGATAGCAACACATCACTCCCGCTGGAACCTTTACAGCCAAAGCACTGTGACCCGCACCCTGAGAGAACTGGAGTGACTGTCCAGGGTTTAAGAGCGGCCCCTTCTCTAGGGGATCTGTTGGTATTTGTTGATGAAGAGATTTGGGGGAGAGGTTTCATTTACGAATGTTGGAGTCTCTGCAATCAGGGCTCTGGGCTCACCATGGAAACTGGAGGAGACACGAAATCAATCTTTTCCCACTGGGCATTTTAAATTCTTAGAGGACAGAGCACTGGGTCTAGGCTTTTCTCAAAGAATGCTGACAAGGACTTGAGGATAAGCCCAGGATAAACAGGTAGGGAAGACTGAAAGCAGCCCTCAAGCGTCCACGTGTGTTCATAGAGTGCCAAGCTCGGTGAGCCCAGAACCAAAAAAATATATATTCAGTCAATTTGTATAACCACGCTCAAGTGGAACAGGTGACACTGTGTGGGGGACCAGAAGTCAGGAACCACTGAGGACCATCTTAGGGCTGTATATCACAAGGCACAGAGAAGAAATGAAATGACCTGTCCAGGACCACACAGCTGATAGAGACTGAGTCAGAACTGGAATCCGAGACTGCTTGGTTTTGAAGCTGGGCACCTTTGAATCCACCATGCCGCCTTTGACTTCAGTTAATAACAGCTTCCAGCTTAAGTTAATAAACAAGTCTGCAGCACATCAGAACCTGAGAGGAGTGCTTAATGAATGGATTTCCTAACAAGGCTGCCTGTTTGCACAATGAGCTCAAGTCCCCCTCTCACATGCTCTGTTGGGACCGCAGAGCCCAGGCCCTCAGGACCAGCTGCTCTGCCAAGCCCAGAGCCCAAAGTCAGTCCCAAAGAACTGGAGTGTGTTCTCTTTGTACAAATTACTTTTTCTATTTGCATTTGAATTTTTTTTTTAGGTTGCTCCCAATTTAATCCCCCTCCCCCAGTGGAGAGCAAAGTTCTCTTGATTCCTCTCATCCAAATCTTTTCTTGAGGGCTTCGGAATGGGCAGGGCACACATGGCCCCACTCACTCAGACAAGGTTCTTACTACATAGCCACCGTGGGTGCCACAGCCAATCAGCCCAGCCTCACAGCGCTGCCAGGGTTTCTTCTGAATCCTCCGAGAGCCTCTTCTCTACCCTGCCACCCCATGCCCTTCCTCACTGCCCGCTGAATTGCTTCTAGATAGCAACACATCACTCCCGCTGGAACCTTTACAGCCAAAGCACTGTGACCCGCACCCTGAGAGAACTGGAGTGACCATCCAGGGTTTAAGAGCGGCCCCTTCTCTAGGGGATCTGTTGGTATTTGTTGATGAAGAGATTTGGGGGAGAGGTTTCATTTACGAATGTTGGAGCCTCTGCAATCAGGGCTCTGGGCTCACCATGGAAACTGGAGGAGACACGAAATCAATCTTTTCCCACTGGGCATTTTAAATTCTTAGAGGACAGAGCACTGGGTCTAGGCTTTTCTCAAAGAATGCTGACAAGGACTTGAGGATAAGCCCAGGATAAACAGGTAGGGAAGACTGAAAGCAGCCCTCAAGCGTCCACGTGTGTTCATAGAGTGCCAAGCTCGGTGAGCCCAGAACCAAAAAAATATATATTCAGTCAATTTGTATAGCCACGCTCAAGTGGAGCAGGTGACACTGTGTGGGGGGACCAGAAGTCAGGAACCACTGAGGACCATCTTAGGGCTGTATATCACAAGGCAGAGAAATGAAATGACCTGTCCAGGACCACACAGCTGATAGAGACAGAGTCAGAAGCTCAAGCACCGTGAGCTTGGCCTTCAGTCCCTGTTAGATATACCGAAATCGTGAGTCCTCACACTGCCGCCACGAGGTGAGTTCTGCCTGTAATCTCATCTTACACAGGCAGAAACTGAGGCCCAGGGAGTGTTCTAAAGACATAAACCCCATCCAAGAGAAGATGAGGTTTTCAGAGCAGGGTTATAGAAGGAAAGACCACCTGGGCCCAAATTGGAAGAGGAGAAGGAAGAATTCAAGGGCCTGAGAGCCCTGTTGATGGCAGGAAAAGCCTGGGGTAGGTGCCAGGGAAGGGGATGCCCCAGTTACATGGGAGGCCTTGCCACACCTTGCCCTTGGTCTTTTTTCCTCCGCTTGGACCCACATTCCATTGGGCCTCCTATGAAGTTAAGTCCCCTTCATCTGAAGCCTGTGCCCTCCCTGTGCTGTCTGTCCCTTGTAGGATGGGGGTGGAGCAGGAGCTGGGGAACACAGCAAGATGCTACCCTAATGTCCCTGACTCCCTTCTGGCTCTTGGAGAAGGGTTGTGAGGATCCAGAAGGTCCCAAAGCTTGGTCACGAGGCTAATTTCAAGAGGAGACTTAGCCGGCCAACCCCTACAAGTCCCCTACCCCGTGCTCACTTTGTAGCTGCACAGGCACAGGGCTCTGACCTATGGATTTCCTGCCACGTTCTGGTCCGCTTCATTCTAGCCTGAGTCTCTAGCACTTCATTACACTTAGTGTCCTCAGTGACCCTGGCATGGAAGGCTACTGAGTATGGGGTACACTGGAGCCTCCGCTGTGGTGGCCAGGGGTTACCTGGGCCCTTGTCTTAGTCAGCTTCATGTTGCTGGGATAAACTTCCAAACCAGGCACAGTTTATGGGAGGAAAGGATTTATTGAAGCTTACAGATCCAGGGGAAGTTCCATAAATGGTGGAAGAAGCTGCCCCCTCCCCCCTTCACAAGTCCATGCAGAGAGAGAAATACCACAACCAGCATCACAAAGCAAGCACACTCCAGGAAGCCCAGGCAGAACTTAAGCACCCTGCATACCTTAGGTTGGAAATCCAGATCTGCTCTTAAACACACCTTAGGGCTGGACCCAAGAAGCCCACCCACAGTGACACACTTTAATAAAACTCCTCAATCTATTGGGGGACATCCATTCAAACTACCACAGCCCCACCTTCTGGAATAAATCTTTTTGAGGACTCAGCCAAGGCCTGACAGCCTTCTAGGATCACAAGGTTCTTCCTCTAAGGCGCTCCTTGGGGCCTCGTCCCAGTATCCCCATTGGCTAGGTCTGGCCACAGAGCTTACAGAGCTCAACAGAACCTTAGCCCAGAGGTCAATGACCACACCAAGGTCACACAGCAAGGCAAGAAATTAAACTGTAGACTAAAGCAGGACATAGGGTTCACCTGAGCACCCAGCTCCAAAGGCTCTGGATGTGGGCAACAGTCCCTCACTCCCTACTTCATGCCTAGTGCTGCTTGCCCAGCTCCCACTACCTCCGAGCTCCTTGTCTCCGTTTTTCTTGCTAATTAGAGGTCTGAGCAATGACTCCGCTGTCCCAGCCATTTTAGAGTCGTCATTAATTTCAAGTGCCTTCAGAAAGAACCATCATCGTAAAACCCGTGAGCTGCTGGGATGCAAGCAGGCAGGTCTAGCAGACATGTGGGCAGGCCTTTGTGTACCACCCTCTCCATTCTGTGTTTTGGGGGACCTCTGTCCTGGCTAGGTCCCTGATTCCTGAAACCTCCGCCTTCTGGACTGGGAGAGCAGAGCCAGGGCTTGGACATCAAGCACATACAGAACTCCAACGCCCAGCTTGGCCTCTCACACACGTGCAAGTCAACAGCCCCCCACCCTGAGCTTTCTCCGCTGTACAATGGGGATAGATACCAAAGCCAATTTTTTTTTTTTTTTTTTTTTTTGAGACAGGGTCTCACTCTGTACCGCATTCTGGCCTAAAACTTGAGGGAAACCACCTGCCTCCGCCTCTTACGTGCTGAGGTTACACAGGCAGGCATAAGCCACCACACCCAGCAGTGTTGAAATGAGATGAAGAATGTAAAATAGAGTCTAGAGCCTGGCTTACAGAAGGGCTGAATAAATATTAGAGCACATTGTCCCCTCCTCTAAGTCCTCTGGCAAGCCCACCCCAGCCCTTTGCTCAGGCTATAGATGCCTGGCTCCTTGCAGCCATTAGCTAGCCAGCCAGGATCTGCTGTGTGCCCACCTGCTCTGGAGAGCTCCAAGTCCAAGGGTAGAGAGAGACAGGCAGCGGGACTGTCCATCTGGGTCATTTCATCGGGGGGGGGGGGAGGGAGGGAGGGAGGCAGGTGGAGAAGAGATGGGTCTTGTTTGGTTTGCTCTTGAAGCCATGGGGAGACCGGGGCAGAAGGGCGCACCTATGGGGGTGGATCAGCAAGGACAAAGGCCTGGAGGTGTGGGTGAACATCCCTCAGCTGTGACAATGGTTGTGCACCCTGGCTGTGTCAGGGAAGTCTTGGGCTGGGTGATTGTACGGATGTATTGATTCAACATCCTCCACATGCTGGGACCCTTGAAAGCACTGTGCTGAGGGCCACCTGACCAGACAAGATGGAAAGATACCTGCTCATGCAGAGGCATCTGGCCGGCAAGGTGAGCAGGAGATAGCCCCCCTTTTTTATGGGATCAGCATAGCAGAGTTAGGGATCAGGCCTGGGCTGACTACTCAAAAAGATTTACTCCAGCCAGGCGTGGGGGCACACGTCTTTAATTCCAGCACTCGGGAGGCAGAGGTAGGAGGATCGCCATGAGTTGGAGGCCACCGTGAGACTACAGAGTGAATTCCAGATCAGCCTGAGCTAGAGTGAGACCCTACCTCGAAAAAACCAATATATATATATATATTTTTTTTTTCCAGATTTTCTCCCCAAGGTCTTCCTTCCCCATCCCATCCCTTCCACTGTTGCAGTATGATAGAGGATTTGGGAGGGGTCATTTCTTTCAGAGACACAGGGAAGGGCCAATGGCTTGGCTAGTGTCCCATCTTCGACACAGCCGTGGGGGTCTCCCCTGCTACCTCCAGGACACAGAGAGATGATGGAGGAAGTGGCGGAGGTGGGACGGGAGAGCTAGTAGCTGAGACTGAAGGCATGAGGGATGGATTCTCCCCCCATTTCTCCGCCAAGATCACTGAGGCAGGGAGCAGGTGAGTCGGGGGCTGAGATCCGTGGTGGCCGCGCCTTGCCTGCGTCAGTCGCCGCACCAGGAATAGCCCCCGCCCCCGCCCCCCGCCCCGCAGCGGGTCTGGCGGAGCCTTTACGCAGGAGCTGGGGAGCGTCTATTCCTGTCGGGCTGTGGGAGGAGGCGGCGCGGGAGGGCGGGAGGGAGCGCACCGGTAACTCACAAACAGCCAGGCTTTGGGGGGTGGGGTGGAGAGAGAACTGGGGAGCCAGGGAAGGAGGGGGTGCAGGCAGCATGGAGTTGAAGGGTCCAGGAGCCGCCTGCGCTGGGCTCTGGAAGGGAAGGGGGGGGAACTCGTGTGTGGCTGGCTACCCCACCTCCTTTCCCACCAGTTAAGCCACTCTGCCAAAAAACCTGCCTCCCACTGGTTTACTCAACCCTGGAAAGCCATTCAAATTCCCTTCCCATGTTTTACAAGCTGTGTGACCGTGGCCAAGTCATGTAACCTCTCTGAGCCTGGGGTGCCTTCTGTCTATCACAAGGGGAAACAATAGTGCCTCTTCCCAAGGTTTGTCGGAAGAAGAAAGTATGATGAACCGAACAGCGTGGACCCCTTCCGGGAAGGGGCTGTAGCTAGGCCTGGGATAAAGATGGACAGAGACAGAAAACAGGATTGTCCTGAGCAGTGGTGTGGCAGGGAGACTGAGAGGGATCCAGAATCGGTTTCGCTGGAACAGGTTTGTGCAACTTTTTTTGGACTCTGTGTGTGTGTGTGTGTGTGTGTGTGTGTGTGTGTGTGTAAATGTGTGTGTGTGGTGTTGAAGTGTGGACAGTGGAAGGGATAGGGCCTGGGGCTGATCACTTCATGCCAGCCAGGCAGCTCTGCAGTGTCAGGCAGGGTGTTCGGGGAGGAGGGTGTGGTCCTGGGAGTAGGGCGACCCCAGAAAAGGACAGGCCTTAGTCTTGTCTCCTCCTTCCCAGCTCAGCTTTTTACTCTGCCTGCTGGCATCCCTACAAGGGTATCTATCAAGAGCACTCGAAGTGCTAGCAGAGAAGGGGCCACTGTACCTCGTGGCATCAGTATTGATGGTTTCTATAATTTCGGTGTTAAGTGGCATGTGGCTTCAAGAAGATGGGAAGGGGTATACAATGGAAGGTGAGGTCCCAAGGAGTTAGGTACTCTGCAGCCTTTGCCAAGATGCCCCGCCAGTCTAGTTTCTGTATCTGTCAACCAAGGAGGATTTGGATCTCGCAGGAGAGGTCTCATTTCTTGGGAGTTATCTGAAGATGTGACCCCAGGGCAGGATCCTTCAAGAACCCCCCCGCCCCCTTTATGGGAAGCTAGGTAGGGAACAGCTAAGCCCCAGACTGAGGCTCTGCGCTGCCCTCTGCTGCTCATTTTTGTACAGCGCGCCCGGCCCGGAGCCAGCCGGAGAGGCCTACTGCCCTCTGCTGGACAGGGAGCGGGGCTGGGCGGGGACCCGACCGCATAGGCTGTGTAAGAGCCGGCCTCGGGATAGAAGCTCCCAGCCAGCGCGGCTTCATGCAGCCCTCGGGTACTTCCCATTTTGCGGGCCTCGCCCCAAGGCCGCAAGGATGTGGCCTCTTGAGGGGTTCCTCCGACATTTCGAGAGAAAAGGGGTTTCATGGCACAGTTAAGAGAAGCTCCGGGGTCTGACCCTTCTCATGCCGTCCTCTAAACAACTCTGGGCAGGTGGGGAGCCCTGTGTGTTCACGTGCGTGTGTGCATTCACACACACACACACACACACACACACACACGGCAGTGTGCAATGACCCCAGCTAACACGTGTGAACACACGCGCTCACATGCACACGCATGTGGCCAGAGACGATTCCACGCGCACGGGTTCGCACACCCAGAAAGGATGGCAGGGAAGGCTGGCCCGGGGACGCACCGAAGCCGGGGACCCATAGGGGCGTAGATTGGTGCCCGGGTTAGAACGGTGGGGGGCACCTATCCGCGCTCGCCCCTCGCCCGCGCCCCGCTGCCCGTTTTCGCCGCCCCTTGGACGCAGGGCCGCGGTGGGAACGAGCGCTCCTGACCCCTCGGCCCCCTTGGCTGAAAGGAGACCCCCACCCCCCATCTCGGTGTTTTTTTTTTTTTTTTCTTTTGCGGCCGCGCCTTCTCCTCCTCCCCCGCCCGGCTCGCCGGCTCCCTCCTCCCTCGCGGGCTCCCTCCGCCCTCGCCGGCTCGCCGCGCGCTCTTCGCGCTCCCTCCCCACGCCGCGGCAGAGCGCGGAGCCCGAGCGGGAGCCGGCGCGGGAGCCGGAGCGGGCAGCGGGCGACAGCGCAGGCGGCTGCCGAACCCGGACCCGTTCCGGTCCCGGAGCGCGCGGAGTCCCCGACCCGCGCTGCTCGGGCCCCCTCTCCCGACGCCGGGGCTCCGAGCAGCATGCGTGGCCGCTGCCCGCCGGCCCCAGCCCCAGCCCCAGCCCCGGCCCCGCTGCGGAGAGCGCCCGGCCTCGACCCCGGCCCCAGCGGCAGAGGCGGCGGCGGTGGTGGCGGTGACCGTGGTGGCTCCAGGCCGGCCCTGGGGACAGAACCAGATTCCTGCAACCCGCGTCGCGCGTCCTGAGCGCGCCCACCCTTCCGCCCTCCCGGGCCGGGGCCTCCACCTCCCTACTGCCGAGCTCCTGCCCCTCGTCCACATCCCCTGCCGGCTGGGGGCCAGACAGACAACCGGACGGACGGACGGACGGCCACCCCGCGAACTGCCAGGCGGAGGTGTTGAGGAGGAGGAAGAAACGGAGGAGGGGACTGGGCTGGGGCGGGGGCCGCGCCGGCGGGAGAGACATGCGATTGGTGACCGAGCGGAGCGGACGGACGGCGCGCCCGAGATGCAGGTGAGCCCTGTGGCCGTGGCCGTGGCCGAGCTCCAAGCGGGCAGCTCTGCGGCGGCGAGTGCCTCTGGTGGCCGCGGACGGTCCAGACTTCACCCTTCTGGGGAGATGCTGGACTTTCGGTGTTACCCAGACCAAGACCCCCTTTGGGGTCACAGGCCTGATCCTTTCTCGTTCTTCAAATGATTCTACCCTTTTCTTTTCCTCATATCCTAACAAATTCTACGTTGGAAAGCCGGGACACTGGAGTCGTGGAGAGCCCCCCCCCCTCCCCACCGCTCGCGCACCCTACTGGCGTCCCATTTCATTCTTGCTCGGATGCCCCCTCCACCCTCCTCCCCGTCACCATAGCCCCTAGCCCAGCCCTTGGGTGCGTGCTTCTTTCGGTGTAGCCCAGACTGTCATACCCCAGCCCTGGCCAGCATCATCTAACCCCAAAAGACGTGGTCAGGGACCGGTTTCTTCACAGGTTCAGTGGGAATGGCAGCTCCCTCCCCATTGGAGCCAGGCCCCTTTCCAGTTCTTGCCAGGTGAAATGGAGGTGAAGGGTGGAAAGAGGGGGAGAGAGAAGTCTGGCCGAGAAGGGCCCCGGAGCCTTCAGGGGCTCCCCTTTGTCTGCCGTCAGCCGGGCATCTCACCTCCTCCTGCCCCACTTTTCATTCTGAGGCGATTGGGTGGGAAGTGGGAGCCCGCTGAGAAGAGGGAGGTGAGGAAAGAGCCTGCTGCGTCCCCCTCCTCTGGTGCGAGCCTTGAGCTTACAGCTGTCCAAGGCACCCCAGGAGATGGGTCTCTCTGGGTGGGTTCCACTTTGAGAAGGGGTGGGGCCAGGCTGGTGGTCAATCTCTTGAGGCTCTTGCTCGGTCCAGTTCCTGACCAGCCCTGGTTGTAGCAGCACCTCCTCTTTGTTCTCTGAGGTCCTGCGGTGGGTGGGTGGAGTGTGGCAGAGGGACATGGGGACATGGGGACATGGGAAGAAGAAAACAGTTCTGCCCTTGTGGGTGGGAGTCCAGGAGGCCCCAGGTGGGATCAGGACCATATGGGCTGGCCCAACCCTCCCTCAGTCCTTGGCTGGGCTTGGGCAGCCAAAAGGCGCACAGCCTGGTCCCTGGTTCTGGGTTTAGCCCTGCTGGACATGATGCCAGTGGCTCCAGTGCAAGGAACCTTCATGCCAGGGGAGCACAGGGCATCCAGCCAGCAGAGCTGGAGGCTTCCCTAGACCCATCATGGAGTGCTGTGAGCAATGGGAGAGGGGAGAGATCTGCTGCTCCCTGCCCTTTGTCCTTGTGTGACTAGGAGGGTCATAAAGTCCTCAGTCACTAGGGTGGTGCTGGCATCTGGTCCACTGGGACAGTATGCATGTCCTTCCTGCTTTCTACCTTGGGTTGAAGCAAGGGGGGATGGCAGAGAGGAGAGGCCCGAGAACTCCTTGGAGTATACTAAAGGTGCCCAGGAACTGGGACATGGTCACATGGTCTCAGAGGGGCTAGGGGCAGTGCCCAGCTGCCTCCTGGAGTGGACTTGGCAGAGACAGGCCAGGCCCCCTGTGGGGTTCTTGTTTCCTCTCCATCTTTCTTCCCCAGCTGAAGTGTGAGATGGCCCTGGGTAGAGTTCCTGGAAGATTAAAGCACTTCCCAGGCCTGGAGTAAGCAGGCGGGGCCTGGGAGGGGAGGGTCTAGGGAGTAGTTTTCATGCTAAGGGTGTGTGCTTGCAGACTGAAGTATGATGGTTTGTGGGTGGAGGGACTCTGTGGGATTGGAAGGGTGGTAGATGGACCACTTTAGAGTGAGGCATCTCCTTCATCTCCTGCCTCTGAGCACTCATTTTTTCCCCCATACTAGAGATTATCTTTTTTAACTCAGAATTCCAGAGGGCCGGGGGTTGGGGGAGGGTGGACGAAGAGGGTCATGGGAGGGTTATGATCAAACTACATTATGTACATGTTTGGAAAATGTCAATTAAATAGTTTAAAAAAAAAAAAAGAATTCCAGGGAGTCACTAGTCTTCATCAGAACTGTACCATGATGGTTCATCTGAGCTGTTTGGGGGTACCTGTGGAAGCAGAAGTCTGGTGCTGTGTGACTTTCTAGCCCCAGGTCCTCCTCCCATAGTCTCTGATTATTCTGTCTCTACCAGTTCTTCTCCATATCTCCTTACTTCTCCCTTGGCTTGTTCTAGCATCCCTATCCAAAAGACCCTCTCTTCTCTTCCTCTCCTGGCCTCTCCTCCAAGAAGTATCCCTGGCTCCTCCAAGTACCGGGAGTCGAACCACCCCAGTCTGCACCTGATGGCAGAGCAGCCTGTTCATTCACGCATTTGTTCTGCACATCCTAGCTGAGCTGCCTACTTGGCCTCTGGCTAGGCCGGGTCGATTGCTTTAAATATCCTGAACAAACCTGATGCCCAGTCCCAGGGATGGGAGGGCATTGGGAGGCCCCAAGGAACAGCTAGAGGCAAGGACTACCAGGAGGGGACATGGTGTCCTCAGCTTGGGCAGAGCTAGGTATGCCGTCACTAAGGATGCCCCTGGCAGGGATCAGGGAAAGCCAAAACAGGGTGCTCGGAAAGAAGGGTGTTTCTCTGTGGGAGGTGAGGCTGTGGGGCTCTGAGAAGCCTGGCTGAGCCCTGAAGTTGCAGCGGGTTTTTCAAAGACACAAGAAAGCAGGGCCTTCCGGAATCAGAGCAGGCTATCTGGAGAAAGCCTTGAAAAGGTAGGGTCATTTCAAAAGGCATCTGAGCCATTCTTGGTGCCGACCTTTGTTGATGTGAATGAATGAATGAATGAGTGAATATCCACGAGTGCTAAGGGCCACTAGAGCTGTGCTCACTATCCACTCATTTGTTGAGCTTCTTCAATATCACTTCACAGTGGGAGTGGACCCTAGAGCCAGAGGCCTGGTTCAAGTCTCCGCTCCACCACAGCCTCACTCTGAGACTTTGGGCTACTTACTCAATCTGTCTTCTTTCCTATAAAACAGGGACAACAATGCTGTCTACCTCTATGGAGATAGAGACAAGGGTGCTAATCCATGTAAGCGCTCAGAACACTGTGTAGGACCGAGTGAACACTTAATAACCAGTACTTGTAGTAGTTTGTATCAGTGATGTGCTTCCGGTCCTTTTGGGGTGGGGTTCAAGGTAAGGTCTCACTCCGGCCCAGGCTGACCTGGAATTCACTATGTAGTCTCAGGGTGGCCTTGAACTCACAGCGATCCTCCTACCTCTGCCTCCCGAGTGCTGTGATTAAAGGCGTGTACCACCACGCCTGGCTTCTGGTCTTATTCTTGTAGGTGGTACAAGAGATTTGGTTTATAGCTGAGAAAACAACCAGAGAAGTGGAGTGTCACGCACAGGCTCCCAGTCTACAGGCAGAGGCTGACTCCAGAGTGGTCTCAAATGAGAGTTCTCACTCACTGATCCATGCATGGCCTATTAACCCATTAATCCCTGCAGAGGTAGTAATAATAGCAGCATTTTTGATAACATAATGAACACCTTTGCTTTGCATCTTCCATGCACCTCTTCACACCACATCCTCAGCCTCTTTTTTTAAAAAAAAATATTGATTTGAGAGAGAAAGCTGTAGAGAGAAAATGGGCACACCAGGGCCTCTAGCCACTGCAAGTGAACTCCAGACACATGCGGCACCTTTTGCATCTGGCTTACCACGGGTACTGGGGAATGGAACCTGGGTTCTTAGGCTTTGCAGGCAAGCTCCTTAACTGCTGAGCCATCTCTCCAGCCCTAAAAAAAATATTTTTATTTATTTATTAGAGACAGAGGCAGAAAGAAAGAGGCAGACAGAGCACAAGAGAGAATTTGTGTGCCAGGCCCTCTCACCCCTGCAAACAAACTCCAGACACGTGTACCACTTTGTGCATCTGGCTCTTTGTGCATCTGGGTATTGGGGAATTGAACCCAGGCCAGCAGGCTTTGCAAGCAAGCGCCTTTAACCATAGAGCCATCTCTTCAGCCCCTCAGCCCCTTTCTTCTGAATCAACTATCACCCTGCATTATGTAGTTCACTTCCTCTTGTTGGTTTGAAGTCCTATATATGGTAGCTTATGCATGAGGTGTCCTGGGTTCAATCCCCAGCACAAAAAAAAAAAAAAAAAAATAATACATTTGAATATTTAAAAACCTGAGTTGTAGTTATTTTTGAACTTTATAAAAAGAGCACAAAAATTGGATGCAGTCCTCTGGAATTGGCTTTTTCTTTATTCTTTAAGCTTCTGCTGTGTTGTTGCAAATAATAGTGGATGTTCATCATCATTCATTTTCACTGATGTATTCTGCTCTGTAATTGGGACGGACGTAACACAGTGTATTCCTTGTCCTGCTGTTGATGGGCATTTGGGTTGGTAGCCCTTTCTGGCTCTTCCAAACAGTACCGCTACCAACCTCTTTGTCCTATGCCTTGAAGCGTCTCTGGGGCACTCGGCTAGGAACAGAATTGCTGTGCTGCAGGGCATGCTCATGTTTGGCTTTCCTAGGAACTGTGCCAAAGTGTTTTCCAAATTGGTTGGACCAGTTGATGCCTCCCCAGCAGGAGATGAGAGCTCCCAGTGATACTCATCCGCACCAACTCCATGTTGTGAGCCGCCTGGATTTCTCCTGATTGAATGAGTGTGAAATGGTATTTCATTATGGAATTGATTTGCATATCTGGGATTCAAGGTTTCTGGTGCATGGAATGGGAGTTGAGCCGGGCAACAACAATCAGTGTGGGAGGGATGGTCACTAAGCAGTTGTCCCATCTGAACCTGTCCTGGAGATGCTATCTGAAAAGCTCTGAGCTCAGGCACCGGCAGAAGTGATCAGGAAGGGCTCCCCAAGGAAGTGGAGGTGAAGGCAGAACAAGGGAGGCCTATGTCCCTGCATAGCAAGAGTCAAAAAGAGAACAGTCATTTCCAGGAGTCCCATAGGATGGGAAGGTGCCACCCTGGTTCTGGAGCTACAGGGAAACTGCGTTTTGTCATTTCAATGTCCCCTTTCCCACACAGCCCTGTGAAAACCCCCTCCCTATACTCTGGCACTGGCGTGAGGCCTGGCACTGGTGAGGGCTTAGCAAGCGTGTGGTGACCAAGGGAACAAATGTGTACTCGCTCCTCTTGCATTCCCACTTCCTGGGGGAGCCCTCTCTGATTACTTTTACCCCATGCAGTGAGCCAGGGGTGGCTGAGCAAGGTGGTTCCCGGGCCTTCCTGAAGGAGGGGTTGCTAGTCACAAGGCCCACAAGAGGGGCTGAAAAAAAAAAAGCAGTGCTGGCAGGCTAAGTTAGAGTGGATACCCCCCTGCCAGCCTGGTACACCATCGATTGATTTCAGCCGCCTTCCCCGCCCAGGCCTAGGCCCCTGGAGCTGGTTAGAGACAAGCAAGCGCCAGGGCTGGCGGAATAATTATGCCTATTTCATGTGACACCCAAATTGATTGCCGCCAGGGTGACATTACCAGGGCATTGTTCCTCATCTCCAACCTCTTATTACATGTTATTAGGTGTGTGTGTGTGTGTGTGTGTGTGTTTTCTATTTTTTCCCATTTCAGGGAATTAATCTCTCTCTACCACCTCCCCTGCATCCCTCTGCAGAGAATCACTCTTGGCCCTGGGAGGGGATGGGGGTCTGGCCAGTGTACCTGTTCTACTTGGTCCTGAGTAGGGCTGTAAATGCCACTGGGGGCCTGGCTCTCTCAAATCCCTTGGCTTGGGTACAGGATGCTAGCATCTCAGAGCTGAAGAGAGCCATCTGGCAGGAGCCTTCCAGCAGGGTCTCTGCTCGCATGCCTCCCATGATGGGCTGGTCACAGTGGGGCCAAGGCGGGTCTTCCATTTGGAGTCATCTGATTCTCACACTAAGCCACGTGGGCTTCCTGAGGGTCTCCATGTATGGGTCTTGACTCTACTCTCTGGACTGGCTGTGGATGCTAAACCCCCATGGCCTTGACCCAGCTCTTGGAAATTCCCAGAGGTGCTAACTCCCCCACTACATGTGAGCTTGTAGAAGGGCAGCCTGGTGGTCACCCAGCACTGCGAGTGTCTGACCAGTGGGTGTGCCCGTTCCTTAGCTCAGCTTACCAGGTTGGAAAAAATGGGCTTTAGTAAGGGGCTGGTCAAGACTCAAAGGAACAGAGAGGGCTTGAAGAAAGGCAATGCTTTTATGTATCGTTTTCCCATCCGTGATATAAATAACTCACAGACAACCCCTTTAACCTTACTTTATGGTGCAGCAGGGGCTTATTTTTAAATTTTTCCCCCTTTGTGAAGCAGAAATAACCAAACGATCACCTGTCCCTGACCCAGCCCCACTGTGAGTCTCATGGCTATGTGACCCTAGAATGGTGGAGAGAGAAAGTGACTGCGCGTGTAGGCAGGGCTCTACCTAGGCTGTACCCTAAGATGCTGTGGGGCCCTGGACAATTCTTGATGCCCTTGAGCCTCAGTTTTCTCATCTGGACAATGGTCTCTAAGGTGTCATACCTCAGGAGTCACACTAGCTCAGGCAGGACCTAGTTTTCTCGTCACTGTCGTGCGGTTGAGATGCTGAGTGAGAGTCAGGGAGGGCATCAGGAGGGTGCTTGGTGTGTGCCAGCTGTCTCTGCAGTCTGAAGTCTTGTCAGCCCCTCTCCAGATGAGGAGTCTTGTGGTCCCAAGGGGCAAGGTCACCTGCCAAGATCATGCAGGTCAGCAGGCCCCTGAGCATGAATCCAGGCAGGCAGTATGTGTAAGAGTGATCCAGAGAAAACGGGGTGTAACAGCCTTCCTGGTGCCCAGTTCCCAGCCCTACCCCTTATTGCAGATGGCTTCCCTTCTGTGTGCCTCAGTTTTCAAGTCAGGAGGATGGGTGTAATCCTATCATCCTCCCAGGTGGCAGTGAAGATGAAACATGCTGCTTGGGCCTGGTGCCTGTCCGGGAGCCGTGCTAAGCCAGAGTTGCTTTGTTTCCGTCTGTGCTGTGAGGATTACACCGAGTGACACTGAGCCTGGACTCCCCAGAGCCCCTGTCATGCTGACTGTGACCTTGAGCAAGTCCACAGAACCCCTGTGTTCCTGGCCGTTCCCACCCACAAAATGAGAGTGGTGACCGCGCCCACCTCAGTGGATAGCTGCGGTTCCCGTGAGTGGCCCTCTCTGTAAGGGTTGCCAGGCACCATCACAGACTTCATGAGATCTCTAGCTAAGCCCAAATCCCATACTGCTTTCCCCACTTCCCTCCGCTCCCCCATCCCTGCCTGTCTGGGCTTGTGGGGCTGTACCCAGCCCTCCTGGACCCAAGGGTGGAGTTTCCCAGGAGGCAGTGGCCTAGGATATCTGAGAGGGACCCCCCTATTGTGAATAGATAGGGCAAGAGGGTCCCTGAGTAGAGGATGGAGCAGAGGCCCTCAGGATACCTTTCCATCCCTGGGAACATGAGTTAGCATCTCAGATCAGAGAAAGGGAGGTATGGGAATATAGACATGGACTTCCTTGGAGCTTGTTCTCTCTCTCTCTCTCTCTCTCTCTCTCTCTCTCTCTCATCCACTCGCATAGGCTCTTGTTGATACCTCTGCTGCTCTAGGACAGCTTCCATCCAAGGAGGGAGTGGGGGGTGTCTGCTTGGGCAGACCCAGTACAGCTGCTTTTCTGAAGGGAGTGGCAGAGCCCAGAGTGGTCCAGCCCTACCCTAGGGCACACAGCAGGGCAGGGTACACCAGCTGAAACCCAGGATGAGGCCTGAAAGCCCTTTGCTCGCCCACAGCAGGCTTCTTCTAGGCCCCGCCCCACCCCTGCTTCTGTCTACCAAGCCGGCCACTCCTGGAGGGCAGAGCCTATATATAGAAGCCTTTAAACACTAAGATGCTTTGACAATTAAAATTCATAATTTATCCCGCAAATGGCCTGGGTCCGCAGGCTGGCCGGAAGGCTGGCAGCTCCTGAGACAGGCTGTGCCGGGTAGGGTGGCAGGGGCTTGGGTAGAGTCTTCCCTCCCTCAAAAGCAGGAGCCAGATGTTTGCCCAGTATGACCTGGGGTTGTTCTGAGCAGCCTAGTACCTGGTGGCTGCCTGGACCTCACATGCCCTCACACGCAGGTGGATAAGCAGTGGCCTGGCTCAGTCCATGTCCTCCAGCCAGCCTAGGCCCACACGCCATGTGAGCACACTTGGGAGGGGACTAAGCTTCCCAGTGTGCCAGGGTGACAGGTATGGTGGCACAGGGCCAAGAATGCCAGGGAGTGCCAAGGAGGGATAGCCAGGCACTGGTGTGTGTTTTCTCTCTCTCTCCCTCCGTCTCTCCCCCCCCCCACACACACACATACACCCTGGGGGCCTAGCGACTCTTTGCCAGAACCAAGCACAAAAGGAAAATAACGAATTATACACGACAAAGGACATGACCTCAATTTTCTTCCAGGTTGGTTTTTCTCTCCCCGTGGGGGGAGGGGTTGCTGAAGGAGGAGGAGGCAGGGGACAGCCACTGGGCTGTGGCTGCCCCAGCCGGGTGTAGTCAGTGACATTTCTCCTGCAGGAGCTCAGCCTGATGCCAGCTCTCCTCTCAGGGTGCCCTCTCCCACACCACCCCTCAGCTCAGGCTGCCTCCTTCAGGCCCAGAGAAGTTACCCTGCATCCCCCCCCCCCCATTTAGCAGCTCATTCCTCAACCATTATCAGCCATTCGCACCTCAGCAGGAGTGAGTTTGGACAGCCTGAACCTTGAAGAGTCCAGTGACAGCGACTAGTTTAGGATTTGGGATCCCAGAGAGGCCATTAGGAGTTCCCTGTCCTCTCAGACTGACCAGCCCACAGGTGACCTCTGCCCATTCCCCGCAGCCATAGTTTTCCTGCCCTGGCTTAGCCTGGGGACTACTTGTGTTTCTGCCTAAGCAGCCTCTTCTTTTCATTATTCACATCGCCCTCCTTCCTCCCCCCCTTCCCTTCCTCCTTTCTCTTTACCCTTCAGACTTTCTGGAGTCTGGAGTTGGAGAACAGGGTTGGGTCCTGTGCCTGGTATGTTCCCAGGGGGCTGTCCCCAGGGTGGCTTGACTCTCTGCCCCCGTGGAGGTAGGAGAGGCTGGGTGTGTGGAGCTGAATGAAACCCAGCCCTCCATCTTCAGCGGAGGGACCCCAAAGAGGAAGGAGGCACGGCAGCACCGCCTCGGAGTCCCCAAGGGAAGCTGAGCCCTTCTCTCCGGGAGCTTGAGAAGAATCCCGAAAGTGGGGGGAAGGCAGAGCAGGGGGTGGGGGGGGGGAGGCCCAGCCTGGTGGCCTGGGACGGTTTCTAGGACAGTACACTGCCCCCCACAGCTACACATCTTAGCTGCTACTGAGCAAATGTGTCTTTGTGTAACTGGTATTACGGTGCTGTGGAAATGGATCCCCTCCACACCCTGAGGCTGAAGGTCAAGGAAAGACCCCAGACAGCCAGGATGCCTTGAGGAGACTAAGTTATCGGAGCTGCTGCCCCTCACTTCTGTTAGCCTCACCTGCCCATCTAGAGGTCATTAGGTTATGAAGCCCACCACAGGAGTGGTGGTGAGGACAGGCCCAAGGCTTGAGACTTCCACGCAGCATCAGGTAGGAGCTGAAGAGGGTGGTTCATTTGCCGGGCAGGCTCTGGCCCCATCTACCTCTCATTTCTGCCACTCCTTCCCTGGCCCTGGCCCCATCCTTTCTGCCTGTCTTTTCTGTCTCTACCTCCTGTCTTCCTATCTCTCCCCGCTTCTCTCCTACTTCCCTTGACCCTGTTTCTGTTCTGTCACCGCTCCCTTTTCTGCCTTCCCACCCAGTCCTTTCTGGGCAGTGGGGCTAGGTAGAGTCCTTTGGGGAGACCTCCAGCTGCCTGCCAACCCTGCTGCTCCATCCTGCGGCAGACCCCGCTGTGAGAACAGTGGGCATCAGGTGAACATGAACTCAGGTCACCAACCCTGCTTCCCCAGAAGGAAGTCCCCAGGCCATCTGCCAGCCTGAGAACCCCAAACCAATAAACCCAGGCCCAGTTGTCACAGAGCAGATCCACAGTGTCAGTTCATGCCTGGGTGAGCTTGGGGGTCCCTGTGGCCCCTGAGGAACACTGAATGGGATCACTAGAAAATACTGAAGGGCTGGAGAGATGGCTTAGCAGTTAAGGCACTTGCCTGTGAAGCCTAAGGACCCAGGTTCGATTCCCCAGGACCCACGTGAGCCAGATGCACAAGGTGGCGCATGCATCTGGAGTTCATTTGCAGTGGCTGGAGGCACTGGCGCACCCATTCTCTCTATCTGCCTCTCTCTTTCTCTCTAAAATAAATAAATATTTAAAAGAAGAAGAAGAAGCTGGGTGTGGTGGCACATGCCTTTAATCCCAGCACTCAGGAGGCAGAGGTAGGATCACCTCAAGGCTACCCTGAGACTGCATAGTGAATTCCAGGTCAGCCTGGACTAGAGTGAAACCCTACCTCAAAAAAAAAAGAGAGAGAGAGAGAGAACAGGAAAAAGAAAAAAAAAGAAAATACTGAGACTGTGAGCCCCAAATAACTAAGCGTTCCATCCTGTGCTACAGCCTGCCCCAAATGATGGCAGAGTGGAACCCAGGCAGGGATGCTGGCTCATGAGAGGCCTGGTGGACAGTCATTGAACTTGTTTGGGGGTGTTCCACCCACCCTCCAGAAGTGGGCCACTTGGATGCAGCTCTCAAAGGACCCAGTAGTATGCTCTTGGCACCCCAGGCCTCATCCTAGCAGGGCTCTGATACACTGTCCCCCACTCCCAACATACACCAGGCAGCTCGTTGTCAGAGGAACAGATTCCTGCTGCCTTCTGCCTTTGTGACCTCCAGCCTTGTTGCAAGTGAGTTCCCTTCCTCGACCTCATCTTTCCCTTCTGCAAAATGGGTGAGAAATGCCTGTTGGAAATGTTACCACGAGGGTTTCAGAGACAGTGTGATAAGCCCCACCCATATAGCCCCGTGCAGGAACTCTCCAGGGCTAGGCTGCCCTTTTCTGAAGGGGGGGGTATTTGTGGTTCTGGCTGAGTGCTGGGGAGACACCCCTCTGTACCTAGGGGCCTCCAGACATTGCCTGAGGGACACCATCATCCCAAGTCTCTCTCTAAATTTCTCTGATTATACAAGACTGACCTCACACCCCTTTCTTCTACCAGTTGCCCTTCTTCAAGCCCAGTGTGAGGTGACAGGGGAACCAACTAGTCCGGGGTCCCCTACACACAGAGCTGTCCTTGGTGAAACTGTAATTGGAGGCCTCACCCAGGTCTGAAGATGCTGACTGTTCAGCTGGGAGAATTCCCATTTCTATTGTCAGCTCCCTCAGGGACCCTAGAACCCAATGCCTTAGTGCACAGTTAGGGAACCAAGCCAGAGAGGGCAGGCATTGCCTGTGGCACATGGCAGGCTGGCACAGAGAACCGCATGCAGCCCCTGTCTGGCAGCACTGCCTGAGCCAGGCCACATCTGCCCTAGGACATGAGTGAAGGTGTGGGCAGCTGGCAGCCCATCCTTTCCCACTGCAGGGGGCAGAGCAAAGCTGGGTCTTGACCTGCAGCATAGGCTGATGGCTCTGCCATCTCCCAACCCTGGTTTGGGCATTGTGCCCTGGGCACTACCACCTGCCTGTCTCTAAAGTTATTTTCTTTGTGTTTATTGGTCCAATTTTTAATTCGTGCCCTTATGAGAATTCCTTCAGGGAGCAAGGATCCGATACAAGGCGCTGATTAAAATGCATAAAACACTGGCTCTTCAGCAAGTACAGGAGTAGCCGCCAGACTTACAGAGCCCAGATGGTGGGAGCTTGCACGTTGCCCACTCAGCAGTCTGGACGGCACCTCCAGATATGATCCTGCTAACATTCTATTCAGACAGTGACCCTATGGAGATACAGGTCCAGGAGTGTAGGCCCAACATGCTGTGTCCTTCCTGTGCTGGTGTGAGCATATATCCTCTTCTCTCAGGGCCTCAGTTTCCCCACCCTTCTGGACAACTACCTGTAAAAAAGACAGAGGATGAGGTAGTTCAGAGGAGGTACCCTCTAGATCTCTCCTGACCTCATGAAGTACCCAATTGCCCCTCTCTTTCCTTAGCCTCTTCTCTGGCAGCTCCCACGCCAGCCCTGCCCTGAGCTGGGTGCTAAAAGTCCTATTTACCTCTTGAGGTCCCCTGTCCTCACACCAGTGCCAGCCCCAGCTGCTGGCCCAATTACTTATTGATTGCCTGTCAGGATGTTTGCTTTTCTGGTGGGTCACTGGAGCGTGTGTGACTGTGGAAAATAGCCCAGTGGGGGGGGGGTAGAATGGAGAGAGGTTGAGCCACGAAAGAATCTGGAGTGAGGATGAGGGAGAGAAAGGGCTGGGTGGACAAAGCCCTTGGGGATTGAACACAACTGCGTTAGATTCCATAACATGTCATTGACACCCTGAGTCCTCTCTGGTTAATCAGTCACTTAGTCGATCAACAGTCAGGAAGTACCTGTCAGTCCTTGAAGGCCAGTGGAGCATTGGAAAGTGTGTGGTGTCGCTGGAGCCAGAGCTCACGTGCCAAATTGGTCCCTGCTACCGGCTGAGTGGCAGCCACTCTCTGAGACTCAGCTGCCTTAACAGCTGACATGCATGACAGGTCGGGATGAGCTGTGGTCTTGAAGGTAGAGGCTGGATGAAAGGGTAGGGATGGGCCCAAGCTGCACAGAGGTGAGGTTCTCAAGCTGGCCCCTGTGGGGCTGTGGGTACACAACCACACAACCGCATGGCCAGGGTAAGGAGTGGCACAGGGTAGTCATCGGAGCAGTGGCCAGAGGCTACAGTGGGTTGCTGCTCTGGTGCCCCCTTCTGGTCCCTCCCCACCTCTACCCCCCTCTAAGCCAGTTTCCCATGGAGGGGGAGAGAAATGAAGAAGCAGGCCAGGCAGTGGTGAGTACATGTGACCCCTGAACTGGGTGGGAGAGCGGTGCAGGGCAGGTTCCCACCCACGCCTTTGCTCACTGATCCTGTAGCCACCCTCAGTCCCTGGCCCCCATCGCGCTCCTCACAAGTCCCGCATGTGGTTTCATGTGTCTGACTTTAACCAGCCTGGCACCCTCAATGCTACAGTGTGGACACATACCTGCCGGATAGTGTATCTGTCCATCCTTATCGCAGGAGTTTCAAAGGAGCCTGGTGGTGGGAGGAGGGAAAGGGAACCCCAAAAGGCACAAGAATGAGGGAGCACGTTTCATCGTGGGGAATTAGGGAAAGTTTCTCAGAGTGGTTTTACACTTAGTTGAGACTTGGAGCCAGAATTTCAACAGGCCAGGGAATTCGGCATTCCAAGGAGGAAAGAACAATAGGATCAAGGTCAGTTGGCAGAAGACACAGGCCGGCTCTGGGCTGAGGAGCTGAGTTGGTCAGGGCTAGGAGAGCTGATGGGCCCAGGCGAGATGTGCAGGTGCAGAGGGGCTTCTGGGCTGGGTCCTGGCTTCTGGGTGGAAGCCCATCCACGAGCAGACTGGTGAAGATTCAAGGGTTCCCAGAGTTTGCTGAGCACCCAGGACTCATTGGCAAGGCTGGATGAGAGAATCATAGTGTCTGCCAGGGCGGAACCCCCAGAAGTCTCAGGAGCCCTTGTCCTGAAGGCTGTAAGTTAGGCATCTCCCCTCAGACCCCTCCCAGGGCTATTCCTGGAAACCTGGCTTTGAGCTCCTTGAGTCCCCTCTGTGAGCCCAAGAGGCTCAGCAGCTGGCTGTATCCCTGATGAGCCCAGAGTGAAATGCTTGTGACCCTTAAGAGATGGTACCACCCCATCTCTTCAACCTCTCCGTCTGGGCTGCAGGGAGAGAGCTCTAGGCAGGGTGGAACAGGGTAGCCAGAGGCCCTGTAGGCCAGCACCTGAACCTCTCTGTGGGGCCCAAGCAGGTGTCACATGCCACTGTACACCCTGCCTTTCCATCTTGTCAGGAACCTCCCTCTGTCTTGTGTTTCCCTGTGGCTGCAGGTGAGCGAGAGGATGCTGTCGGGGGGCGTGAGGAGCGTGCCCAGCCCCATCCTGGCCTGCTGGCAGCCCATCCTCCTGCTGGTGCTGGGCTCCGTACTGTCAGGCTCGGCCACAGGCTGCCCGCCCCGCTGCGAGTGCTCGGCCCAGGACCGCGCCGTGCTGTGCCACCGCAAGCGCTTTATGGCAGTGCCCGAGGGCATCCCCACCGAGACGCGCCTGCTGGATCTGGGCAAGAACCGCATCAAGACGCTCAATCAGGACGAGTTTGCCAGCTTCCCACACCTGGAGGAGCTAGAGCTCAATGAAAACATTGTGAGCGCCGTGGAGCCCGGCGCCTTCAACAATCTCTTCAACCTGCGGACGCTGGGGCTGCGGAGCAACCGCCTCAAGCTCATCCCACTAGGCGTCTTCACCGGCCTCAGCAACCTGACCAAGCTGGACATCAGCGAGAACAAGATCGTCATCCTACTGGACTACATGTTCCAGGACCTGTACAACCTCAAGTCACTGGAGGTCGGTGACAACGACCTTGTCTACATCTCCCACCGAGCCTTCAGTGGCCTCAACAGCCTGGAGCAGCTGACACTGGAGAAATGCAACCTGACCTCCATCCCCACCGAGGCGCTGTCCCACCTGCATGGCCTCATCGTCCTGCGGCTGCGACACCTCAATATCAATGCCATCCGGGACTATTCCTTCAAGAGGTTGTACCGGCTCAAGGTCTTGGAGATCTCCCACTGGCCCTACTTGGACACTATGACCCCCAACTGCCTCTATGGCCTCAACCTGACATCCCTGTCCATCACACACTGCAATCTGACTGCCGTGCCCTACCTGGCTGTGCGCCACCTGGTCTATCTCCGCTTCCTCAACCTCTCCTACAACCCCATCGGCACCATCGAAGGCTCCATGTTGCATGAACTGCTTCGGCTGCAGGAGATCCAGCTGGTGGGCGGGCAGCTGGCCGTGGTGGAGCCCTATGCCTTCCGCGGGCTCAACTACCTGCGTGTGCTCAACGTCTCTGGCAACCAGCTGACCACCCTGGAGGAGTCCGTCTTCCATTCGGTGGGCAACCTAGAGACGCTCATCCTGGACTCCAACCCGCTGGCCTGCGACTGCCGGCTGCTGTGGGTGTTTCGGCGCCGCTGGCGGCTCAACTTCAACCGGCAGCAGCCCACGTGCGCCACGCCCGAGTTCGTGCAGGGCAAAGAATTCAAGGACTTCCCCGACGTGCTCCTGCCCAACTACTTCACCTGCCGCCGCGCCCGTATCCGGGACCGCAAGGCCCAGCAGGTGTTTGTGGATGAGGGTCACACGGTGCAGTTTGTATGCCGGGCGGATGGTGACCCGCCACCTGCCATTCTCTGGCTCTCACCCCGCAAGCACTTGGTCTCGGCCAAGAGCAACGGGCGGCTCACGGTCTTCCCCGATGGCACACTGGAGGTGCGCTACGCCCAGGTACAGGACAACGGTACGTACCTGTGCATCGCGGCCAACGCGGGTGGAAACGACTCCATGCCTGCCCACCTGCATGTGCGCAGCTACTCGCCCGACTGGCCCCATCAACCCAACAAGACCTTCGCCTTCATCTCCAACCAGCCAGGCGAGGGAGAAGCCAACAGCACCCGTGCCACCGTGCCTTTCCCCTTTGACATCAAGACCCTCATCATTGCCACCACCATGGGCTTCATCTCCTTCCTGGGAGTCGTCCTCTTCTGCCTGGTGCTGCTGTTTCTATGGAGCCGGGGCAAGGGCAACACGAAGCACAACATTGAGATTGAGTACGTGCCCAGGAAATCAGATGCGGGCATCAGCTCTGCCGATGCACCACGCAAGTTCAACATGAAGATGATCTGAGGACAGAGTGTGGGGGGGCAGGGACCCCCGGGCATGCCAGGCAGAGGAAGGTGTCTGGCTGCTGCCTGCTCACCTCTAGTCCTCACACCTTCTTGTCCTACACACACACACACACACACACACACACACACACACACACACTTTCTCTGTGTGTCTCTCACCCACCCCTTCGTCCGTGCTGCTCCATCAGCCCTCACCACCTGTCCTCCTTCTACCAGGACCTCAGAAGGCCAGGCCTGAGGACTCCACCGCACAGGGGCCAGAGTTGACAGACCAGTCAGTCCAAAGCCGACAAACCGACACGAGGCAGAGTCAATAATTCAATTTAAAAAAAAAAAAAGTTACGAACTTCCTCTGTAACTTGGGTTTCGATAATTATGGATTTTTATGAAAACTTGAGATAATAAAAAGAGAAAAAAAAACACTATTTCCTATAGTTAGTCGGAATGCAAACTTAACACGTCCTGATGACTCCAGGGCCTTCTTCCAACTCAGTTTCTTGTTTTTCTCTTCCTCCTTTCTCTTCTCTTCCCCTGTGGGGAGGGGTCACTCAGGAAAACAGGAGAGGAGGTTCCAGCCCCAACCTCCCGCCCACCCTGCCAAGTATCATCAGGAGTGGCTAGATGGCAGTTCTGGGCCCCAACTCCAGGCTGGCTTTTTGAAGTGGGTAGAGGGGACAGGACTGCCCAACAGGGGTGGAGCCTGTCTGCTGGGCTGCCAGGCACACCACTGCCATGGGAAGGTGGGAGCCAGGCTCGGGTGTGGTTGACACACTGGACAGGGGTTGGGGCGGGGGGGGGGTCTTCCTAGAGGGACAGCATAGTTAGTGGAAAGTTCCAGGAGCCAGAGGTGGGCCTAAGACCTAGCCTCTGGTCCCAGCCCTGCTGCTCACTTGCTGTGTGACCTCAAGCAGGTCACTGGGCCTCTCAATCTCCACATCTGTACAAATGGGAACATTATCCCTGCCCTGCCTACCTCACAGGGCTGTTGTGAGGAATTGATGAGATGATGTATGTGAAACACTTTGTAATCTGTAAAGCGCTGTGCACATGTGTGGGTGACTGTTCTCATTATGGTCATTATTCTGTCACTGTGGGGGATGGGCTCTCCAGGGGTGGGGGCTTCAGGGCTGGGGGGTGTGCTAGGAGGAGGGACAGCTCCTGGGACTTCCAAAGACTCCTCCTGGGCTGTAGCCAGAAGCACTGGCTGGAGAATCTGGGCTGTAGCCCCATAGAGCACTCACTGTAGAGTCTCCCACCTTTGGTCTGGGGGGCCCCCTAAAAGCAGAAGCCCCAGCCAGCTTTGGCCTGGACCTGTGCAGAGATTGGGAGCACCAGCTCTCTCTCTCTCTCTCTTTGCCATAAGCATTATTGAACACTTGCTGCATGCCATTTACTGTGTAGAGTACCTAGGTAGGGGGGTGGACATTCTGGGGACAGCTCAAACCTACCTCATCACCCAGCTCTGCCTGTCCTTCCACTGGGCTGTGCTCTGGGCCTTGCTGGGCTTTTGGGGGTGGGGCGGCTTTGGATTTAGGGCTGGGACCAACTTGCCCATGAGTTGACCATCAGGGCCAGGTAGTAGCCCCCACCTGGATCCTACTATTCAAACCAAACCTAGGTGCTTAGCCCTGGAAAGGAATGCTCTGGACAACAGAGTGACAAGCCAGCGGTCTCTTTGGCACTCCCAGAATCCCTGGGCCCTCGCTGGAAAGTTGACTGCAACCAGGTCAGCAAATTTCCTGCTCATTTACATTCCCCGTCTGCGGGCAGGGAGTGTAGGGCCAGGGACACCTGTCCCTCTCCTCTCCAATCTGACCCAGCCTCCTGTGCGTGGCTTGGATTCAACCCCACGGTGGGAGCTGGGTAATGACGCCCACTCATGCTCAGGCAAAGGGAGAGCTCCAGTGATTCAGGAAGCAACAGGACAGATTCAGCTGATCCAGGACGGGAGTAGTTGGGAAGTCTTCTCTGAGCAGCAGGAAGCAGCCAGGACTCAGCTCCTCCCACAGGGCTTCCCGCCCACAAGCCAGCCAGCATGAGCTGGGTAGCAGTGTGCTGCCAGGGCTGTGTGGAGACAGCACTGATCATTTACTCATTCATTCACTCCTCGGGCTCCCAGCCTGGTGCATATCTGAGCACTTTAAGCCCACAGGACCCTGGAATGTTGATTTGGGCAAGAAAGTAAAGATGCCTGGGGGGGTAACCTAGACCAGGGGTGTACAGTTCTGGGTTGAGCCAGGTCCACTCGCCACCTGGGCGGGATTGTCGTTCATCAACTCTGAGTCTCTGTTCCTCGCGTTGCAAAGTCAAGATCGTCTTACTATTTTTGCTGATTGGGAAGACCAAAATGAGGGAGAGGTATGCTTGTTGACTGGCACAGTGATGGAGTGGTGATGTTCACTGTCCAACTCTTCTGCACACGTAGAGGGTGAGGACCAGAGAGGGCAGTAACTGACCCGGGCCCACTCCCAGACTTCCAGAGCCACCACCTTCGGAGGGAAGCCTCGAGTTGCTGCTCAGAGGAGTGAGGCCAAGGGACCAACTTATTCCTGGCTCCTGGGATAGATGTGGTCCCCAAGGACAGGAGAAAATTCCAAGGTCACCTTCAGGTTAGCAAGAGGGCCAGTTTGGGGGTGGGGAGGGATAGCCAGAGTCCTAGATGCCCATCGATTCAAGCTGGAGGAGTCCAAGATCAGAAGCCAGGAGGCTGGTGAGTTTCACAGTTCTCACCATGGAAGAAGATAATGAACCCTACTCTTTTTTTTTCCACTTTAATTTTATTTATTTTTTTTATTTGCAAGCAGAGAGAGAGAGAGAAGAGAGGCAGACAGAGAATGGGCACACCAGGGCCTCCAGCCACTGCAAACGAACTCCAGATGCACGTGCCCCCTTGTGCATCTGGCTTACGTGGGTCCTGGAGAATCGAACCGGGATCCTTTGGCTTCACAGCAAACGCCTTAACCGCTAAGCCATCTCTCCAGCCCAAACCCTACTCTTAAGATTGGAAGGGGGTAAACCCTGGGGAATCCAGGCTAGGAAGGCCACTTCTCCATGCCTAGTGACCTTGAGAAGACACAGGAGCAGCAGAGACCCCACTCACCCACGCACAGGCACAGGCATGGCTGTGTACCTGAACCCAAAGGCAGGTGGGACCAGAGCCTTCCCGAGCTCCCCACATCTTACCACCCTCCTGACACCCTGCTGTGCCTCTGACCTGATGACAGGATCATGGGGTCCGAGAGCCTAGATGCCCTGTTACCTCAAACACTGCAGGGAGCTGCACCCAGCTCCTCTTTCAACCCTAGGCCAAGGGAGCAGGATGTAGGAAGCTACTGGGGAAAGGCAACCTATGGCATCCAAAGGATCTGCCTTACTTTCCAGGGAACAGAACAGAGCCACTTCCAGCCAGCTCATTCAGGAGCTGGGCAGGTCTTACCTGGGACTTGGAACCACCCCTTACTAAGCAAGTGGGCCAGGCCAGGATGACAACCATTACAGCAAGCTCCAGGACCCCTCCCTGATTATAACTCAAAAGTCTGATAAGGGCCAGGCAGCATGGTGGCACTCACCTTTAAGCCCAGCATTTGGGAGGCAGAGGTAGGAGGATTGCTGTGAGTTCAAGGCCAGCCTGAGATTACATAGTGAATTGAGGTCAGCTTGAGCTAGAGTGAAACCCTACCTTAAAAAACCAAAAAAAGAAAAAGTCTGATGAGACTCAGAGTGGGGAAATGATCTGCCAGAATTACAGAGCAAGCCAGGCATAGTTGTGCACACCTTTAATCCCAGCACTTGGGAGGCAGAGGTAGGAGGATTGTCATGAGTTCAAGGCCAGCCTGAGACTACAGAGTGAGTTCCAGGTCAGCCTGGGCTACAGCGAGACCTACCTTGAAAAAGAAAACAGAAACACACACAGAGAGAATTACACAGCAGAGGCAGGAGGGCCATGGACTTTGGAATACAGCAACCATGGTTCGCATCCCGTCACCATCAAAGTCCCCTGTACAGAGTGAGACTCAGATCCTGTTTCCAGAGTATCTAGGAAAATTAAAGCCCACGCTCAATGTTGTGTGGTGCCCATCTGCATATACAAGTGATAACTGATTAACCTGACATCTTTAGAGGCAAGGAGAAGAATAGAGGTTGAGCCCAAGAGCTAGAAGTGTCAGGGACTGTGCAGGACCCAAAGGTTCCAGAAGCACCAAAACTCCAAAGGGGCAGGGTAGATGCCAAGGCTGTCAGACCCTCTGAGTTACCTCCTAACACCTCAGGCTGTGTGTGGAGAGAGGGAGCAGACTGGGCCATCACACTGTCTGCCCAGGACGGAGCAAAATCATACCTAGGGCCACATGCGTGTATGGGTGGTGGTCAGAGAGAACAAAGGAAAGTCGGGTCAAGAGGAATAGCATGGACCTTCAGCCCTTATCACGAGTCCCAGGAAGTCTGTCACTAGCTGGCCTAAGGATTTTGAGCCTTTTAAGGTCTGACATCAGGTGCCATGAAGTACAAGAACAAGGGTGATCTGGAGATGAGGTTCAGTTGGTGGAGTGCTTGCCTAGCATGCAGAAGGCCCTGGGTTTAAAGCCCAAATACTGCATAAACCAGGGGTGATGGTGCCCAGCTGCAATCCAAGCACCTGGGAGGTGGAGACAGGGAGATCAGAAGTTCAAGATCATCAATGGCTACAGAGGGAGATCAAGGCCAGTGTGGGCTCAAAAAAAAAAAAAAAAAGAAAAAGAAAAAGAAAAAGAAAAAAAGAAAGAAAGAAAGAAAGAAAGAAAGAAAGGAAGAAAAAAATCAAAATCACAGGTTTACTGAGATTCAGAGATCTTGGGTGTTCTGTCTTCCAACTTGTCCTCCATGATCACAACAGCCCACACACACCCCAATTTCCATTCCATCATAGGAAGTCCCCAGCTCGTCTCCTGCCTACTTTGGCTTGCTACAGACTCTCATCTCTTTCTTTATTCATTATCTCCAGAAAAAGACATTGGTCACCTAGCAGCCAATGGATTGGCTGCCTCAAAATCAGGTGCCACTCCTCTGTCCAATCAGCTGTGGCTGAGGAGTTGCAGGAGCCAAATTTGGGAATAGATGACACAGAAAGGACTTTATCAAGTTCCTATGTCTGCGTTAACTACCCCAAACTTGTGGTGTGGAACTGTGAGCATTTACTGGCACTGCCTATCCTGCGGCTTGGCCAGAGCTTGGAGAGGACAGTGGCCATTTCCATCCTGAGAGGTGTCCATTGAGGAGACCCTGGTGGGCTGATAGGCCCACTGTGGCTTCTAACCATGTCGTCTTATCGGGTGAGGCTGGAGCTTAGCTGGCTTCTCTTTCTACAAGGTCTATCCAGGTAGGGTTAATTCACCTGGGTCAGTTCACCCTGACCACAATGAAATGGACACTTCCAGAAGTCTGCAGGCCAGAGCTAGGCCATCCCACACCATTACCTGGGCTTCTTTTGTTGTTAGGCAAGTCACAGGCTCCCCAGCTTCAGTGGACAGGCAGAGTCCAGGGTCTGACAGGAGCTGCACAGTCACGTTGCCAGAGGCCACGCAAGACATGAAGGGTGTCGGCAGCCACCTTTAGAAGTCACCCCTCTGCAGGTATCTTGGCAGTCCCTGGGGCAAAGGCATTTATAGTTTGCCCACGAGTGATAATACCAAATCCGAGATCTAGAGCAGTCAAGAGTCAGGAGTTGAACCCAGCTTTCTTGCCTCCTGGTCCAGTGTCCTTTCTATATGAGGCAGAAGCAGAGACGAGGGAAATGATGCTAACAGCCGCTGTTCATCACTGTGCAGGGAACATGCCAGGTGCCGTCCCTGCAACTTCTCTAATCCCACTCTGAAGAGGTTCTAATACTCGCCCTTGCAGAGGTGAACCTGGAGAGGCCAGGGAGTGGAAGGGACGCCTTGGGTCCCACTACCAAGTCAGTGCAAGAGCCAGGACTTGCCCTGAACAATCCGAGCTTCCTGTCCATGAAGTGGATGCAACCACATCACCTCCTACAGCCTCTCCTTTGCCACAGAGGAAGGTGCTGGTGGCAAGTAGGTTATGGCATGGGTGTGTGAGCATGGCTGATATGGAGTAACCCCATGGGTACGGTTGGCGTTAGTCAGTTCTGCTCTAGCTCCTCCTAGTCCGCCTGGCACCTCTGTGGTGTCTTGTGGTCAGAACACAAGACATAAGACCCAGCGGCTTGTTCTGAGGACCTTGCAATCTGGCCCTGACATCTGCTGGGCAGCTGGGACACAGTGGCTATGCAGCATAGGCCTAGGAGGTCAAAGCCCTCCCCAGGAGCTTAGTTCTCAGCCTGCAAAGGGATGTGCAGCCCTTAAACCTATTATGGCATAGCCTGCACCCTCAGCCCAAGCCCAAGCCCTATCACCATGCCAGGTGACAAATGCTACCCCAAGAAGACTGAGGATGCCTTAGGGGGCCACTAACATTGAAGGCTGCCTCTGTGGGTCCTCGCCATTCCCGGGGGGTCGTTGGCCACTGACATCCCAGGCGCAGGAGGAGTTGGGGGGAAGAAGCAGGGTCCTGGAGCGGGTGAGTGTGATGGGCAATGAATAGACAGGAGGCACTCTGATGGATAGCACATTCTCGTTTATTCAACAGGGGAGTGGGTTTATAAACACTTGAGAAAGGTTGAGAAGGCACATACAGACTATATGGTGATTGGATACATAGTTTATGGGTTGCTATCTAATTGGTTGAAAGGCAGAAGTATAAGGGAGATAGTGGAGGAAAAGCTACATGGCTTCAGCCACATAAGGGTCTCTTGCTCAGCTAGCCACAAGGTCAGGACCTGGGGGGCGGGGGCAAAGCCTGCCCTGGGGATCAAAAAGGGGGGAGGGCCTCGCCAGTCTGGGTGATGACAGGGCACACTACAACCTTGCTAGAGGGCAGAGAGGGCCAGTCACTGTCGCCAGGGTGGGTTCCTGACAATAAGGCCAGCTGCAACCCCCACAGCCCAAGGTCCCCAGCCATGTCCAACAGCCCAGGCCAGCCTCCTCACAGTCCCAGCCCATTTTTAACAATGCCCAACATGCCCCAACCCAGCCTTTTTTTAAATAAAAATTTTTAAATATTTTATTTATTTATTATTTGTGAGAGAGAGAAAGAGGCAGAGAGAGAGAGAGAGAGAGAGAATGGGCGCTCCAGGGCCTCCAGCCACTGCAAACGAACTTCAGATGCATGCACCCCCTTGTGCATCCTGGCTTACGTGGATCCTGGAGAATCAAACCAGTATCCTTTGGCTTTGTAGGCAAACGCCTTAACTGCTAAGCCATTTCTCCAGCCCCCCCAGCCCAGCCTCTTCATGCCCTGGGGACAGGGAAAACACCAGTAGGAACCAGGGTGTGGGTGTCTGAACACCCCACGAATTCCATCTTTCTCCCCAGATCCTTGCTCTCACTCTGTCCTAAGACACACCACTGTCGGGATGGCCAGTCCTAGTGATGGTGTAGCAGGCTGTTCCAAGGAACAAGTGGGAGTGGTAGCAAAAGGGAGTACCAAAATGGGCTCTCCCTGTCACCTTCTCTTCCTCCAGGACTCAGGGCCCAAAGCTCAGCCCTGAGACAGCAGCTGGCATAACTGTCTTCTATTTTGAAGATGGGAAACCCAAGTCTCAGAGAGGCCTAGCCACTGCCCAAGGCTACACAGCTGTATTGTGACACCTCTGAACACATAAAAGGCTCTGGTGTGTCCCCGATTTTGTAGATGAGGTTCAGGAAGGGAAGTCATAATTCCAGAGTTACCAAATAAGTCAGCAAGAGCGCCCCACCTCGCCCTCCTCCCACTCAGCTGATCCAGGAGAAAGCAACAAGGAAGCAACCAGCATAGGTCCCCCCAAAAAATATCCCCCCCCATGGGACATACAAGGTCAGCCTTGCCCGGGGGGAAACCCAGTAGCAGAGGGGGTAGTCAGAGGCCTTGGCTTTGCTCTCTGACTTGTAGACATTTACATAGCTCATTAAAAAAATATATGATGTTGTAAAGGAGAGAGACAGAGACATAGTAAAGTCTGGCCCCTCCATTCCCTGCCAGCCCCAGAGCCTCACTGGAGACACTCCAAGGACACAGGGAACACAGCTGGTGTGGGGGTGCGGGGGGTGGTGCACAGCAACAACTAGTGCTGGGGAGGTGATGCTTGTCACACACCTGTCTCTCCCGTTCACAACCCAGCCCCAGGAGTGGACCTGCTTTGTGAGGTGACCTTGCACAAGTTCTCCAAGCATCTCTGGGCTCACTCTCCTCCCTGAGGGCCAGAGAGAAACTAACACAGCCTGAGCCCTCCGGTCCCCTTCCAGCTGCCCACCGGACCAACTTCAGCAGGGTCCCTATCACACTCCCCCTTACCTGTCCCCCGCAGCAGCTGCTGAGGTGACTGAGGTAGAGCCGCTCCAGCTGAAGGCCATTTATGCATGGCCTGCACCTGGCCCATAAATCTCTGGCTCTGAGATGACACAATCGCCTGGAATGTCTAGGGCCCCTCTATATGCTTAGCCTGGAACCTTCAGGAAATCTCTGACCCCGTTCACAATCTGCCACAGATGCCACTCGGTGTGGAGTCAGGACCATGGAGCTCCCAGAGGCCTTGACATCCAAGCAGCCCCCCCGCCACACACACACCCTGCAGGTCACCTTGCTAGGGAATTCCCATACCCCTCTCCCACAGCCCATCAGTCATCTGCCACCCAAGGTGAGTCTCATCCCTCTGCTTCACTCTCCTATCTATAGATCAGGTGGGACCAGATGGGCTCGTGAAGAGTGGCCGGGATCCTCTGACTGTGGTAGAGCCCCAGCAGCAAACCGGGCTGGTGGCAGGCCCTGGAGCCAGAACTGAGGGCTAGGACCTCCTGGCTGGCCAAGAGCCAGGGGGCCAAGCTGTTGCCTTTCTCATGTGGAGCATCTGGAAGGACAGGGACACTACAAGGTTGATGGGTCCCTGTAGTTAGCCAGAGGCAGGAAAGACAGATTCTAGGAGTACAGAGTAGATGGCCAGGGGGACTGTCCTGTGGTGAGGCCAAGAGTAGAAAGAGTCCAGCATACTCCAGGATGGGTTCTCTGGCCCCAGCTGGGCCCCACAAAATAAAGCTCTGCAAACAAACATAGCCATGGGGGAGTTGATGAGGGCCCATGCTTGGTAAACACCTTGCAGCTGTGAAGCCCAGAGGCCCACAGGCAGTAGCAGGCTTGCGGACAGTACCCATTCATGTAAAGAGCAGGAAGATGATCAAAAGCAGGCACCAGCTTTTCAAAGGTCCCCCAGATCTTCAGCTCCAGGTCCCCTGGCATAGGATGAAGGTTTAATTTGAATACTTCATCCTTGCCTTTGAAACCTCCCTGTGCTAGAGACAGAATCCTCCCTCTTGCTGGCTTTGGTGCTACTGTGAAGGGTTAGGGTGTCTATGGAAGCTGAGACAGGGGGAAATGGTAGAGCACCATCTGGGCAACGGGCAGTGATGCTGGGTTCTTTTGTATGCTTAATACTTTTTGTTGTTGTTCTTGTTTTTCGAGGTAGGGTCTCACTCTGGTCCAGGCTGGCCTGGAATTCACTATGTAGTCTCAGGGTGGCCTTGAACTCTCAGCGATCCTACTTCTGCCTCCTGAGTGCTGGGATTAAAGGCGTGTGCACTATGCCTGGACCACTTGGTGCATCTGGCTTTACATGGGTCCCGGGGAATGGAAACCTGGGGTTAGGCTTTGCAGGCAAGCGCCTTAACCACTGAGCAATCTCTCCAGCCCTGTGCTGGGTTCTTGAGCATGAAAAGGAAATATCTCAGAGTTTAAGGAGGAAAGCATTGAGGTAGGCGCATATGCCTTAAAATGACTTTAAATCTTAAAAATTATTTATGTATTTATTTACGGGGCGGGGGGGGGGCGGAGAATGGGCTCACCAGGGCCTCCAGCCACTGCAAAGGAACTCCAGATGCATGCACCACCTTGTGCATTTGGTTTACGTAGGTACTGGGGAATCAAACCTGGGTCCTTAGGCTTCATAGGCAAGCGCCTTAACCCCTGAGCCATCTCTCCAGCTTACATAAAGCACATTTTACAGCCTCCTGCTCACCCACCAAGATGGGAGAGGCCTGTTTGCAACCACACAAAACCTTTTCACATGCAGCCACAGCGGCGAATACTACCAGGTAATGTCAGAAAACAGGCTGTCACCCTGGAGTATCCTCGCTCAGCACTTTCATCCTGGCATTCATAGGAGAACGCAAGCTGTAAAACAAAGGTAAGGTAATGTTGCACTCAGGTAGTGCAACTTAGCTGAGCCAAGCCCCAAACAAGCTCCTAAGCCCCGGCTGTATGAAGAGGTCCACAGACCCTCTCCGCAGTCTCCTTCCTTCCTCGAAGCCTAGGGCTCCGCGCTCAAATCCACGTGAGCCTGAACACATACACGCGCATACTTGGGAACTGCAGCCCAGAAACCTCGCTCCCGCCCTTGGAGCCACAGATGGCCAATGAGAGCACGCCAAGCACTGTCTCCTAGGCAACTAGCCTGAGCTGCCTGGGCTAGGGCAGGAAGGATCAGTCAGGGAGGGGCGTGGTTTCCAGTGTGCCCCTGGTCCTCATTCTTAAAGGATCAGTAGGCCAGTGAGGGTGAGGATAGGAGAGGTAACGGTGGCTCGGCGATGCCCAGACACTGAGAAATGAATCCCAGGGACATTGGTTCCTCTGGATAAGGGGCTGGGGACAGGTAAGCATCCAGACCAAAGGAGCCATGGGTGGCTGACTATACTGAGGTCTGCAAGAGGACCTGGTCCAAAGACTTCAGGGGGCATCGATGACTGAGCCATGCCTCCCCTCTGGAGGATTCTGAAGAGGCGACACTGGTCTCTTTTGCTTTAGTGTCCAAGAGCCTGCCCTTCAGGCTCCACCATGTATCTTCCTCTCTGGTGTCATATTCTCTACCCTCCGTTCCCCTACTTCATGCACATGTACACACACACTTGTTTTGTTTCGAGAGAGCGTCTTGCTCTAGTCCAGGCTGACCTGGAAATTCACTATGTAGACTCAGGGTGGCCTCGAACTCACAGCGATCCTCCTATCTCTGTCTCCCGAATGCCGGGATTAAAGGCGTGCACCACCACAACCAGCTCATGCACACTTTTGGTAGCAAACTTCAGCTCATGATTGATACAGGCTACTTCTGCCTCTTCAAAATGAATCCTCTAGCTGGACATGGTGGCACGCCTTTAACCCCAGCACCCAGGAAGGCTGAGGTAGGATGATCTCTATGAGTTTGAGATCAGCCTGAGACTACACAGGTCATCCTGGGCTAGAGCAAGACCCTACCTCACAAAAACAAACAAAACAAAACAAAACAAAAAGGGTGGGAACAGAAAAAAAAAAAAAAAAAAAAAGCTAAATGAATCCTCTAGCTTAGGGCCAGCCAAGATGGAGACCAAGCAAGACCAAACCTTGAGGATTGACCCGTATTGAAACACGGCATAGCAGGAAGTTGCTTTGTGCACGAGGGTTTAAGAGCATGGGGTTGCAGCCAGAAGAGCGGGGTCCAAATCCTGGCTCTGCTACCAACCAGCTGTGTAACGGAGGCACACTGCCCACGCAGCTTGTGAAGAGTGAATTAGATCATGCCTTCGAGGCCCTTAGAGCCAGGCCTGGCACAGAGTAAGAGGCCAATAAATGTTTGTTCCTACCGTTATTATACTTACAGATTCCCACAGTGTCTAGTCCCCCAGCCTTTGTTCAGAACGTGCAGGACAGTCATAGGCCACTGGAGCAGATGCCTCGTGAGGCAGAAAAAAGGAGGTTGTCCATGTTACACAGCCTGATCCCTTCCAATGCCCAATACCCTGCCCAAAAGGGAGATTTGTCCCATTTGAGTGGATTAAGAGTCTATGGTGACAGGGGCTAGAAAGATGGCTTAGCAGTTAAGGCATTTGCCTGAGAAGCCTCAAGACCCAAGTTTGATTCCCCAGGACCCACGTACGCCAGATGCACAAGGTGGCGCATGTGTCTGGAATTCATTTGCAGTGGCTGGAGGCCATGGAATTCTCATTTTCTTTCCTTCTTTCCTTCTTTCCTTCTTTCCTTCTTTCTTTCTTTCTTTCTTTCTTTCTTTCTTTCTTTCTTTCTCTCTCTCTCTCTCTCTCTCTCTCTCACACACACACACACACACACACACACACACACACACACACACACATTGCCTCTTTCCCTCTCTCTCTCAAATATGGCTTAGCATTTGCCTGCAAAGACTAAGGATCCAGGTTTGGCTCCCCAGAACCTACATGAGCCAGATACACAAGGTCGCATATGTGCACATGAGGGTACAGGCATCTGGAATTCGGTTGCAGTGGCTGGAGGCTCTGGTGTGCCAATTCTCTCTCTCTCTTTCTCTCATAAATAAAAAATAAAATAATTTTTAAGAAAAGAGTCTGTGGTGACAAGCAGTCCTGACTATCTTTCTCCTATGGGATGGGCAGGGGTATGCTTTCCTCTCTACCTTACAAGCAAGCATAGTTTCTGCCGGGCCCTAAGGCAGGGCTCTGCAGGCCTTACAAGCTCTCCAGCTCACCACCTATCACCTTGTGCTCTTGGGAAGGGCATGGGCGACAGTCTCAGGAGATCCACCTGCTCCCGCCGGAAAAGAAGTTTGCTCCCCACCAGAGAGGGTCCCGGCTAGACACGCACATCCCACAGCCAGTGTGGAGTTGTATTCCTACTACTCAGGACACTGTGTACCTACACCCATCCTGGAATTACCTTTGCAGCCCAGGTCAGGTTCCAGCCGTTATCCCTGTGAGCCTGGTCAGTTTCCCCTCTCTAGGTTCACTTTCCCCATCCAGAAAAGAGGGCAATCAGGCTGGAGAGATGGCTCAGCAGTTAAGGCATTTGCCTGCAAAGCCTAATGACCCAGGTTTGATTCCCCAGTACCCACGTGAAGCCAGACGCACAAAGTGGTGCACCCATCTGGAGTTCCTTTGCAGTTCCTAGAGGTGTATCCATTTCTCTCTCTTTCTTCTTTCCCTTTCTTTCTTTCTCTCTCCTTGCAAAAAATAAAATAAAATATTTAAAAAGAGGGCAACGATTCTTTCTCTGGAATACTTCTTCTCTCCCTCCTTTCCACCTGAGCACCTATTGTCACTAGTCAATGGGAAGGGAAGGGCATGGGGTGTGTGTGGGGGGGGTGGATTTGAAAGAACAGGGTTAGTAAAATCTCTACCCTTGGGGAGCTTGGAGTCTGAGCAAGAGACAGACCCCAACCAGTGAATCACACGATACACACTGAAAACATGTGACGGGAGGTAAGAGTACCGAGCATTACGAGACGTCACACAGGAAGGTGGAGGAGCAGGCTCTGTGGTTGTCAACCAGTGATGGTGCCCACGGGAAGGACCATAGCTCTCATTTGCTTAGGAAGTACTCCAGGATTTTCTGAGCTTCTTCCTGTCTCATGGCCTTCTCCCAGGGCTCAGGACCAAAGGGGTTATCCTAAATGGTCTGATCTACTCTCCTTTCATCGCCTACCTCCACTCTGGGGGACAGGCAAGCAGAAACTCCTTAACCCCCCACCCCACGCACACACTTCCTCTTCACAGCAAGATGTGCCCTCAGCTCTGCTTTGCATAATTGGCTTCTGGTGAGATCGGTTGGAAATGATTTGGCGCACCAGCTAGGTCTCTGCACTAATCAGCCAGCGCCCGGAGGCACATTATCTCACTTCTCTGCAAAGAATGCGGACCTCACTCCTCCTATGGAGCTGTTGGCAAATTTAAATTGGCATACTTGGACACCATGCCCAGGGGAAGTACCTGGCTGGTGGGATGTGCCCCATAGGTGTCAGCTGCTGTCCTTTGATGGACCTTCCAGGGAACGCAATGAGGGAGCTGGGCTGGGTTACAGGTTAGCTGTCAGGACGTGTCCCATACTAGTTGACTGTGAGGCGCAGTGGAACCCACTCTCTAACCAGGTTTCTGTAGGAAGGACTTAAGAAAACCCAGTCTAACGCCGGGCGTGGTGGCGCACGCCTTTAATCCCAGCACCTGGGAGGCAGAGGTAGGAGGATCACCATGAGTTCAAGGCCACCCAGAGACTACACAGTGAATTCCAGGTCAGCCTGAGCCAGAGTGAGACCCTACCTCAAAAAACAAAAAACAAAAAAGAAAGAAAGAAAAAAAAAAAAAGAAAACCCAGTCTAGCCTGGGGCTGGAGGATGAGAATGCATGTCCACTCTTTCCTCTTGGCTCAGGGTAACTGCACAATGTTCAGGTCATCCATCTGTCCCTTTCCGTAGGAGGGGATTCCTCGGCTACCCTAACAGGGGTTGCCTGACTGAGTCGAATTACACTGAGATGGTAGCTTCAACTCCCCAGCATCCACCTGTGTCCAACTCTAGACTCCAGCCACTGCAAACGAACTCCAGACACATGTGTCACCTTGTGCATCTGACTTTATGTGGGTTCTGGGCAATCGAACTCCGGTCCTTTGACTTTGCAGGCAAGTGCTTTAACCACTAAGCCATCTCTCCAGCCCACAATAAATATTTTTAAAAAAATTTTTTTTAAAGCCAGGCGTGGTGGCACAGGCCTTTAATCCCAGCACTCGGGAGGCAGAGGTAGGAGGATCGCCATGAGTTCAAGGCTACTCTGAGCTAGAGTGAGACCCTACCTTGAAAACCATAAATAAATAAATAAATAAATAAATACATAAATAAAATTTTTAAGAACAGCTGTGCCAGACATGGTGCACATGCCTTTAATCCCAGCACTCGGGAGTCAGAGGTAGGAGGATCACCATGAGTTCGAGGCCACCCTGAGAATACATAGTGAATTCTAGGTCAGCCTGGGCTAGAGTGAGACCCTACCTGAAAAGAAAGAAAAAGAAAGGAAAGAAAAGAAAAGGAATGAAAAAGAAAAGACCTGCTCTCAAACTGGAAACTTCCTGTGTGTGTCCATCTCCACTTAGGGCTGGAAGGTCTCTCACCCTGTTCCACTCTGCACATCAGCTCTAGTCTCCTCCTGTCCCTGCCAACCCAGCCTCTCCCTCATTTGTCTGCCAACTTTCACCACCCCAAATGGCATTCCTGTCTACAGCCAACACACCCCATGTTCCAGCTCCCTGCAGCTCACCTCATCTCGGTGCCCTGATTTCAAATTCCCACAAGATACGTTCTGATTGGCTGAGTATGAGTCAGGTGACTTCAACCATACTCAATCAGCTGAGGCTGGGGTGGGGGGAGCGCAGCGGCCACAGAAAACTAGCTGTCCCTTCCTGGCCGGGGGAAAGATGAGCCCTACAGCCAGGAGTTCTCTCTGCTTCCACTCTGGAGGCTTCCAGAGAGTACAGACCTCAGAGACCCCCACTGTCCTCTACAGCCTAGACACGAGGGTTGGAACTGGCACGTGTGGGTACCTAATTTTGGACAGATGTTACTGAAGCCCGGTGTATCTAAATGAAAACCAGTTGCTCTCAAGTCAAGAAGACAGTGTGTGTATGGGGGGGCGGGGGAGAGCCTTAGCCAGGAACTGTCTTTGTTCTGTCAGCAAGACCTAGTGGCTGTCCAGGAGGGACCAGCAGGGGTGACCCTCACCCTCAGGCACCAGCTGCCGGCCTGCTTTGCATCCTGTCCAGATATTTCCAGTAAATAAACATTGACGCTTTCGATATCATGTTAATTTCACAGGCTGCTGCTCCGCTGACAGTTTTCACACTCCACCAACATCTCTTGTCAGTTTATACTCACAGGCCGATGCTAGCCCTCTTGCAGGCCACCCGACGTACAGACATAAAAACAAATGTTCTGTAGCTCGGCAGGGTGGCACAGGCCTCTAATCCCAGCACCTGGGAGTGTGAGGCAGGCAGATCACTGTGAGCTTGAGGTCAGCCTGGCTATATAGTGAATTCCGAGCCAGCCTGGGCAATAGAATAAGACCTTTTCTGACAAACCTAAAAATCAAACCAAAACAAACAAATGGATCAGAAAACCCTGGCAAGGGCTGGAGAGATGGCTTAGCAGTTAAGCACTTGCCTGTGAAGCCTTAAGGACCCTGGTTCAAGGCTCGATTCCCCAGGACCCACGTAAGCCAGGAGCACAAAGGGGAGCATGCATCTGCAGTTCGTTTGCAGTGGCTGGAGGCCCTGGCACACCCATTCTCTATTTATCTGCCTCTTCCTCTGTCTGTCACTCTCAAATAAATAAAAAAACAAAATTAAAATTAATTAATAAATAAAAAAGAAAACCCTGGCGAAACGGAGAGCACTGGGGTGCCTCGGACCCTGAAGTCACTAGAGCAATGACCAAGCAGTTTCCCTCTGTCGACCTTTCTGGACCATGGATTTTGCATCTGTGAAAGGGATTAATATATTGTGATATTGCATTTTTGGGATCCTGCTCAAGAGCCTAGGCAACCCCTGCCTCTTAACGCCCATTCTTAAACTTCCCAGAAAATCCAGTTAAGTGACAGCTTTGACTTCAGCACAGCCCAAGAGCTGGTTTGAGCGGTGAGTTACCACCGCTATGAAAATGGACAGGCTGAGACCTATGCAAGGTGTGATCAGCTCAGTGTCACAAGTACAGACAGATGCAGGGCAGAGGCAGGAACCGGGGTCCCCCCTCCTGCCCTCTCAGTGTTGTCAACTGCATAAACCAGGATGATAGGCTCAGAGGGATATTGGGGGAGGGACCCCAACCTTATCTCAAGCCTAATTGAGCCAACCTCCCACAGCATTTACTTTTTTTTTCCCATCATGCATAATCATGAGGTCTCATACATATGCATTGTTTATTCTAAACTGAGCTAGGCTGCATATCTGGTTAGCACTCCCTCCTGTGCTCTAGGACCCTAGTTGTCAGCCAGTGTCTCTGAGTTTCCACTTCCCTCTTACTGATATTGCCCTACCTGTGGGAGCCATGGGAGCTGGAGGGGGGTGGGCAGGGAAAGCTGCAAGACGAAGGGCTGGTCTGGTCCTGCCTCCTATTTCTCTACCGCATCCCCAAGATCTGGGTTGTATCCTGAGAGACTGAGGCTTGGGCCCAAGTGTTCATAGTGATTGTCCTCTTTCTTTTATCCATCCCCACCCTGTGAATGGAGGCTTCACAAGCTCAGAGGGATAACTGGGGGGGGGGGCTCTACAGCCCAGGGGTGGTGACCAGGGTAGAGGGCGATCTGGCTGGGAGAGGCTCAGCTGCCCTTCTCTTCTGGGGGCAGGGCTCCTAGGCGCCTGCAAGGCAGCTCACACCCACGCACTCCTGGCGCCTGCTCCTGCTCAATAAAGGCTCATTAATGGACTAAAGTGAATTAGAGTCATTAACACTGTTATCGGAGGCAGGCAGTGGCTCCCCCGGAGCTCAGGGCCCAGCCCTTAGTCTACAGAGTTAGATCAAACCCTTCACCTCCCTGAGCCACAGGTCCCTCACCTGTAAACTGAGGCACAAGTGCGCCCCTCCTGGGGGTGCGCAGAGAGAAAGGAAGAAGCGGAACCGGGGTCAAGAGGATGAGAGGAAATAGGAGTGGGGCGAGGAATGAAAACTGGAAAAAAAAATTCCTCCCGGAGAACTTTCCATCTCTTGGCCAGTATTCCCCTACTCCTGAGGTCAGCATTCAAAACCTCCTCACTCAGCTCTTTTACCATTGCTACAGATTCTCACCTACACAGGCAGGTGCCTGGTTTCAAGCACAGTGGTGCCTCCAATCTTTGCATATATGCAGAATCTGACTAGAATCTCACCTTCCATATGTCCACTCAGTTGCAGAGCTGCCTTCAAAACCTGTGACCCGGCAGGGGATGTGGCTCACTGGCAGAGCTCTGGCCGAAGAAGTGTTGGGCCAGGCCCTGCTCGGCTTCCTCCCACCCTACACACACAGTTCTATTTTTTTTTTAAGGTGGTTTTGGATGTAGGATGATTTTTAGAATTTATTTTATTTATTTGAGAGAGAGAGAATGGGCATGTCAGGGCCTTCAGCTGCTGCAACAAACCCCAGATGCATGTGCCACCTTGGCCTTCTGGGTCCTGGGGAATCAAACCTGGATTCTTTGGCTTTGCAGGCAAGCACATTAACCACTAAACCATCCCTCGAGGAGCCCTCGCAGCTCTATTCTTGATGGGCAAATACCTAGATTCAATTTCCAACAATGTTGGCTGAGGCAAGGGGGGGGGGAGGGAGGGGAGAGGCAAAATGTCCTGTGCCAAAGTTACCTCGTCCAGGGAGACTCCTGTGAGCTGCCCTCACAAGCTAAGCTGGATGGTCTCCCTCACTGTGCCCCACGGGAACCACTCTAGTTAGAGATAAAGTTTTAAACAAATTGAAAAGAATCCCCACTTCCCTTCCCTCCCCTCCCTTCCCCTCCAAAGATTTATCCATGGAGAATAAAGCTAAGCCTAGCTCTGGGGCCCAGAATCCCTCTGTCATGGGCAATGTAGCTTTCAACAGACCACCATACTCTCAAGGGAGGCCAAGTGTGTGTGTCCCCAGTGCCTGAGGGGAGTCCCCGGTACTGGGCTGGGAGCACTTTTTTCTCCAGAGAGCAAGAAGGGAGGACAAAGCCCCTCCACCCACCCATCTTTGCTCAGCACCTTCAGAATCGCTTAATCGTTTCAGATTTTTCCTCCTTAATTACAGCTCCTGTAACAAATAATGAGTAAATGAGGGAGGGAGAGGCGAGCTCAGCGAGGAAGCTGCCTGGGCCCAGACAGTGGGCTGCATGAGAGGCTGGAGAAAATCTCATTCATTCTCTCTCTCTCTCTCTCCCCCCAGATACACTTCACTCCCATCCAAAGAGACCTTCTTGCCACACTCAGCAAATGGACGCTGTCTAAGCTGCTCCCTTGGCTGGCCCCCAGTGAGTGAACTGTTTCCCGCGTAATGACAGTGGCCTTTCATCGAGGGCCCTTTATGTGTCAGGCCTCTGCTCAGCCACTGCTTCTGACCCTCACAACCACTCTCCTCAAATGTTCTACGGGAAGAAATTGAGGTCCAGAAAGATTAAGTGCTTCCTCCTAAGAAGTGGGTTTGATGACAAAGTCCACACCTCCCATTTAACCCCTCCTGCCTCCCACCTGAGCAAACCACCACCCCCCTCCAGTCCCTGCTTTGAGCATTCCAGGGTGTTTTTGCACCATCTCTCTGGGTAGTGTATGCAAAGGCAGAGGCTCCAAACTCCGTCCCCCTCTTCACTGCACATACTGGAAGATACAGAGGGTCAGAGTTTTATGAGCTGGCCATGAAAGTGCACACAGATAATACCAAGACTTAGAAGGCTGAAGCAGGAGGAGGAGGATGAGTTCAAGGCCAGCCCAGGCTACATAGTGAGATCCTGTCTCAAATAAATAAATAAATAAATAAATAAATAAATAAATAAATAGGGGCTGGAGAGATGGCTTAGTGTTTAAGGTGTTTGCCTGCAAAGCCAAAGGATCCTGGTTCTATTCTCCAGGACCCACGTAAGCCAGATGTACAAGGTGGTGCATGCATCTGGAGTTCATTTGCAGTGGCTGGAAGCCCTGGCACACCCATTCTCTTCCTCTCTCCCTCTCTCTCTTTCTCTCTCTTCCCCTGCCTCTTTCTCTCTTTAACATAAATAAAAAAATTTAAAAATATATTTTAAAAATAATAATAGCTGGGTGTGGTGGTGCATGCCTTTAACCTCAGCACTCAAGAGGCAGAGATAAGAGGACCACTGTGAGTTCGAGGCCAACCTGAGACTACAAAGTGACTTCCTGGTCAGCCTCGGCTAGAGTGAGACCTACCTTAAAAAGAAGGGACAAAGCTGGTGCTGAGCAGAAAACTGTGTCCCTGTAGACCAGCCAACTGAAAGTTGGAAAAAGCTGCACTGCATGCAGCCGTATGGGAGACAGAAGTCATCAGCAGTGAAAACAGTGGACACTGAATATTCAAGTTTGGCCATAAAGGCCCAATGACTGAACGGGTACAATAGTGGCATGTCTACTCTTGGGGTAACCAACTGCTCCATAATTGGGCTGAAGGCCCTCTCTACGGGAAGGAATACATGCCTGGTACTGAAAATCCTAAGCAAAAGTCTATGGCAGGTGAGGTCATGATCCTTAGGGGTATAAAGCCTGCTCTTGTCTGACTAAATGTATATATTATTCCCACCAAGCTGCCCTGGGGGCACTACACTTAATGTTCATGTTCACATATTAAAGCTATTCTCACTTCTGGTTAGAGAAGCTTCTTTTTTCAGACGGCGATGACCACTGGGATCACTCAAAAGGCAACATAGTGCTGAGAAGAGAGGGAGGAGTGCCCAGCACTGAAACACCTCTGTCACACCCTCCAAGGCTCAGGGACCATTGCGGAAGAGGGGCGGATAGAATGGAAGAGCCAGAGGAAGGATATGACTTCTTACAATGCAACTGCCCAGACAGAAATTGGCCTCGATATCCATGACCTTGCAGTGCCTAGAAATACCTTCACAAGACCCTCAAAATAGAAGAAAAAGATGATGACATCAAATTGAAAAGAAAGACTAATGGAGAGAGGGAGGGGATATGATGGAGATTGGTGTTCTAAAGTGGAATGGGGGGAGGGGAGGAAAATATATGTTTCTTGTATGTAAGTATAGAAGGTGTCAAAAAAATTAATAATTAAAAAAAGGGGGCGAGGGAAGGAGAGATATATAAAAGCCAAGTATAAAGGCGCACGCGCGCGCACACACACACACACACACACACAGTCCACTTAAAAAAATCATGGTGGCCAAATCCTGGTTTCTAACCTATCAGAGTTACAGCACCTTGCACGAGGCAGGCGGGACTTAGTGTTTGCCCAACCTGGCTTTGTGGGTTCTAGTCACCTGCCATCCTTGGACAGGCTCCCTGGAGAAGAACCAGACATTGAAGACTAAACCTCCAAACCCACCTTCCTGGCCTTTTCCCCACCAGAGCCCTGTTCCTCCCACAGCCTGGGTGTTGCTGGGTGTTAAAAGGCTGGTGAATTCCTGTCCACATTCTCCACCCCCAAGCTTCCTGCAGCAGGAAGGGACAGTGGTGGCTTTGGCCTTTAAAACTGTGAGCAGGGGGGCTGGAGAGATGGCTCAACAGTTTGGGCACTTGCCTGCAAAGCCAAATAACTGGGGTTTGATTCCCCACTACCCACATAAAAGCCAGATGCATGTGCCCATTCTCTCTCTCTCTCTCTCTGTGCTTGCAAATAAATAAACTTTTTATTTTTTAGCCGGGCGTGGTGGCGCACACCTTTAATCCCAGCACTTGGGAGGCAGAGGTAGGAGGATCGCCGAGAGTTCGAGGCCACCCTGAGACTACATAGTTAATTCCAGGTCAGCCTGGACCAGAGTGAGACCCTACTTCGCAAAACCAAAATAAATAAATAAATAAATAAATAAATAAACTTTTTATTTTTTAAGTGTGAGGGCTGGAGAGATGGCTTAGCAGTTAAGGCACTTACCAGCAAAACCTAAGGACCCAGGTTCGATTCCCCAGAACCAACGTAAGCCAGATGCAATTGGTAGCCCACGTATCTGGAGTTTGTCTGGAGTGCCCATATTCTCTTTTAAATAAATAAATAATTTTTTAAGTGTGAGAAGAGCCCAGATTGTTGTCCCTGCCCTGCACCCATGTAGGGGTGGTGGGATATAGGACACAGGCACACCTCCTTCAAGGGCAACCAGGACAGCCAAGCAGCCAGGTAAGCTTGGCTATGCAGCCATTCATTCACTCATCAAACCGTATATTTACTCAACACCTACTGTGTGCCAATGTGTAACAGGCATTAGGGACACCGCGACAAACAAAACTGACAAATGCCGGTCGTGGGAGCGTGGTAGCGCACGCCTTGAATCCCAGCACTCAGGAGGCAGAAGTAGGAGGATCGCTGTGAGTTCAAGGCCACCCTGAAGACTGCATAGTGAATTTCAGGTCAGCCTGGGCTAGAGGGAGACTCTACTTTGAAAACTTCCTCTCCAACCCCCGCCCCTCCAAAAACAAAACCTGACAAATGCCCCTGTCTTGATAGGTCTTACAGCCCAATATAGCAGAGTAAATATTTTCTGTGAAGTGCCAGAGAGTAAACAGTACAGGTTTTGTGGGCCGCATGTGGCCCTTTATGCCTATTTATCTTGTTTGTTTTCTTGCAATCCTTTAAGAATGTAATTACAGGCTGGAGAGATGGCTTAGTGGTTAAGGTGCTTGTCTGCGAAACCTAAGGACCCAGGTTCAGTTCCCCAGATCCTATGTAAGCCAGATGCACAAAGTAGCAATATGTCTGGAGTTCGTTTGCAGTGGCTAGAGGCTCTGGTGCACCAATTCTTTCCCTCTCTCTCTTTCTCTCTCTCTCTACCTGTCTCTTTCTCCTTCTCTCTAATAAATAAACCATGTTTTTTTAAAAAAAAAAGAATGTTCTTACAGGGCTGGAGAGCTGGCCTGGCAGTTAAGGATCTTGCCTATAACGCCTAACCCTAAAGACCAGGGTTTGATTCCCCAGTACCCACGTAAAGCCAGATGCACAAAGTGGCACATGCTTCTGGAGTTGGTTTGCAGTGGCAGGAGGCCCTTGTGGGCCCATTCTCTCTGTCTGTCTCTCTTCTATCTCTCTCTGCTTGCAGATAAATAAATAAATAAATATCAATTTTCAGAAGAGAAAAAGAACAGGATTACTATTCCAAGTTCTCAGACTGCTCCCAGATAGGTGGCCAGATTTGGCCCTCGGGCCACACCTTGTTAATGCTTACTGTACTGCCACTCTCCAGTAAAAAAAAAAATGTGAGCCACAGAATTCATTTTAAATTTCTAGTAGCTACTGTGGGAAAGTAAGGTGAAGCAGGTGAAATTAATTTTAATAAGATCACTGACTGAAGCCCATATCCATAATATTACCATTTCAACACGTAATCAATATTTCAAAAGCAATGAGATCTTTTACATACTTTTTTTTTTGCACCGAGCCTTCAAAATCTGGTATGCATTTTACACTTAGAGCATGAGGCAATTCCAATTAGCCTTGTGTGTGTGTGTGTGTGTGTGTGTGTGTGTGTGTGATCAAACAGCCCCATGGCCGCCATGCTGGATGATGCAGGCTGAGTGGGAGAAACAGACAATAAACAAGATGAGAATTAGTAAACTGTGGCTCTATTTTAAAATTTTTTGTTTATTATTTATTTATGTATTTGAGTGCAACAGACAGAGAAAGAGGCAGCTAGAGAGAGAGAGAGAATGGGCACACCAGGGCCTCCAGCCACTACAAACGAACTCCAGATGCATGCACCACCTAGTACTCTGGCTTACGTGGGTCCTGGGGAATCAAGCCTCAAACCGGGGTCCTTGGTCTTCACAAGCAAGCATTTATCCACTAAGCCATCTCTCCAGGCCCCCGGTGGCTATATTTTAAAGTGCCGAGTGCCATGGAAGGAAACAAAGTGGGAAAAAATATGTTTTAGAATTTCATTCAGCCAAGGATCTTCTAAGTCCCAGGGAAGAGGTCTACAGTGCAACAGGCTACAGAGTACGGAAAAACCTCAAGCTGTCATCCTGCCAGCCCTACCCAGGGCATGGGATGTATTAGCCAGTTGCTGCCTAGTCATCACCCTGACTGGGAGCTCACTGCTGCACAGAGTGTCTATGGCTTGCTCCTAGCTGCTATCTCTGAATTCACCCCTTGCTTTCTCTGTGACCTTGGAAACCAGGGTGACATGTTTTTCTCCATTTTAAAAAACATTTTATTTAGTTATTTACAAGCAGAGAGATACAGAGAGAGAGAGAGAGAGAGAGAGAATGAGTATGGACACGCTAGGGCCTCTAGCCACTGCAAACAAGCTCCAGATGCATGTGTCACTTTATGTGGATACTGGGGAATTGAACCCTGGTCGTTAGGCTTTGTAGGCAACTACCTTAACCACTGAGCCATCGCTCCAGCCCGTTCTCTCCATTTTTTTTTTTTAAGTTTTTCGAGAAAGGGTCTTACTTTTAGTTCAGGCTGACCTAGAATTAGTGTCAGGATGGCCTTGAACTCATGGTGATCCTCCAACCTCTGCCTCCCAAGTGCTGGGATTAAAGGTGTGCGCCACTACACCCAGCCAGTGGTATTTTTATAAAGAAAAATGTTTGCTGGAAGTGTTGGCACATGCCTTTAATCCCAGCACTTGGGAGGCAGAGATAGGAGGATCGCAGTGAGTTTGAGGCCACCCTGAGACTTCATGGTGAATTCCAGGTCAGCCTGAGCTAGAGTGAGACCCTATCTCGAAAAACCAAAAAATAAAAATAAAAATAAATGTTTGTATGTTAAAATTCTTCTGTGGCTGAAGGTGAAGTTCAGTCTTCACCATGGTCTGCATGAATGTCAAGCAGGAGGCTTGGTGCTGCAAGTAACAAAATATCCACATAGTCCCTGGCTTATTCCAACGAGAAATGTTTTTGAGTCACACAGCATGAACTCCAGAAACAGGTATACTGCGAAGCTGATTAAGATCAGCAGTTCAAAGATGTCATTCCTCATCTTACTTTTCGCTGACTAGAAGTGGGTCCCTAGCCTCTTGCTAAACAAATCACCAGTTAGGGACTATAATTGCCAGCTGCCACCGGCCAGGTGTGGTGGCGCACGCCTTTCATCCCAGCACTCGGGAGGCAGAGATAGGAGGATCACTGTGAGTTTGAGGCCACCCTGAGACTCCATAGTGAATTCTAGGTCAGCCTGGACTAGAATGAGACCCTACCTTGAAACACGCCCCCCCAAAATAAAAAAAAAGAATTGCCAAGTCTGTCCCTTGATCTGTAGTCCATGGGCAAAGAGTGGGGAGAATGTAGCAGATGCCCCATCATGACAACCACAGGTCTCTCCTGATGGGTCCTGCTCTACCTCTACCTCATCCATCATCCACCTCAACTCCCTGATGCAGATTCCTCTGGTCCAACAACGTGCCCTCCCATTGTCTCTGAGTCTTTCAACATAAATGTTCCTTCTTCTGGAGTTCTTCCCTGTCAGGTTCCATCCCTGCCTTTTCCGGTTACCGTCTCTCTCCCTAAACTTTACAGGATCATCTCTGTAGGAAGACCATCCTTGGCCTGCCCACTCCTTCCCACCAGACAGAAGACTCCAGGAAGAAGACCAGAGACCACATCAGACTCACTTCCGTGTGTTGTCTTCAGGCACCTCTTAGTAGTGCGTCCTGCTGAGCCTAGAGACAAAGCAGGCCCCTTTGTCATCTAATGCCTTCTACAGAGCGGTGCCACACAGAGAAAAGACCAGGTCTGGAGACTTAGATGCACCTCCCCGATCTGCCTATGACCTTGGACATGACCTTGGACAGATCATGCATCTCTCTCTGGGCCTGGCTGGGGTTTGAAGTCAGGTGGCCAGGATGCTGGGGGCTGAGATAGGGAAGCACACCCGGTGCTTTGTGACCATCTGTTGACCCCCGGCTCAAGGCAGTGCCTTTGAGGCCAGCAGAGCCCATGGGCGGGGGGGGGGGAGAGCTTGGAGATGCTGGGGGGTGGGCAGGGAAAAGGCAAGATTGAAATTCCATCAGGCATCCACAGAGCCTGCTCCCTAGAGCCCCATGCCTTTGTTCCGTTTAATCAATATGTAATTAAACTGAAATCCCAGCTTAAGAATTTCCAGCGGTGCTAAGACCAGGCTTTAAGAGGGTCTGGCAGAGACGAGGTTCCTGGGTTTGCAAGCTATTAGCCCCTCACCAGACTAGTTTACCGCCCCCTTGTCCCCACACACCAGGTCTCAAGGTCACCTCCCCCAGCCCATCAGGTGACTGGACATCTCAGCAGAAGGGGACACGGTAATAGAAGCAAATCCCTGCCCCTGGCCAGTGGGGTCTGGTCACTCTCATGTGACAGGGGAAACTGAGAAAAACAAGGCTGTGGCAGAACTAGACACAAGCCTGCCCGCCCTGGCCATCCCACCTCCCTTGGAGGCATAAGGCACTGGCTGGCTATACCAAGTGTTTCATGGATGCCGTACAGTATTTCAAGTCCTTTGCCCATTAAATCTTCACCCCTCACTGTGAGTTAACTGTTCTTAACTCTGTTTTAAGAAAAACAAATAGACCCAGAGTACCCAGTGCCAACATGTGGATGGTGGGGCAGTGTATGCGCCAGAGCCCAGGAGTACCACAGGCCCCGGCTTGGTGAGATCTCCCTGCCAGAGGGGTGCAGACTCTATGATGCCCCATCAAGCAGGAGCAGGTGGAGCTCTGATCCCCAGCTTGAACGTTCTCTATCTGCCACACAACCTTCCACAAGCCCAGAACCTTCTTTTGGGAAAGTGATAGAAGCTTCTTCCAGGGCTCATATCATTAGCACCTAAGGATGCCAGGCTCTTGCATGTCATTCGTGTGTTCAGGGACATCTGGAACTCGACCTGAGACCAGCACTGACTAAAAGGATACATATAACCTGAGTCACAAATGCAAGGCACGTGTGGAATTTCAGCTTTTTTCCTAGTAACCTCATTTCTTTAAAAAAGAAAGAAAAAGAGGAAGTGAGTTTTAAGATAAATCTTACTTAACTCAGTGCATCAAAAACATGGTCATTTTAGGATAGGAGAGATGGCTTAGTGGTTAAGGCACTCGCCTGCAAGACTAAAGGACTCAGGTTCAATTCCCCAATACCCATGTAAAGCCAGATGCAAAAGTTGGTTTACAGTGGCTATAGGTCTTGGCATGCCCATCCTCTCTCTTTGTCTCTGTCTCTGTCAAATAAATAAATAAATAAAGTATTTTTAGGGCTAGAGAAATGGCTTAGCCATTAAGGAGCTTACCTAAGAAGTCTAAGACCCAGATTTGATTCCCCAGAACCCACATAAGCCAGATGCACAAGGTGATGGATGTGCAAAGGTGGTGCATGCACACAAGGTGGCACACACATCTGGAGTTCATTTGCAGTGGCTAAGGCCCTGGGGCACCAATTCTCTCTCTCTCATAAATTAAAAAAAAAGCATTTTTAAAAATACTGTCATTTGCTTGGAGTGGTGGCGCACGCCTTTAATCCCAGCACTCGGAAGGCAGAGGTAGGAGGATCACTGTGAGTTCAAGGCCACCCTGAGACTACATAGTGAATTCCAGGCCAACCTGAGCTAGAGTGAGACCCTACCTTGAAAGAAAAATATACAGGGCTGGAAAGATGGCTTAGCGGTTAAGGCATTTGCCTGCAAAGCCAAAGGATCCCGGTTCAATTCTCCAGGACCTATGTGAGCCAAATGCACAAGGGAGTGCATGCATCTGGAGTTTGTTTGCAGTGACTGCAGGCCCTGGCGCACCCATTCTTGTGCGCTCTCTCTCTCTCTCTCTCTCTCTCTCTCTGCCTCTTTCTCTCTCAAATAAATGACTAAATAAAATAAAATAAAAAATTTAATGTTTTAAAAGTACAGTCATTTGAATGTGTAGCCAGTATGAAAATTGTTTCCGAGCTGTCTTAGATGCTTTGACATGTTCTAGGTTCTAGATGCAGGTGACTTTGCACTCAAGGTTCAGCTCGGCTCAGGTTGAGCCACTTCAGTCCTCAGTAGCCACACCTAACCAGTGCTCCCACACCGAATGGTGAAGCCTTCACAACCACACCTGAGTCCTGTCACAATGTCCTAAAGAAGGAGAAGGTGAGATTCCTGCTTTCAGGAACACGAAACTTAACTCTGGGGAGGAAAAACATCTCAGAGAGGAATGAGCGGTAACAGGTGTGTTTTCTACTTTGTGGGATTCCGGATGGGGAAGATGGGAGCCGGCCCCACCTGGAGAGCTGGGCTTTGGGGATCTATGCAGGTGTGTTCATTATTTTCTAATAGCTGTGCTACAATAGCTCACAAGAAGCAGCTTAAGCAGGGCATGATGGGACACACCTTTAATCCCAGCACTCAGGAGGCAGAGGTAAGGAGGATCACTGTGAGTTGGAGGCCACCTTGAGACTATATAACGAATTCCATGTCAGCCTGGGCTAGAGTGAGACCCTACTTCGAAGAAAAAAGAAAACAGGGCTGGAGAGAAGGCTTAGTGGTTAAGGCACTTGTCTGCAAAGCCAAAGGATCCAGGTTTGATTCCCCAGGACCCACATAAACCAGATGCACGAAATAGTGCATGTGTCTAAAGACCGTTTGCAGCCGCTGGAGGCCCTGGCGTGCCCACTCTCTCTCTCGCTCAAATAAATAAAGATAAAATATTTTTAAAAAGCAGCTCAAGAGAGAGAGGAGTTTATTTTGGTTTACAGTTCCAAGGGTGCAGTCCGTCATGGTGGGGAAGGCATGGTGGCAGGAGCAAGGAGGTGCTTAGCTGGTCACATTGCATCCACAGGCAGGAAGCAGAAAGTGAACAGGAAGTTGGACCAAGCTATAGAACCTCAAGGATCACTTCCTAAAGGCCCCATAACCTTCCCAAATGGAGTCATCCGCTGGGGACCAAGTGTTCTAACACATGGGCTTATGGGAAAGATTTTACATTCAAACCGTAACAGCAGGTAAAGGGGTGGGGAGCATTACCTGGGCCCCAACTCTATGCACACTCCTCAAGCTGACCTTTAACAGTGCTGCTCTGAGACTTCCGGCATCTCCTGGGGAAGGAGAAAACAGCCAAGCCTTGTCTCCTCAAAGAAGGCCTGGGCCCAGATGAGCAGAGAGTGGGGTCCCGCAGGTGCAGCCCAGCTGACACCTACATACCCCTGGCCCTCAGTGGGCTGAAAGAGCGGCACAGATGGGGTCTGGCAAGATCCTGCATAAGCACGCTTTGCCAGGACATGTCCACAGCTGGTTCTCTTCCAGGTCCGGCCCAGCCCAGTAAAGAATCTCAGTTCACTGGGGGCAGGAAACTTCTGGAAACTCCCCTTGTCACCTCTGATACCCATGGCAGCCAATCCAGAACATCCACAGAAGTCAGGCAGATCATCCCCCACTGCCCCAGAGGAAGATACAGGAGAACAGTCAGGCCGTGCAGGAGGGACTCAGATGCAGCTGTCTGCCCAGGCACCTGGCTCTCCGAGAAGGAAGGGACACAGCTGGCAAAGCAGCTTCTCTGACCCACCCAGGGCCCTACCTACCCAGCCTGCAAAGTCAAGGTCTAGACCCACCTACCTGTACCATCCAGGGACTCCAGTAGTGAGCCAAGATGGCTCTCAGCCTGTGAGCAACAAGAAGTGAGGGAGGTACCTAGGAGCCACCAGGAGAGACTGGGGCTGCCAAGCCCAGAGGAGAGCCTAGATGGAAACCAGGACAGTCGTTCCTGGGCGTTCTGAGGCTGGCTCATCTGTCCAGTGTTCAGCCCCACCCACCGGATATTAATGTAGTAAGAGCTGGGGCTAGAAAGGGTCTTAGCTGGGGGGGGCGGCTCTCACAGCTGCAGGAGAGCCAAAGGGGGAGGCTTCTGGATGGAGAGGAAGGAGGCCCCAGGACCAAGCGGAGGTACATGGCCTGTCCTCCTGTGAGAACATTCCAAATAAGATCAGTCAGAGGACCCAGGGCCAGAGAGACTCCCTACATGACACTGACACTTTGACTGGGAGAAGGCTGGGGCTGTGTGCCCTGGGACAGCAGCTAGGTCAGCAAGAGTAGATTGAGCAGGGTGTGATGGTGCACGCCTTTAATCCCAGCACTCGGGAGGCAGAGGTAGGAGGATCACCCTAAGTTCCAGGCCACCCTGAGACTCCATAGTGAATTCCAGGTCAGCCAGGACTAGAGTGAGACTCTACCTCGAAAACAAACAAACAAACAAACAAACAAACAAACAAACAAACAAAAAGAGTAGATTGAGTGGTAGCCAGTTCAGACCAGTGTGGCTAGTCATGATTCCAGTGGCGATGCCAAAACAGCCTTGGAAGAATCTTGCACAAAGGGCGTTATACATGGAAACACCCCAAATCTTGCTTGGGACACAGGAGGAGCTCAGCGCCTCCCTCTGAACCCACATCTGTAGGCTCTCGGGGGCCCAGTGCAACTGCGCAAGTCTCAAAGTAGCCAGAATGGGATCCCAGCGAGCAAAGCAGGCAGATTGCACGGTGGGCACGGGGCTAGAGTGGTGGCAGTGACCTGCTCATGGTGACTATCCCCCACGCTAGGCTGGCCTAGCCCACGAGGTGACTAGCCAGACCCATCTTTCTTGACAGGAGCCCTAGACAGCTGCACTGGGGCCAAGATAAACCTTCCTCTGAGCGCCCCGCCCCACCCCCAGCCTCTCTCCCTTCTGGCTCCTGCCAACCTTTAAGGATGATTTACCACAGCGCCTAGAGAAAGGGCGAGTGGAGATTGGAGAGAAGGCTAAGAAAATGTGACAATGTCTCAGCTCCCAAGAGGCAGGTGGCAGGAGCGGGAGGCTGTCTCAGACTGAAAGAGTCAATGATTAAAGTCCTCCTGGCTGCCTCTCCCCGCCCCCACCATCAGGACTCTCTTCCCTCAGTTTCACACAGGCAATGGAGGGTCCAGACCCTACTTCCTGGGCTGCCCTGTTCTGCAGGCACCCTATCAGCCAACTTTCCATTCCTCTGACTCTTCCCTTACCCAAACAGTCAGGGTGTGAAGAAGTCAACAGAGCAGGGTTAGCCAGGGGAAGTGATTTTGGAATTAGGGGACTGGGAAGTGAGTAGAAAACCTCATGGAGGGGCACAGGACTTTACCACATCAGTATCTGGGGTGTATAGAAGTGATGCGTAGTTGAAAACAATCTCCGTATACACTTTAGCTCAGAAATTTCCCCGACACACACTCATTCGGGGTACACCTCATGATTTTTGCTAAACTGTCATACTATTATTCTTTAATCAACTTTTTTTTCTGAGATAGGTTCTCCGTGTAGCTCAAGCTGGTCTTGTACTGGCTATAATTACTAAAAATGACCTTGAACATCTGATCCTCCTACCTCTTCCTCCTGGGATTATAGATATGTGGCATCCCTCCTGGTTTTCTTTAGCGCTAGGGATCAACCTCAGGGCTAAGTAAGCACTCTACAAACTGAGCTAGAACTTCAGCCCCTAATCAACTTATTGATGTAGAAATAAGAATTTATTATCTAGAAGTGATTTGAAAAGACCTCTTTCCGTCAGTATCGTAAGAGAAACCCCAGTTTCAACTTTCATAAATAGAAGGTAGCGTAAAAGGAAATACAATACAAATAACAAAACAAAACAAAACCACATTGTAAAATGTGGAACCAGAGAAACTAGGAGTCCTGGGGTCTCTTCCCCAGCACCTGTGCTTAGGAGATTTTTGCTGAATTAAAGAGTAACCCTTATTCCTTTGTTTTGCTATTACTACCTGCATATTACAGATGAAAAGATTAAGGCCAAGGTCATAAGCCAATAAGAAAAGAGTCAGGATGGGGGCTGGAGAGATGGCTTAATGGTTAAGGTGCTTGCCTGTGAAGTCTAAGGATCCAGGTTCGATTCTCCAGGTCCCACGTAAGCCAGATGCACATGGTGGCGTATGCATCTGGAGTTCGTTTGCAGTGGCTAGAGGCCATGGCTCACCCATTCTCTCTCTCTTTCTCTAATAAATAAATGAAATAAAATAAATAAATAAAATAAAAATAAAAAGAATAGTCAGGAGCTGGAGAGATGGCTTGCCTGCAAAGCCAAAGGACCTCGGTTTGATTCCCCAGTACCCATGTAAGCCAGATGCACAAGGTGGCACATGCATCTGGAGTTCGTTTGCAGTGGCTGGAAGCCCTGGCACACCCATTCTTGCTCTCTCACTCTGCCTCTTTCCCTCTCTCAAATAAATAAATAAAAATAAAATATTTTTTAAAAAGAATAGAGTCAGAACTTGCAAACAAACTTCAACCCTTGTGCTCTTCCCAAAATGTCATTTGTTCTGCCACTTCATTATGTGCATAGACCCCTCCCTACTCCAACTGACACAGGACTTAGCATAACCAGGTCAGGATGAGAGAAGGTTTGGGTCTCCAAGCAAGACATTACAAACTCAAGGTTGGGCTAAAGATAGGGCTTAGTGGTTAAGGCTTTGCCTGCAAAGCCAAAGGACCCAGGTTCAATTCCCCAGGACCTATGTAAGCCAGATGCACAAGGTGGCACATGTGTCTGGAGTTTGCAGCAGCTGGAGGCTGCTCAGATAAATAAATAAAAATACGAACTCAAGGGATTCTGTCTCTGCCAATGATGGCTGTCACCGCTCTGTCACCCACATTGGGGCCCACATCTCCACCAGGGACACTGAAAACCACAGGGAACTCCTCCTCCTGTCCCCACCCCGTCACAGAGCTGGCCTGATGGCGGAAAGACCCTTTTACTGAAATGGCACAGGGGAACCTCACCAATGCCTGGTTACCATGGTGAGCGGGAGATGGCTGTCCCACCATTGATCCAAGAGGCTTCCTTGGCCTGGACAGAGGAAGGCACCAAGCTCTGGTCTGAACTCCCACAGCCTGGCCTAACCCTCCTTCCCACACTAGAGGCAGGGTTCATAGCCTGGCGGGGAGGCAGAGAAGAGATAACAACCTGGTGAAGATGGAAGCCCAAGCTGTACCAGAATGTCCTGCGGAAATGGGGGCCTGCCAGGAGGACCTGGGCTCAGGGTTCAGACTTTCCTTTGTGAGACTAAAAAAAAAATATGCCCACTCCTCCCCCAGAGTTGGGGCCCAGCTGGCACCCACCACACACATGATGGTCTGATATTGTGTACCCTAGAAGCAGAACTTGAGCCCAGGATTTAGGTACAGATAGTATGTTTGGAGAGTGAGCCCTGGAAGGGCTAGGAGGGGAGGGAAGAGAACTGGGGGAAGGGAAGGGCAGGTTGCTATGGTAACCTGGTCTAGTCCTGGGTGCCCTGGAAGGAGCTGAACATTTGTCCCCATCTCCCTGTCCCTGCTCTAGTCTGTTCTAGGGACTGATAGCCCCTAGCAGAGGTGGGATACCTGTCCATGGGTCAGCCAGACCCTGGGCCAGAGGAGACACAATCTCACTATGTAGCCCAGGCTGGCCTCAAATTCACAATCTTCCCACCTTGGCCCCCCAAGTAGTTAGGATTATAGGTGTGTGCTACCATGCCTGACTACTTTGAACTTTAAGTGAGATAATAGTAGCAGAGTGTAGATACTCAATAAAGACTTTCTTTTTTTGGCAACATCCCGGCTGCTTTTGAGCTTTGGCAAAAGAGTTCATTGACCGAGGGCTGGAGAGATGGTTTAGCAGTTAAGGTGTTTGCCTGTGAAGCCTAAGAACCCAGGTTCGAATCCCCAGTAACCACATAAGTCAGATGCACAAGGGGGCACATGTGTCTGGAGTTCATTTGCAGTGGCTGGATGCCCTGGTGTGCCCATTCTCTCACTCTATTATCTGCCCCTCTTTCTCTCTCAAAATGGATAAGTAAAATAAAATAAATTTTTAAAAAAAGAGTTCATTGACTGAATCATGAATCCCCAGCAGAGCTCCAGGTTCACAAACTGAGTAGTCATCTTTCCATGATATTCTACTCCAGTGGGTACCTGACCATCTTGGAAGCTGCAGTTCTCCTGTGTCTGGCTCTTTACAGTGTGCCAGAGAAAGTGTAGTGCCACTGATGAGGCCTGGCATCTTAGTCTGTTAAGGCTGCTGTGACAGAGTACCTTCGGATATCTGTTCTCTCTCTCAAATAAATAAAGTAAATTTAAAAGAAATTTTTTTTTAAGTTTATAGATCCAGGGAGAAGTTCCATCAATGGCAGAAGAAGCTGCTTCCATGTGTCTAAGCAGAGAGAAACAACCAAATAGCCTGTAAAAAAACAACAACAACAAAAGCAGGGCTGGAGAGATGGCTTAGCAGTTAAGGCATTTGTCAGCAAAGCCAAAGGAGCCCAGTTCAATTCCTCAGGATCCACACAAGCCACAGGTGTCTGGAGTTCATTTGTAAAGAGTGGAGACCCTGGAGCACCCAATCTCTTTCTATCTGCCTCTTTCTTTCTCTCTTTCAAATAAATAAATAAAATTTTTTCTTTCAAAATGGAATAAAAAATAAAAAGAAAAGCAGAAAGCACTAATGGGCAGCAATTAGCAGGGACGCTTGCAGAGCTCAGATTACTCTGCAGACCTTTAAACTGGAAATCAGATCTGTCCCCAGACGCACCTTGGGGTTGGGCCCCAGGATCCACCCCCTAGTGACACCTCCTCCAGCCAGGTGACTGGAGACCCAAGTCACAATCTTTAATAAGACATCCGGGTCTAGCCGGGCATGGTGACGCACGCCTTTAATCCCAGCAGAGGTAGGAGGATCACCATGAGTTCGAGGCCACCCTGAGACTGCATAGTGAATTCCAGGTCAGTCTGGGGCTAAAGTGAGATCCTACCAAAAACAAACAAACAAACAAACAAACAAACAAACAAACAAACAAACAAACAAACAAAACCTGAGTCTATGAAGGACACACATTCAAACTACCACAAGTGGTATGGTTTAACTGGGCTCCTGGGAAACTGCAAGCAGGAACACGATGTGGGCCAGCCATGAGAGGATTAACAACTACCAGGACTACGGGGCGGGGGTAGGGGTTGAAGATGACAGAGAACAGGATGGGACACAGGTCTCAGGGACAGAAGATGAGTCCTCACATGTCCCCTCTTCTCCTCCCGCCCCAGGCCACAGCTCAGGTCTGCTGCTAAATTGGGAATGCCAGGGCCTTCAGGACCAGGGGGCCAAAGCCAAGTGAAGCTCCAGGTGTCAATCTGCCTGTAGCTCCTCCTCCTCCCCACCCCACACTTGGCTGCTGTTGCAGTCAGGATCATTGCTGGCAGAAAACACTGACCAAGAGCAGCTTGTGGGGGGAAAAAAAGGTTTATTTTGGCTTACAGACTTGAGGGGAAGCTCCATGATGGCAGGGGAAAACAATGACATGGGCAGAGAGTGGACATCACCTCCTGGCCACCATCATTTGGTCAACAGGAGAGTCTACCAAAAACTGGCAAGGGGAAACTGGCTATAATACCCATAAGCCCGCCCCCAACAATACACTACCTCCAGGAGGCATTAATTTCCAAATCACCATCAGCTGGGAACCTAGCGACCAGAACGCCTAAGTTTATGCGGGACACCTGACTCACACCACCACACCTGCCATCAGCCACCAAACTGAGTAAACAGACTTACGGTGCCACTAGCCTGGCTCAGTCACCACTGGCTAAGGAAATCTTTGGATATCTTCTACCCTGGCTTCTTACTATCTGAGTGTTGGGAGCTGGGAAGCGTTCCAAGACCTAACAGGTGCTTTTAAAGAACTTGGCTCAGGTAGGTGCCCCTAGCTGGCAGTTGCTATGCCTATACTTATCCCATTTTTCCTTTATTCTGCAAGCTCTCCTTCATTCCACCTGCTCTTGGAGCACTGGGGATTGGCAATGAAAAGAAAGAAAACTCACACAGCCACCTCAGGGAGCTCACATTCCTGGGGAGAGACCAGCACAGATGAAATAAGAAAGAAAAAGAAATTGTACTGTAGATGGGGCGATCAAGCAAGGACGTGGGGGAGTTTGTAGTTTAAACAAGCAGGCAGGGCAGGCCTGCTGAGAGGGCTCGGTGGTGGTTTGATTCAGGTGTCCTCCATAAACTCATGCGCTCCGAAGGCCAGGTCCCCAGCTGATGGCAATTTGGGAATTGGAGCCTCCGGAGGAGGTGTGTTGTAGGAGGCAGCCTTATGAGTGTTGATAGCCAGCTCCCCTTGCCAGTGTTTGGCACCCTCTCCTGCTGTTGCCTACCTGAGGTGGTTGACAAGTAGGTGATGTCCAGCCTCTGTTCATGCCACGCTTTCCCTCACCAAAATGGAGTTTCACCTCCAGTCTGTAAGCTAAAATAAACCTTTTTTGTTGTTGTTGTTTTTCAAGGCATGGTCTCGCTCTAGCTCAGGCTGACCTGGAATTCTCAGGGTGGCCTTGAACTCACGGTGATCCTCCTACCTCTGCCTCCCCAGTGCTGGGATTAAACGCATGTGCCACCAGGCCCGGTTTTGTTTTGTTTTTTAAGGTAGGGTCTCGCTCTAGCCTAGGCTGACCTGGAATTCACTACGTAGTCTTAAGATCACCTTGAACTCACGGTGATCCTCCTACCTCTGCCTCCTGAGTACTGGGATTAGGGTGTGCCACTACACCTGGCTCAAATAAGCCTTTTTCTCTCACAAGCTGCTTTCTTGTTTTGTTTTGTTTTGTTTTGTTTGTTTTTTCCCCCCTGAGGTAGGCTCTCGATCTCTAGCCCAGACTGACCTGGAATTCACTATGTAGTCTCAGGGTGGCCTTGAACTCATGGTGATCCACCTACCTCTGCCACCAGAGTGCTGGGATTAAAGACGTGTGCCAATGTGCCCGGCTACAATCTGCTTTTGGTCGGATGATTTGTGCTACACTGGAGTGTAGATGCGGAGAGGTGAGGCAGCGGGGCCTGAGATTCTGAGGTCAGGGGAGGCCGGCGAGCATAGGATCAGGGTCACGGCACACGTAGGAGGAACATCAAGGAGACCCTGTCGGGGTGGAAAGTGAGTTGGAAAGGGGAGCATGGTCGGGGAGGGGATGGATGGGGCCAAATCCATGTGACTATGTATTTAGGCCACTGTGAGGACTTTGGCTGTTCCTGTGTGACGGGATCCCCTGCAGAGTTATCTTTGTCCCCGTCGGATGCTTGGGCTTGGGCGAGGGGGCCTCGTGGTCCCTTTCCCTGGACCAGTGGCAGTGTGTTTGCTCCCTGCTAAGACAAGGGAAATAGAACAAATTTACTGACTCTTCTGACACATCACACCTGAGGCAGCTGAGCTATGGCAGGGGAGGTTGGTGTGGAGGGTGGCAAGGCTGAGTAGGGCCCTGCCAGGTCCCAGGGCTGCCTCTTCCCAGCCATTGCTCCTGTCTCTTTTCTAGGACACCTCTATCCCAGACACCACGACCGTCAATTCCAACTGTGGCCTTAGCATGTTCTCAGCAACAGCAGGGTGAAGTCCACGGTGAAGGACGTCAGCAGAGGTAGAGGAGAGCCAGATGGCCTGGCCTGATGCTGGCTTGGGATCCCACAGTGATGAGAGGCCCACTGCAGCTGACTCAGCAGACAGCACCCACAGCCAAGAAGAGAACACAGGCCCCCATGGGTGCCCTTGAGAAGGGCCCAGCCCTCCCCAGCTTAACCCAGTCTGCTCTTGGGGTATCCATTTGTAAGAGTGGGGCTGGGGGCTGGAGAGATGGCTTAGCAGTTAAAGCATTTACCTGCAAAACCAAAGGTCCTGGTTCGATTCCCCATGTAAGATATGCTCAGGGGATGCATGCATCTAGAGTTCCTTTGCAGTGGCTGGAGGCCCTAGTGCATCCATTCTCTCTCTCTCTCTTTCTTACATAAATAATATTTTTTTAAAGTGGGAGGGGGGCTGGAGAGATGGTTTAGTGGTTAAGCGCTTGCCTGTGAAACCTAAGGACCCTGGTTCGAGGCTTGATTCCCCAGTACACACATAAACCAGATGCACAAGGTGGCACATGCATCTGGAGATCGTTTGCAGTAGCTGGAGGCCCTGGTGTGCCCATTCTCTCTTTCTCTGCCTCTTTCTCTATTGCTCTCAAATAAATAAAAATAAACAAAATAAATAAAAAAGAAAAAGAGTGGGGCTGGAGAGAATGTAGCCAAGACAGGCAAATCCAGGTACCTGTGTACAACTAAGGGAAAAGTTGAAGTCCACTCTCATTACACATGCCAGGCCCTGCATTCAGGCTGGGGGCTGTGGCCACCCAGGAAGGGCATTCACTCAAGGCCACCCTTGGTTCCTTCCTCTAAGGAACATCTATGAACTGATGGACAGACCCAGGTGAGCCTGGGATGGTATGAGACGTATCAATAAAGAGAAAGTGGCTGCTCAATGTTGGGAGAGCAGCAGCAGGCGGCAGGTTAGGAGAGCCCACCTCGAGCATCCAGGTCTGAGAAGGCACTGGAAGGAGCCAGGTAGTCCCAGGAGACACCCAAGGAGGATCACTTTTGTCAGGTAGTCCCAGGAGACACCCAAGGAGGAACACCAACAAGGACCTGGGACTTTGGGAGAACATGGTTTATGCATCCACAAAGGCCTGGAATGGTGGAGTTTGGAGACTGGAGTGGCATGGGTGCCCAGCTGAGGGGCTCATGGAATGAGGAAGCTGGGCAGGCTCTACAAAGGCACTGAGCAGGGTCGCTCGCTTCCCATGGGGAGGGAGAGTTGGAGGGACACCAGAGGCCCACTGAGGCAACCATGGGAGAGATGGGATTCAAGAGTGGAGCAACAACCCCCGCCCCAAAAAAAGAGTGGAGCAACCATGGGAGGGAATACATGCCTGGTACTGAAAACCTATTCAAAAGCCTATGGCAAGGGAGGTCATGAGCCCTAGAAGTGTAACGCCTGCTGCTGTCTGGCTAAATGCATATATTATGCTCACCAAACTGTCCTATAAGTGCTTTTCTTAACATTCATACATACACACACACACACACACACACACACACACACACACATTTTGCCAGGGGGAGGGGTTCGAGGTAGGGTCTCGCTCCAGCCCAGGCTGACCTGGAATTCACTTTGTACTCTCAAGGTGGCCTTGAACTCATGGTGAATCTCCTACCTCTGCCTCCCAAGTACTGAGATTAAAGGCATGCACTACCACGCCCGGCTCATATCCATATATTAATACTACTCTCGCTTTTGGTTAGAGAAGCATCTCATTTCAGATGGCAGTGACCACTGGAATGACTCAAAAGTCACCGTAGTGCTAAGAAGTGACAGAGGAGTGCTCAGCACTGAGACATCTCTATCACACCTTCCAAGACTCAGGATCCTTGCAGAAGAGGTGGCAGAAAGAATGTAAAAGCCAAAGGAAGGGTAGGACTCCTTACAACATGCTCCTCCACACACAAAATGGCCTGGATATCCATGACCTCACAGTGCCTGACACTACCTACACAAGACCATCATCATAGGAGGAAAAAATGATTACATCAAACTGAAAAGAGAGACTGATTGAGAGGGGGAAGGGATATGATGGAGAGTGGATTTGTGAAGGGGAAAGTGGAGGGAGGGAATTATCGTTTACTGTCTATACTATGGAAGTTGTCAATAAAAAAGTATTTTTTTAAAAAAGAGAAGAGGGCTGGAGAGATGGCTTCGTGGTTAAGGACCTTGCCTGTGAAGCCTAAGGACCCAGGTTCGATTCTTCAGGTCCCATGTAAGCCAGATGCACATGGTGGCACATGTGTCTGGAGTTCGTTTGCAGTGGCTAGAGGCCCTTGTGTGCCCATTCTCTTTCACTCTCTCTCTCTTCTCTCTCCCTCAGATAAATAAATAACAATAAAGTATTTAAAAAAAAAAAAGAGAGAGAGTGGAGCAGGAGGGGAGACAGCATGGGCACCACTAGGACAAAAGCTGCTTCCTGAGTGGGAAGGGAAGATCTGGATTCTAGCTGGAATTGTTTTTTTTTTAATATTTTATTTATATTTATTTATCTGATAGAGAACAGGTGTGCCAGGGCCTCTAGCCACTGCAAACGAACTCCAGGTGTGTGTGCCCCCTTGTGCAGCTGGCTAATATGGGTCCTGGGGAATCGAACCTGAGTCCTTTGGCTTTGCAGGCATACACCTTATCCACGAAGCCATCTCTCCAGCCCCCTAGCTGGAATTGTTGATGTGGGATGCTGTGGGCCAGGGGCTGGAAGTGGGGTGCAGCTGGAGGGCAGAGCAGAAGCCAGGAATGGTGTGATGGCTGGTCAGGTTTGAGCAGATGAGGCCAACACCATGCATGTTCTCAGGAGGTCAGGAGCAGGTTAAAAGCTAGACCACCTTCTTCCAGGTCCTCAAATAGAAAGCCCTATAGAGGGCTGGAGAGATGGCTCAGCAGTTAAGACGCTTGCCTGAAAAGCCAAAGAACCCAGGTTTGATTCCCCAGTACCCATGTAAAGCAGGATGCGCAAGGTGGCACCATAGGGTTGGTTTGCAATGGCTAGAGGCTGGAGTACCAGTTCTACTTATCTGCCTCTTACTCTCTCACACTATCTCAAATACTAAATAAATAAAAAATATTTTCAAAGGAAAGCCTTGCAGAAGGGGATATCATCAAGACTTTTGGCCAGGAAAGTCATTTTTACTAAGTGCCTAGATATTAAAAAAAATAATAATAAACATGTATCTGGAGTTCTTTTCAGTGGCTAGAGGCCCTAGTGTGTCCATTCTCTCTGTCTGGTGTGATGGTGCATGCCTTGAATCCCAGCACTCGGGATGCTGAGATAGGAGGATTCCCATGAGTTGGAGGCCACCCTGAGACTACATAGTGAATTCCAGGTCAGTCTGTGCTAGAGGAAGACCCTACCTTGTAAAAACAATGGGAAAAGCCCACAGGGTTGCATGCCTTCTAGGGTCTCACTAAATCAAAGATGGGGGCACAGAACAGCCTGGCTGGCTGGCCCAAATATTTGTTGTGTTGCTGGGTAACCACCAGTCGGCCTTACAAGCTGGCATCTGTGGAACCAAAGACCTGGAAGGAAACTCACACAGCCACCCAGGGCCTGGAACCAGAAACCAACAGTGGATGCTGCAAAGTATCCCCAAATATCTTCTGAGAGGGGGCGATCAGATCCTCCGGAAGCTGCCTCTCAGGAGGCAGGAGGCATGAGAAGGACTGAGTGGCTTCCCAGAGTGGCTACAGGAGTCAGCTCTCCAGTGAGCATCCCACAGCTCCTGGCTCAGGCTGTGTAGCAGGTGACAGAGGCCAGCTTCCTGCTCCAGCCCCTGGCCCTTGCCTCTCTGTCCCTGGCTCTTGCTCTGGGCAGCTGCCATGGTCACTCATAAGGAAGCATTGGTTGTTCTATACGGATCACTACCTGCCCCCTCTGTGTTACACTAAGTCCATCAAAAACTTGAGATGGGGCTGGAGAGAGAGCTCAGCTTACTTATAAAGCCTAATGGCCCTGGTTCCATTTTCCAGTACTCTCATAAAGCCTGATGCACAAAGTCTGGGGTTTGTTTGTTGGCACACCCATTCTCTCTCCCTCTCTCTCTTTTTCTCTCTCTCCTTGCAAATAAAAAAAAATAAATATGGAGGGTGGGAGAGATTGCTCTGTGGTTAAAGCAAAACCTAACAATCTGGCTTCAATTCCCCAGTACTCACATAAAGCCAGATGTACAAGGTGGAGCATGTGTCTGAAGTTTGTTTATAGTGGCTAGAGGCCACCCCTGCACCCCGGCTTGCAAATAAATAATTTTTTTTTTTTTGCTGGATGTGGTGGCACACACCTTTAATCTCAGCACTTAGGAGGCAGAGGTGGAAGGATCGCCGGGAGTTCGAGGCCACCCTGAGACCCCATAGTGAATTCCAGGTCATCCTGGGCTAAAGTGAGACCCTACCTCAAAAAATATTTTTTTAAATAAATTTTGGGAGCTGAAGAGATGGCTTAGCAGTTAAGGCATTTGCCTGCAAAGCCAAAGGATTCCGGTTCAACTCTCCAGGACAACGTAAACCAGATGCACAAGGAAGTGCATACATCTGGAGTTTATTTGCAGTGGCTGGAGGCCCTGGTGTGTCCATTTTCTTTCTGTCTCTCTTCCCCTCTTTCTCTCAAATAAATAATATATATATATATATATATCTTAAATTTTTATTATAAGAAACCTTGAGGGCTGGAGAGATGGCTTAGCGGTGAAGGCGCCTGCCTCCTAAGCCTAAGAACACCGGTTCCAAACTCCAGGTCCCACATTTAGCCAGATGCAAAGTGACGCAAGGGCACAATGTTGCACTTGCCCACAAGGAGGTGTACACATCTGGATTTCGTTCACAGCAGCTGAGAGACTGCTGGCACACCCATCTCTATCTGTCTCCCTCTTTCTCTCTATCTGTCTCTCTCTGTGTCTCTCTCCAAAAATAAATTAAATTTTTTTTAAAAAATTAAAAAAAAAACCTTGAGACATAAAAAAAAAAAAACCTTGAAACACAGAAAAGCATACACAGTAAGGCAAATCTACACTACAATGAGTGGGAGGATCACACACACACATCATCATCATCATCCTCCAGAAATTCAGTCATGACTAGTAGAAAGTTCCTGACTATAAGCTTGGCACTTTCCCACTGTAGAGAATACCAGTCACAGGTCAAGCAGAGAGGACCACAGAAGAGGCCCTAGCTTCGGGAGTGGGGGAAACAGAACAACAAAGTGCCCAAATGGGGCTTCTCTCTGTGCACTCCAGACCATAGCGAGCAGGCAATGGGCAGGAGCAGATCCTGACCCAGTGACCCAAGCTGGGAGAACAGGCAGTGCTTCTGGGTAAGCCTGGCCAGCACCAGCATGACAGGAGATGCTGAAGAGGCAATGTTAACTCATGGGGCTCCATACGAGTCCCCTTGCCCTCTCCAGATGGCCCCTGTTCTAACGCATGCATACTCTGCCACCAGAAACCCCCTTCCTCTCTCTGCTCCTCTGCTTCTTGCTCAAGTCCTCCTCTGTGGTCAGGATGGGCTGCTCTGTACTCTCCCTACCTCCAGTGCTCAGCAGAGGCTTCCTCTCTAGACAGGAGGTCCAGCCTGCCTGGCTCCCCTTCCCCTCACTAGCATAACGACAAGCTCTGCCATCTAAAACTGTGTATGGTCCTCATGTACCTGCAGCAGCGTGGGATGCAGGTGATATTGGGCCCATTTTACAGATGGTGGGACAGAGGCCAAGGAAAAGCAAGAGATGCAGGACTCAGGGGTCTCAAATCCTCTTGCTATTTGGCTGCTTTGAACAAGTGGCTTACTCTCTTAGAGGGGTCTCAGCTCCTCATTATAAATCAGTGAGGCAGCTGATGATGATAATCCTATCTTTTATTTTTGATTTTTCGTGTTTTCCCCCACCAACATGGAGTTTCGCCTCCAGTCTGTAAGCTAAAATAAACCTTTTCTTTCTTTCTTTCTTTCTTTCTTTCTTTCTTTCTTTCTTTCTTTCTTTTTTTTTTTTTCGAGGTAGGGTCTTGCTCTAGCCCAGGCTGACCTGGAATTCACTATATAGTCTCAGGGTGGCTTTGAACTCATGGCAGTCCTCCTACCTCTGCTTCCCAAGTGCTGAGATCTAAAGCGTGTACCACCATACCTGGCCTATCTTTCTTTTTTAAAATATATATTTTTTTTATTTATTTGACAGTAAGAGAAAGAGATAGAGAGAATGGATGTGCCAGGACCTCTAGCTGCTGTAAATGAACTCCAGACACATGCACCACTTTTACAATCTGGTTTTACGTGTGGACTGGGGAATCGAACCCAGGTCCTTAGGCTTTGCAGACAAGTGCCTCAACCAGTGAGCCATCTGTCCATCCTGATCATCCTATCTTTCTTTCGGAGATGTTAAAGATTAATTAGTAAAGCTGGTGCTAGTGCTCAGGGGTGCTTGGTAAGGGGCAGTCCCAAGGAGCCCCTCCCAGGCAAAGCTGACAGGATTGGTGGGCTATCTTGTAGTACCAAGTGGCCATCCTGGATCAGCACAGAGTTTATCCCAAGTAAAGCCACGGTGGTGTTGCCTTTCTATCTCCCCAGAATTAAAGGGCCAGGTTTGCCTGCCTCTTTTCAGAGTTCAATACAACACCTCCTCTCCCTTATCCATTGTAGTCCCTTCTGTGCCATAATTCTTGTCACTTTAAAAAAAATTTATTGACAACTTCCATAATTATCAACCATAAACCATGGTAATTCCTTCCTTCCCCACTTTCCCTTTGCAACTCCACTCTCCATCACACCCCCTTCCCTCTCAATCAGTCTCTTTTATTTTGATGTCATGATCTTTTCCTCCTATTATGATGGTCTTATGTAGGTAGTGTCAGGCACTGTGAGGTCATGGATACCCAGGTCGTTTTGTGTCTGGAGGAGCACGTTGTAAGGAGTCCTACCCTTTCTTTGGCTCTTACATTCTTTCCACCACCTCTTCCGCAACAGACCCTGAGCCTTAGAAGGTGTGTTAGAGATGTTTCACTGCTGAGCACTCCTCTGTCACTTCTTCTCAGCACCATGGTGCCTTCTGAGTCATTCCAAGGTCACCACCATCTGAAAAGAGAAGCTTCTCTAACCAAAAGTGAGAGTAGCATTAATATATGGGTATGAATGTTAAGAAAAGCGCTTACAGGACAATTTGGTGAGCAGAATATATGCATTTAGCCAGACACCAGCAGGAATTACACCCGTAGGGCTCATGACCTCCCCCACCACAGGCTCTGGGCTCGGCCTCTGGAGGGAAGGGGATTCCCATGCCAGACCCCCCACCATATGCTCCCATCCATAGCCTCACCCCACCTCGAGCTCACTATTCCTGGAATTGGACCCACATATTCACCAAGGAAGAACTGCACAGGCAGCTGCAGCCCACCTCCCTCTCTGCCTTCTGGGAGGGCCCCTGACTTTCTCCAGGGACCTTCTTCTTTCTCCACTATCCATTCTTGTACTGGGGCTGATTTTGTCCCTGTCTGCAGGGGTGGAAATGTGAGCTGCGCATGGCCAGTGACGTTTGGGGCACGTGACCCAAGCTGAACCAATAAGACTGTATTCTTTTCTCCCCCCCCCCCAAGACAGGGTCTCACTGTAGCCCAGGCTGACCTTGAACTCACAGCGATCCTCCTACCTCTGCTTCCTGAGTACTGGGACTACAGGTGTGTGCCACCATGCCTGGCTAAGATGGCATTCTTATTGGACTTTAGCTGGAATGGTGGGAGAAGCTCTGAGCCTCCTGCTTCCAGGACCATGACAGCCACCGCCATGGAAAGGAGAGCAAAGAAACCATGTCCTCATGATAGCCTTGTAGCATCTAGAACCCGTGTGCCTAAAGTCCACATGTCCCTGGACTCCTTGGGTATAGTAGATAGCAAATTCTCTTTGTGTCTTTCTTTTACTCTCATCCTTCCTCCCTCCATTCTTTTTTTAAAATTATTTTTATTTTTATTTATTTTTTGAGAGAAACATAGAGAAAGACAGAGGGAGAGGGAGACAGATAGAGATGGGCGTGCCAGCAGTCTCTCAGCTGCTGTGAATGAAATCCAGATGTGTGCCCCTTTGTGGACAAGTGTGGCATTGCGCCCTTGTGTCACTTTGCATCTGGCTAAACGTGGGACCTGGAGATTGGAACCGGGTTCTTAGGCTTAGCAAGCAGGCGCTTTAACCGCTAAGCCATCTCTCCAGCCCCATTTTTTTTTTTATATATATATAGTTGATTTATTTATTTATTTTAGAGAGAGAGAGAGGAAGAAGCAGAGAGAAAGAGAGAATGGGCGCCACAGAGCCTCCAGCTTCAAACGAACTCCAGATGCATGCACCCCTTGTGCATCTGACTTACGTGGGTCGTGGGAATTGAACCAGGGTCCTTAGGGCTTTGTAGGCAAACGTCTCCTTTTTTTTTTTTTTTTTTTTTTTTTTTGGTGGTCACCATACCTGGCCTATCTTTCTTTTTTAAAATATATATTTTTTTATTTATTTGACAGTAAGAGAAAGAGATAGAGAGAATGGATGTGCCAGGACCTCTAGCTGCTGTAAATGAACTCCAGACACATGCACCACTTTTACAATCTGGTTTTACGTGTGGACTGGGGAATCGAACCCAGGTCCTTAGGCTTTGCAGACAAGTGCCTCAACCAGTGAGCCATCTGTCCATCCTGATCATCCTATCTTTCTTTCGGAGATGTTAAAGATTAATTAGTAAAGCTGGTGCTAGTGCTCAGGGGTGCTTGGTAAGGGGCAGTCCCAAGGAGCCCCTCCCAGGCAAAGCTGACAGGATTGGTGGGCTATCTTGTAGTACCAAGTGGCCATCCTGGATCAGCACAGAGTTTATCCCAAGTAAAGCCACGGTGGTGTTGCCTTTCTATCTCCCCAGAATTAAAGGGCCAGGTTTGCCTGCCTCTTTTCAGAGTTCAATACAACACCTCCTCTCCCTTATCCATTGTAGTCCCTTCTGTGCCATAATTCTTGTCACTTTAAAAAAAAATTTATTGACAACTTCCATAATTATCAACCATAAACCATGGTAATTCCCTTCCTTCCCCCCACTTTCCCTTTGCAACTCCACTCTCCATCACACCCCCTTCCCCTCTCAATCAGTCTCTTTTATTTTGATGTCATGATCTTTTCCTCCTATTATGATGGTCTTATGTAGGTAGTGTCAGGCACTGTGAGGTCATGGATACCCAGGTCGTTTTGTGTCTGGAGGAGCACGTTGTAAGGAGTCCTACCCTTTCTTTGGCTCTTACATTCTTTCCACCACCTCTTCCGCAACAGACCCTGAGCCTTAGAAGGTGTGTTAGAGATGTTTCACTGCTGAGCACTCCTCTGTCACTTCTTCTCAGCACCATGGTGCCTTCTGAGTCATTCCAAGGTCACCACCATCTGAAAAGAGAAGCTTCTCTAACCAAAAGTGAGAGTAGCATTAATATATGGGTATGAATGTTAAGAAAAGCGCTTACAGGACAATTTGGTGAGCAGAATATATGCATTTAGCCAGACACCAGCAGGAATTACACCCGTAGGGCTCATGACCTCCCCACCACAGGCTCTGGGCTCGGCCTCTGGAGGAAGGGATTCCCATGCCAGACCCCCACCATATGCTCCCATCCATAGCCTCACCCCACCTCGAGCTCACTATTCCTGGAATTGGACCCACATATTCACCAAGGAAGAACTGCACAGGCAGCTGCAGCCCACCTCCCTCTCTGCCTTCTGGGAGGGCCCCTGACTTTCTCCAGGGACCTTCTTCTTTCTCCACTATCCATTCTTGTACTGGGGCTGATTTTGTCCCTGTCTGCAGGGGTGGAAATGTGAGCTGCGCATGGCCAGTGACGTTTGGGGCACGTGACCCAAGCTGAACCAATAAGACTGTATTCTTTTCTCCCCCCCCCCCAAGACAGGGTCTCACTGTAGCCCAGGCTGACCTTGAACTCACAGCGATCCTCCTACCTCTGCTTCCTGAGTACTGGGACTAAAGGTGTGTGCCACCATGCCTGGCTAAGATGGCATTCTTATTGGACTTTAGCTGGAATGGTGGGAGAAGCTCTGAGCCTCCTGCTTCCAGGACCATGACAGCCACCGCCATGGAAAGGAGAGCAAAGAAACCATGTCCTCATGATAGCCTTGTAGCATCTAGAACCCGTGTGCCTAAAGTCCACATGTCCCTGGACTCCTTGGGTATAGTAGATAGCAAATTCTCTTTGTGTCTTTCTTTTACTCTCATCCTTCCTCCCTCCATTCTTTTTTTAAAATTATTTTTATTTTTATTTATTTTTGGAGAGAAACATAGAGAAAGACAGAGGGAGAGGGAGACAGATAGAGATGGGCGTGCCAGCAGTCTCTCAGCTGCTGTGAATGAAATCCAGATGTGTGCGCCCCTTTGTGGACAAGTGTGGCATTGCGCCCTTGTGTCACTTTGCATCTGGCTAAACGTGGGACCTGGAGATTGGAACCGGGTTCTTAGGCTTAGCAAGCAGGCGCCTTAACCGCTAAGCCATCTCTCCAGCCCCATTCTTTTTTTTTATATATATATAGTTGATTTATTTATTTATTTTAGAGAGAGAGAGAGGAAGAAGCAGAGAGAAAGAGAGAATGGGCGCGTCAGAGCCTCCAGCTTCAAACGAACTCCAGATGCATGCACCCCCTTGTGCATCTGACTTACGTGGGTCGTGGGGAATTGAACCAGGGGTCCTTAGGCTTTGTAGGCAAACGTCTCTTTTTTTTTTTTTTTTTTTTTTTGGTGGTTTTCCGAGGTAGGGTTTCACTCTAGCTCAGGCTGACCTGGAATTCACTATGTAGTCTCAGGGTGGCTTTGAACTCTCAGCGATCCTCCTACCTCTGCCTCCCGAGTGCTGGGATTAAAGACGTGTGCCACACACCCGGCTGCCATTCTTAATCTTTCTTTCTCAGGATGGGGGTTTGAACCCAGGGCTTCATGCATAGAAAGCACATGCTCTAACCACTGGGCATCCTCCCCAGGCTATTTTTTTCAGTTTTTCTTAAGCCAAGTGTAGTTGAGTTGGTGTCACTTTAGCCCAACTCTTGACCAACCCAAGAAGAAACGTGTTGGGAGGGAGGACAAGGAAAGAGCTCTGCGCAGGACAGCTGTGGACACAGTTACTTGACCAGTTACTCATAATCTATGTGCTGACGTCTTAAGCCTTAGGGCAACTTTTCCAGCCTCACCAAGATCAAGGTCAAAGCCTAAAAAGCTTGACTGCAACCCAGATGCATCTTGCTCCCATGCCTTGTCAGGAAAGAGGGTTGGTCAGCAGGGCCTGGCCCATTCTCGGTGAAGTCCATGGCTCTTTCTCCACTCCCTTGTGAAGGCCTCTTAGAAGGCTGCAGCACCAGTGTCAGGCAGCTCCACTCACAGCTGCAGAAGCTTTCTCTGGGGACCTAAGGACGCCTTGAAGGCTCATCCCGCAGCAGCCCTGGGAGAGGTGGGCAGAGGCAACAGAACCTGACAGGCCAGATGCAGAGAAAGGCAAGCAGAGGGGGAGTGGGCAGCGGAAGAAAGGGCTACTTCAAAGCTCATAAAATCAGAGAGCTGACTGCCCAAGAGGAGAGCTGGCTGCTCCCTAAATTATGCAGATTTATGCAAACGTTATGCAAATTAGCCACGCAAAGGTGGCAGGGGGCACTTGCTGACAGGCTGGCTCCGGAGCCTTCTCATCAAGTCAGTCAGCCTCCACCTCATTGAGACGGAGGTGGAGAAGCTGTTCCCCACTGCAGCAGGGAGGGGGAGTGGGGGCTGGCCTGTTCCTGCCCACCTTTCTCCTCTGGGCCTCCTTTGGGGAGGCCCAAAGTGACCCTCCAACTCACTTTCCACAGCCAGCTTCTTTCCCTCAGAAATGGCAACTTCGCATTAGCTGGGCCTTTCTGGTAACCTGGTCTAACCACTCCTCCCCATCAAATAGATAAAGGAAACAGAGGCCTAAACCTGGAGGAGCCCCAGCCTCATCCCTGACTCAGTCTGAGGCCCCCACCCAGCACCTTCCAGAAGAGTTAGCCTTGTGCGTGGTCAAAATAGGCAGCCATCTGCTGACTTCCACCCCAACCCCACAAGGTTGTCTTAATCCTACTACCACACCTGAACTTCTACCATCTTTGAACTGGGGTCAGTCATTATAGAACTAGGGGTTAGAAGCTGGCAGCGGGGGTGGGGGCAGAGGACACGGCTGAGGAGCTGGTCAAGTGCTTACCATACAGGCCTTATGACCTTGAGGTCAGATCTCTAGCAAACACATCAAAGACACGTGTGGAAGAGCGTTCTTGTATTCCCAGAGCTGGGGAGGCAGGGACGGGAGGGACTAGGGAGATGGCTTAGCAGTTAAAAGCACTTGCTTGCAAAGCCTGCCAGGCTAGGTTCAATTCATATAAAGCCAGACAGAAAAAAAAAAAAAAAAAAGCAACGCACATGTGTTTGGAGTTGTTTGAAGAGGCAAGAAGCCCTGCCATGCCCTATCTCCTCTGTGTGTGTGTGTGTGTGTGTGTCTAATAAATAAATGGGGCAAGAGAGATTGCTTAGTGGTTAAGATGCTTGCCTGCGATGCCTAAGGGCCTCAGTTCCCCGTTACCCACCTAAGACAGATGTACAAGATGGCGCATGTGTCTGGAGTTCATTTGCAGTGGCTGAAGGCGCCCTGGCACACTCATTCTTTCTTCCTATCTGCTTCTATCTGCTTCTTTTTCTATCTCTCCCTATCTCTCAAATAAACAAACAAATAAATAAATAAATAAAATATTTTCAACAAATAAAATAATAAAGTGGAGATAGCCTAAAGGCACCCAACATTGACCTCTGGCTTCCATGCACACACACATATGTTGGCATTTGCACACACATGTTCATCCACATATATATGAACATGCACTGAACACATACCACACATATAAATACACACAAACACACACACAAGCTAGCAGTGTTTGGCCCCTAGGGCATGGGTGTACAAGCTTGGGACCTATGTAACCATCAACTTGGAATGCTAAAGAGACTTCCTTTGTGCCCAGAGAGATGGAGCCTCCTCCAGGATGCCCCCAGTACCCCTTGGTAACCATCAGGACTACCCACCTCTCCTTTCTCCACTTTTTAAAAATTTTTCGTTTATTTATATTTATTTATTTGATAGTGACAGAGAGAGAAAGAGAGAGAGAGAGAATGGGCGCACCAGGGCCTCCAGCCACTGCAAACAAACTCCAGATACATATGCCACCTTGTGCATCTGGCTTACATGGGTCCTGGGGAATCGAGCCTAGAACCAGGGCCTTTGGGCTTCATAGGCAAGCACTTAACCACTAAGACATCTCTCCAGCCTCTCCTTTCTCCACTTTTCAGTCTTCATCCTTTAATCACAAGGATGGAAATAGTCCTTTGTTGAGTGCTCATTTCGTGCCAGGCTCCATTAGAAACATTTGGCACCCTCGCCACAGGCCTCTAGGTCAAGAATCTATTATTTCTCCCACTTTGTAAACAGAGGGACCGCAGGGCAGAAAGGCAAAGTCAACCATTCATGCCTGCAGACCTGACAGGTGATGCGGTGGGCTCTGCCCAGGGATGCCACAGGACAGGTCCAAGTCCAAGATCCAGATTTCCTCCTCTCCCCCTCCCCCAAGAAGCCCATCCTGACTGTGACACTAAAGCCATTGGTCGATGTCACCTCATTGCCCAAGTCCCCAGGGTGGCTTTTCTTCTTGAATACTTGCAATCTAGTTCCTTGACTTGGAATGTGTTCAGGAGGTTGGGCCAGAGTTCCCCGAGAACTGGTTTTCCCTCCTCTTTCCTCCCCCTGCAGGTCTAGGACTGGTGGGGGTGGGGTGGAGAGCGTTGCAGAGGGATCTGGGGAGTCCAGGTCTGTATGGCTTTCTAGAATGTGGCACGTGGAGCCCAGCTCTCCGTATCCTGATACTGGCTCCCTGCCAAGTTCTAGTTGTAGAAGACAGAGTGAGTGACAAGGGACTTGCCCTGAGACCACCCTCCACCTTCTCTCAGCACCTCCTGCCTCCCGGGGTAACGTCCAGCTGTCATAGTCCTTGTCCCCTAAAGCCCAGGAACCCTCCAAGAGCATCCCTCTTGGGCATAAGGGGAGTACAGTTGAAGATGCTGGAAGACCCTTCGCATGCTCAGGTCCAGCTCCTGAGAGTACAAATTGCAATAGAGGTGGGGTTTGAACCCTGCCCTCTGCATCTTCCCCTTACACCTAGAGATTCTGTCTCAATCATTGACCACAGGTACTTTTAAGAGTCTAGAGAAAGTCCCCAGTCCTGCCCTAATATCAAAGAATGCAGACATAAGGGAAGAGGCCCCAGGGTCCATGGCTATCGTTTGCACATGGACCTCAAGGCTTGAATCCCTTGGCTCAGGCGTCCCTGGATCCCACGTGACGTTTTAAATGCCAGTCCTAGGGGCTGCTTCTTGCGGAGACAAGATAAGCACAGGCGGCCTGTGTCAACCCAGTGGTGACCCTGCTCCTTCCTGGAAAAGGCTCCTTACTCGATCTGTCACTTGTCACCAGACAGCCCTTAGGGTGGCAGGAGGCCTGAGGGGCTCCAGCACTGGCCTCATCGAGGAGAGTGTTAGGAGGTCAAATGGAGGCAATCAGGGAAGGTGGAAGACAAATTCAGGCAAAGCAGCTATGTGGACTCCCTGAGCTGCATTAGCAACGTCTGTTTGCTTATTTATTTATTTATTTATTTATTTATTTATTTATTTATTTATTTATTTATTTATTTGTGGTTTGGTTTTTTTTTGGGGGGGGTGGGTTTCAATGTAGGGTTTCACTCTAGTCCAGGCTGACTTGGAATTCACTATGTATTCTCAGGGTGGCCTCAAACTCATGGCGATCCTCCAACCTCTGCCTCCCGAGTGCTGGGTTTAAAAGCGTGCGCCACCATGCCCAGCTCTGCATTAGCAATGTCTGTAAGCAGAATCTTTTTCTAAAATTTGTTTTATTTATTTGAGAGAAAGAGGCAGATCTATATATAAAGAGAGAGAGAATGGGTGCACCAGGGCCTTCAGCCACTACAGACAAAGTCCAGACACATGAGCTGATGCACCACCTTGTGCATCTGACTTACATGGGTCCTGGGGAATCAAACCTGGGTCCTCTGGCTTTGCAGGTAAGCAGCGCCTTAACCACTAAGCTATTTCTCCAGCCCATTTAAGTAGAATCACTACCTCTGCACAGGATTAAAGTGAACTCATATGCAGATGTCCTCACACAGTGAGCACTCAAGAAAGTGTTCCAAGCCAGGTGTGGTGGCGCACACCTTGTATCCCAGCACTCGGGAGGCAGAGGTAGGAGGGTCACCGTGAATTCAAGGCCAGCCTGAGACTACATAGTGAATTCCAGGTCAGCCTGGGCTATAGTGAAACCCTACCTTGAAAAACCAAAAAAGAAAGAAGAAAGAAAGAAAGAAAGAAAGAAAGAAAGAAAGAAAGAAAGAAAGAGAGAGTTCCAATGGTGGCACATGCCTTAATCCCAGCAGCACTTGGGAGGCAGAGGTAGGAGAATCAGATCGATGTGAGTTCAAGACCAGCTTGAGAGTACATAGTGAATTCCAGGTCAGCCTGGGCTAAAGCGAGAGCCTACCTCGAAAAAACAACAACAACAACAACAACTGAAAAGAAAGAAAGTGTTCCCACCCTGGTCCATGACCTTGAATGTGCCCCATCAAGTGCCCATCAGGCCCAAGCTACCCTGTGGCCATTTTGATCTGCAACCAGCATATCACCTCAACACACAGATCCTTTGAATTTCTTCCTCTGAGGATGCCTGGGGAGAGGACAAGAGTGGATAGACAAGGGACATGACGTGAGAGGCAGGAGGATGACTCCACTGCAGCCGTTGCACTGCTGCATGTGTGCCAGCAGGGCTCAGCGTCTTCCACAGGGGAGCCAGACCTCCACTCTCACCCTTGCTTCTCAGGGTCCTGTAAACCTGACACTTTATCTGCCCAGGTGAGCCCTGTGCACCTGTGTGTGGGCTTGCTCATCAAGGATGTTCCCATCATCCCCGTAGAGCAAGAAGGAATTCAAGTTCAAGTTCAAGGCTAGCCTGGGCTGCATAGCAAGACTCTATCTCAAAATAAAAGAAGAAAAAGGGAGAGTGGGGCCTGGCAGGGTAGTGCATGCCTTTAATCCCAGCACTCGGGAGGCAAAGGTAGAAGAATCTTGGGGAGTTCAAGGTCAGCCTGAGACCACATAGTGAATTCCAGGTCAACTTGGGCTAGAGTGAGACCCTACCTCCAGAAAAACAAACAAACAACAAAAAAAAATAGGGGCTGAAGAGATGGCTCAGTAGTTAAAGGGGGTTGATTGCAAAGTCTGACAGCCCAGGTTCGATTCCCCAGTACTCACACAGAGCCAAATACTCAAAAGTCTTGCATGCATCTGGAGTTCTTTTACAGTGGCAGGAAGCCCTAGCATGCCCATTCTCTCCCTCCTTCACCAGACTGAAGAGATAGCTTAGTGGTTAAGGCCCATTTAAGGCACTTGCCTGCAAAGGCTAACGACCCAAGTTCAACTCCCCAGTACCCATAGAAAGCCAGATGCACAAAGTGGCACATGCATCTGAAGTTCATTTGTATTGGCTGGAGGCCCTGATACACCCATTCTCTCTGTTTCTCTTCTCTCTATTGCTTTCTGCTTGCAAATAAATAAATATAATAATAAAAACACTACCTATCACCCACCAGAAGGGGAATTGTTGAAAGAATAAGGCTTAGCCTCATCCAAGATACCCTGGAGTAGTTTAGAAGTGTGGGGAAAAAAAATCTACATATAGCCGGGCGTGGTGGCGCACGCCTTTAATCCCAGCACTTGGGAGGCAGAGGTAGGAGGATCGCCTTGAGTTCAAGGCCACCCTGAGACTACATAGTTAATTCCAGGTCAGCCTGGGCCAGAGTGAGACCCTACCTTGAAAAACCAAAAAAAAAAAAAAAAATCTACATATAGGGCTGGGAATGTAGCTCAGTTGATATGCATGTACAACGCTCTGCATGTGAAACGTGAAAAGATCTCTCAAAGTTATGGGAAAAGGTAACTTCCAGAATGTATATGTCATTAAAAAGACCACAGTGGCTCTTCTTCCTGTGATTTCACCTGAACATCAGTGTGTAAGTCTGTCTCGCCCCTTACCTGTCCCCGAGTTGGGGAGCACTTGTCTGGGCCTGGGTATTTCTCTGCTTGTCTTCTACATATGTCTTATTATGGGGTACCCTCTCACTTTGATGACATGTATGGCTTTTCTTTGACCTCTGAGTCCTTCACTATTTCTTTTCTTTTCTCCCCAGGTAGGGTTTCACTCTAGCCCAGGCTGACCTGTAACTCACTATATAGTCTCAGGTGGCCTTGAACTCACTGTGATCCTCCCTACCTCTGCCTCCTGAGTGCTGGGATTAAAGGCGTGTGCTACCATGCCCAGCTCCTTCACTATTTCTTAATCCTCTCTGGTCTTTTGTGTGAAGGGGATCTTTTGGTTCTTAGGCTTTGCCTTCCTTGGGTGGGTGTCTGTGCCTCCTCCAGGGCCCTTGTATCCCCAGAGATTTCTCTGTGATGGATTCTCTCATCTGTCTCCCCTCTCCCTTTCCATCTGGGCAAGAGGAGAATTCCCCTCTGGCTTGAGTCTTTCAGCTAGCTCCTCCCGGGATCTTAATTCCCCTTAAAATAAACCTCATCATTCATGATTTCTCCCTAAATAAATTTAATAATTCATAATTTATCCTTCTTGGAGCCTACTTTCTCAATTCTTTGTTAAAATAGAAAAGAGCACTGTATCAGTGCTATAACACAGAATTTTTTTTTTTGTTTTCCCTTTTTAAAAAAATTATTTTTATTTATTAATTTGACAGGGAGAGAGAGAAAGAATGGGCACTCTGTGGGCCTCCAGCCACTGCAAATGAACTCCAGACACATGCGCCCCCTTGTGCATCTGGCTTACATGGGTCCTGGCGAATCGAATCTGGGTCCTTTGACTTTGCAGGCAAGCGCCTTAACTGCTCAGCCATCTCTCTAGCCCTTCAGGTTTTGTTGTTGTTGTTGTTGTTGTTGTTGTTGTTTTTGAGAGAACAAGAGAGAGGAAGAGGCAGAGAGAGAGAGAGAGAATGAGCCCCAGGGCCATTTCAGCCTCTGTGAACGAACTTCAGACGTGTGCGCCCTCTTGTGGGAAAGCCTGGCATTGCATGCTTGCGTGGCTTGTGTCTCATTGCATCGGGCTAACTGTGGGACTTGGAGAATTGAACGCGGGTACTTAGGCTTGGCAGGCAGGTGCCTTAAGCGCTAAGTCATCTCTCCAGCCCCCCCCCCTTTTTTAAATTAAGTAGAAACTTTGTATGGACACATCATGTGTTGGTACCATTATTTCCCTCCTCCCTGTCCCCATTCCACTGAGGGCCTTCCTCAGTTGTGGGTTATGAGTCGTGAGAGCAGCAGTCAGTCATTAGAGGGCTGGGGGCAGTGTCTCTGGCTATTCCCTCCCACTTTGTGGCTCTTACAATCTTTCCACCCCCACCCCCTCTTCAGCAAAATTCCCTGAGCCATGGTGGGTGTACAACACAGATTTTTGTTGTTAAAATTCTAGATGACTGGGCTGGAGAGATGGCTTACTGGTTAAGGCATATGCCTGCAAAGCCTATGGACCCTGGTTAGATTCTCCAGGTCCCACATAAGCCAGATACACAAGGGGGCACACGCGTCTGGAGTTTGTTTGCAGTGGCTGGAGGCCCTGCCGTGCCCATTCTCACTCTCCCTCTCTCTCTCTCTTTCCCTCTCTCTGTCTCTAATAAATAAATAAAAATAAAATCTTTTTTAAAAATTCTAGATGACTATATAGTGAATTCCAGGTCATCCTGGACTAGAACAAGACCCTACCTGGCGAAAATGAAACCAAAAAAAAAGACCACAGTGGTGCAATAGTGTCGTGTCAGGGTAATTAGCTGCCTTCTGATTGGATTTGAGGCCCACTCCACAGGAGTGAATTCATCCCTGGTGCTGCAAATCTAGTCAAAAGCCTGAAGCTAGGAAGGTCATAGGCCTTAGGAAGGATGCTACTACTTTTCAACAAAATAAATGTGTTATGCCCACCAAACTGCCTTCTAAATATTTATGTTGATGCCCATAGATTAATGCTGCTCTCAGATTTGGTCAGAGAACTAACTTACTTTCTTTCTTTCTTTCTTTCTTTCTTTCTTTCTTTCTTTCTCTCTCTCTCTCTCTCTCTCTCTTTCTTTCTTTCTCTCTCTCTCTCTCTCTCTCTTTCTCTCTCTCTTTCTTTCTTTCTTTCTTTCTTTTTCTTTCTTTTTGAGAGAGAGAGAGAGAATGGGCACACCAGCAGCCTCTCAGCCACTGTGAACAAATTCCAGACACATGTGCCCCCTTGTGGGCAAGTGAGGCATTGCCCCCTTGCGTCACTTTGTGTCTGGCTAATTGTGGGACATGGAAAATTGAACGGGCATTCTTAGGCTTAGCAGGCAGGCGCCTTAACCACTAAGCCATCTCTCCAGCTCCAGAGAAGCTTCTTTTTACAATGGACAGTGAGTACTAGGGAGGGAGACTCAAAACTCATGAGAAGGCTGAGAGCAAGTGACTGTTGAGTGCTCAGAGCTATACAGGATATCTCTATCACCGCCTCTAAGGCTCAAGGGACCTTGGAGAAGAAGAGATCCAGAGGATGGGGAGGAGTGCTATGGGACACTATCTTCTGGACATGACATGGCCATTGCACTCATGTACTCATAGCGTCAGACCCCCTGCCTGGCTCTTCCTGGCTGCCCCTCCTTCACACCATCGAAGCCAAGCTCGTTCATTTTGGGCTGCCCTGGCCCTGCCCTTGAGTTATGGAAATTTAGCTTGGTTTTCACAACCTTCTCTCTGTGGGTCTGATGGCTATGTCTCAGCCCTGATCAGACTGCATGCCATCTGCTTTGTAATAGCCCCAGCAAGATGTCACCAGCCAAGGACAAGAAGAGACATCCCAGACAGACATCCCAGCTCTGAGGCCAGAGCCCCCTTTGATCCCATGGAAATGGCTCCCTGAATGACAACCAGGAATGTGCGGTCCTCTGAGGAAGAAAGACCTGAGTCAGATGTGGTGGTGGTGGCGCACACCTTTAATCCCAGCACTTGGGAGACAGAGGGAGGAGGATCTCTGTGAGTTGAAGGCCAGCCTGACACTACTTAGTAAATTTCAGCCTGGACTAGAGGGCGACCCTACCTCATAAACCAAACCAAGAACAAGAGCCCAAATCCAGCTCTGCCCTGTCTGTGTCCAGGCATGTAGGAAAGAAGAAAAAAAAAAAAGCAGGGACGAGGTGGGGAGAAGGGCTGGAGAGATGGTTTAGTGGTTAAGGCGCTTGCCTGCAAAGCCAAAGAATCCAGGTTCAATTCCCTAGGACTCACATAATCCAGTTGGCGCGTGTGTCCAGTTTGTTTGCAGTGGCTCAAGGCCCTGGCATGCCCATCCTCTCTCTCTCTCTCTCTCTCTCTCTCTCTCTCTGTCCTCTCTCCTCTCCCTCTGCACACAAATAAATAAAATAAAATGGGATTCTTTGAAAAATAAAAAATAAATTTAAAAAGAAGGGAAGATACAGGCCTGGACTTGAGGATCACCTTCTTTGAAGCCTGGAAGAGTCTCCCCCAAACAGCAAGTGATGAAGGAGCTCAGGGGTTGGCTGAACTTCCCATTTTACAGATTGGGGGACAGACTCAGAGAAGGAAACTGACTTGTCCAAGGCCCCAGAGTAAGTCTATGCAGAACTTCCACCCAACCCCGAGCTCCTATCTCAGCTCTGAGGTTTGGCCTCTGCGAGTCCTTCCTTGCCAGCTCCCCATGGTGGAAAAGTTGAGAGTCACCAGCAAAAAGCCGATAGGGCAGAAACAGCCAGGCCCACGGGGCCAGGAACAAGATAGAAATGTGCACATCTCGTCAGTCGGCAGTGGCCCAGAGAAAATATTGACCTTCTGGCTCATAACACCAAATTCCATGAAAGCTACCACTCCAGACTGAAAAAAAAGATCCACCGGGGTTTCATAAATATGTGACAGTATTCTATTTATTATCATCCTATGATGGCTGCAGCTCTGGGTTTGAGAGAGGACGGGGACAGAAGGCTAAGCCCTTCCCACGCCACAAGAGCTCCAAAGTCATTTAGTCATCCACTCAAAAGATGTTCATATTTGAGCTTTGTTTCCAAAAACAAAAGCATGGGCCCACAGAAACCACAGCAGGCTCAGACTGGGATGGAGTGGGGGCACGGGAGAGACTTCTTACTCTATTCGGAGACATCCTTTTTGATTTCCAAAATATACAAATGGATTCCCTTTTCAAAATGATCAATATAATGTTCAAGCTGCTCCTGGAGCCACTGTCCCCCTGGTTATGCTTAGATGTATCAGGGAAATGAGGAAGATAGAAACTTGGGCCCTGCCTGGGAATACCCTGGCTGGCAGCAGGGGCGAGTCACACCAACTGCTGAGTCTTGTTTTGTCTCATGTCTGTTTGTGCATCAATCCCCGCAGCCTCGTGAGCTCCGGAATGCCCAGAGCTCAGATGACAGTGGCTGTGAAATGATGCTGAGTGTGCTGGGGACAGCTCTCCACACTGCACACTCAGAGAAAAGTCAGAGTGCCTTGGGAGCAGTAGGGTCCTAGGACTGTGTCCCGCTGGTATGCACCTGAGTTTCCCACTCATGCGCCCGCCATGCTGCTGCTGTGGTCTTCAGCAGCCAAGGGCTGCTAGCCTCAGCTAAGTGTTGCTGAAGAAACAGCTCTTGCAGGGTGTGGTGGTACACGTCCTTAATCCCAGCACTCGGGAGGCAGAGGTAGGAGGATCTCCGTGAGTTTGAGGACATCCTGAGACTACATATTGAATTCAAGGTCAGCCTGAGCTAGAGTAAGACTCTACTTTGAAAAGAAAAGAAAAGAAAAGAAAAGAAAAGAAAAGGAAAGGAAAGGAAAGAAAAGAAAAAAGAAAAGAAAAGAAAAGAAAAGGAAAGGAAAGAAAAGAGAAGAAAGAGAAAAGAAACACCAAAAAAAAAAAAATTCCCGCTCTCTCAGCAGCCTTGATCCAAGGCCAATGCTTCCCGCAAAGCTCAAGCAGCCTCTCCCTCCTCTCAGGCCTCTGCACCACCACCACCACCACCACACCACCACCACCATCATACCACCATCACCACCACCACCACCCTGGTATAATATAGCTTTGCAATGGCTACTCTACCCACCAGGCTTCCAGGATGACCAGAAAAAGATGAAAGAAACTTCTATCTCTTCCAGGGCAGCTGGGGGTTATTCTGAGTCACGAAGCCCAAGCATAGTGGTCACAAGTCCGGATGCAGAGGCATGAGGAGAGAGGAGCACATTTGTATATGCACTCACATGCATGTGCAAGTGTGGTGACATATAAGACACATAAACGCGTCATGCATGTTGGTATATGTTTGGGGATTTTGTTATTTATTTTTATTTCTTGTTTATTTATTTAAGAGCAACAGACAGAGAGAGAAAGAGGCAGATAGATAAAGAGAATGGGCACGCCAGAGCCTCCAGCCACTGCAAATGAACTCCAGACGCATGCGCCACCTTGTGTGCATCTGGCTTAAATGGGTCCTGGGGAATCGAGCCCCAAACCGGGGTCCTTGGGCTTCATAGGCAAGTGCTTAACCACTAAGCCATCTCTCTAGCCCCCAGATTTTGTTATTTTTGTTGATGATGATGATGTTGTTTTAAGAAGGTCTCACTATGAAGCATAGGTCGGTCTTGAACTTGCTCTATAACCCAGACTGATCTGGAACTCCTGCCTCTGTGTCCCGAGGACTGGGATTACAGGTGTGTGCCACCATACCCAGCTCGCGCATGGTTTTTCAGGTGCTCCGATGTACACAGGAACATTGAAGAGACATGTCTTCCAACACACACAAGCAGTGGTGTGCAAGAGAGGTTGGCGCTAGAGGGGCTTAGCTTCCTCCCGGGGTTCAGATGTTCTCAGACAGGGAGCCCCTAGCCAGGCAGAGTGAGGAACTCCCGTAAACCCTAGCCTCCCGCTTCCCAGTTCTGCCTGCACCCGATTTCTCAAGAGAGAAGGAAGCAGAAGGTTGGGGGCCTTCATCTCCACCTCTGTCACGCATTCTGCGTGCATCTTCTTCCACACTACCAATGTGGGTGGAGGCTACATTTGAGGCCAGGAGAGAGACAATACTCTGGACTCATTAGTTCCCGCAGCCCAGACCCGCCTGGTGGGTGAGGAGACCTCTTGACTGCCTTCCATCTTGGTGCCTCCCACACAGCCTGTCATTTTCTCGTCCTGCCCTCTCCTTCTCTCCTCCCTGCCACCTTCAGCTCGCCTACCTCTGGGAGAGTTCCATGGGTCCCCCTTGCTTCCCATCTGCCATGTCGTTGTCCCTAAAAAACAATTCCAGGCCACAGACATTTGGTTTTGAGCTAAAACCCCAGGGAGATGATGTGGGTAGGTGTGACATTCTCGGCCTTTGCTTCTCAGGGGGCCTGGATCACAGCCCCACAGTGTGTTTATCAGGACACTCCAGTGAGACCCAGCTGGGCTGACATTTGACATTCCTTCTTTCAGCCTCTCTCATCCAGCTGTGATGGGAACTTTTATTTTCTAGCGGTCTTCAGACAAGTGGGGGGGCACAGCAGCCAGAATGGGGGACTCTTACACGGCAATCAGATCTCATTCTACCACCTTTCCTTTGAATCTTTCCATCCTTTCTAGCCCCCAGAGGTGGCCTTACAGTACCAATGTGTCTCTCTGGGCCAGTTCATACCCTAGCCCCAGCTACCCCTCCACACCACACTGGCCTTCCTGCCTCCGGGCCTTTGCCCCTGTGTCTAACAGATAGTCTGCTCTGTACTTCCGGTCTCAGACAGGCCTGTGCTATCTCCCAAAGGTCTTTCTAACCCCTCAATCTGACCAAAAGTCCCATTTATTTCTGCCTGCACTCTTCCTTTAGAGCATTTAGAGAAAAAGAGATAGAGAATGGACAAGCCAGGGCCTCTGGCCACTGCAAATGAACTCCAGACACATGCACCACCTTGTGCATCTGGCTTATGTGGGTCCTGGGTAATCAAACCTGGGTCCTTAGGCTTCACAGACAAGTGCCTTAATGGCTAAGACATCTCTCCAGCCCGAGAGCATTTATCTTATCATAACATTTGTTTCTTTGTAGGGGTGCAGTATATGTGGTGTGTGTATGTGCATGGTACTGTGCACGTGTATGTGTGTGGCCTATGTACATGGGTGCAGAGGTCAGAGGGAGAGGTCATGTGTCCTCCTTTGTCATCCTTCCAACCTATTTCCTTGAGACAGGGTTTCACACTGAACTTGAAGCTTGTGCCATTTTTTAGGCTAGAGAAGTTGCCCAGCAAGCTGCCAAGGTCCTCCTGTCTCTGCCCCCTTCAGTTCTGGGGCTACAAATATGCCTGTCTTTTTTTTTTAAAAAAAATTATATTTTATTTTTATTTATTTATTTGAGACCGAGGCAAAGAGAAGGGGAGAGAGTTAATGGGTGCACTAGGGCCTCTAGGTGCTGCAAACGAACTCCAGACACATGCACCACCTTGTGCATCTAGCTTACATGGGTCTTGGGGAAATGAACTTGGGTCCTTTGGCTTTGCCGGCAAGTGTAACCCTAAGCCATCTCTCCAGCCCTTTTTAAATTTTTTAAAATAAGTTTTATTTATTTATTTGAGAAAGAGAGAGAGAGGCAGTTAGAGAGAGAGAAAGAATACATGTGCCAGGGCCTCCAGCCACTACAAACGAACTCCAGATGCATGCGCTACTTTGTGCATCTGGCTTATGTGGGTCCTGGGAAATCGAATCTGGGTCCTCAGGCTTCGCAGGCAAGAGCTATAACCACTAAGCCATCTCCCCAGCTCCTTGTCTGTCTTTTGAGGTATACGTTAAGGATTGAACTCAGGTCCCTATGCTTGCACAGCAAGCACTCTAACTCACTGAGCCATCTGCCCAGCCCCTGTGTATTTGTTCTTGTATGTATTAGTCGAATTTCATTAGTCCTGAGAAAGAACCAGTGTCTATATTTTACTGAATATCACGGCACAGTGCGTGGCCTAAGTAGTTGCTCAAGAAATGAATGAATGGAGACCTGACAGTTAGAGCCGACTTAACTAGAGGGGGAGACGAGTGCTGGTATGCCATCCACTGGAGAGAGGAAGGGAACAAGGACAAGGAGGCAGCCTGGCTCTGCAAAGGCAAGGTCAGCCTAGCCCAGAAACTAGCTGGAAGGCCTGAAGAGTGGGAAAGTCCCCCCTCAGGCAGTCCCGCAGGCAACAGAGGGGATGGCAAAGGCCGGGGCACAGGTTCACAGCCTGGTGTATATCCTGTGTGTCCGATGAGGTAGAAGAGTGAAGCACGCACGCATGCGACCAGGAAGGGGCTATGTGTGCTCATTGCTGCCGATTTGTATTCCAGCCGACTTTTATTTCAGGCCTTGTTTATTTCTCTTTAAAACGTGGCTGCTATGCCAAGAGTCGTACCCAAATTAGCTGCGAGTGTGTAATTTTACAGCTATTACCCGGGTGTTTCTGTGACTTGGGTAATAACGAGGGAAATATAAACAAACAACATCCCAGCAGTTTAGCAAGGAGGCCTTGGAACTGCATGTGTTGACTTCCAAGTAGAACAAGTCCCAGCCCTTCCCTGTCCCTATTCCCACCACCCCCTCTTCCTAGTTCCATCATGCCCAGAAACCGGGGAGTAGGTGGCTCAGCTGTCATGGAGCTCGGGCCCTGAGATGCTCTTGTCCCCAAAGAGACAGTCCTCACCCACGGTTGGCCTCCTCGCCCTCCCCTGCACAAATGCAAACAAAAGCCCGGCCTAATTATGTGATATTTCCCTTCTCTTGTGTCTAATGGCAGCAGAGCATGTGTGACATTTTGCTCTCTTCCCTCTCTTACTCTTGCTTATCATCTGCTGCCGCCAAACACTCCAGGCTGAGGCTGGCACAGATGCCCACCCCCACCTGTTCCTTCTTCTCAGGCTCTGGTTTCTTCCTCAGTTTCTCAAGAAGGATGTGGCTTGGGACTAAAGAGATGGCTCAGCAGTTAAGGTGCTTGCCTGAGAAGCCTAAGGACCCAGGTTCAATTCCCCAGTACCCATGAAAAGCCAGTGCACATGGAGTTCATTTGCAGTGGCTAGAGGCCTTGGCACACCCATTCTTTTTCTCTCAATCTGCTTCTTTTTCTCTCTCAAAAATAAATAAAAATAAAATATTAGTAAAAAAAAAAAAATGGGGCTGTGCTGGACATAGTGGTGCATGCCTTTAATCCCAGAACTCGGGAGGCAGAGGTAGGAGGATCGCTGTGAGTTCAAGGCCACCCTGAGACTACATAGTGAATTCCAGGTCAGCCTGAGCTAGAGTGAGACCCTACCTCGGGAAAAAAAAAAAAAAACATGGGGCTGGAAAGATGGCTTCGCAGTTAAGGTGCTTGCCTGTGAAGCCTAAGGACCCATATTCTACTCTCCAGGTCCCACATAAGCCAGACACACAAGGTGACACAAGCATGCATGGTCGCACATGCATACAAGGTGGCACATGGGAGTTTGATTGCATTAGCTGGAGGCCCTGGTGCACCAATTCTCTCTCTCTCATAAAAAAAAAAAATGTTAAGGAGCTGGAGAGATGGCTTAGTGGTTAAGGTGCTTGCCTGCAAAGCCAAAGGGCCCAGGTTTGATTCCCCAGGACCCACATATGCCAGACTCACAAGGTGGTGCATGTGTCTGGAGTTCATCTGCAGTGGCTGCATGCCCTTGTGCGCCCTTCTCTCTCTCTCCCTCTCTCCTTTTTTCTCTTTCTCTTCTCTCAAATAAATAAATAAATAATAAAATATTTTTAAATTTCATTTTATTTATTATTTAAGAGAGTGAGAGAGAAAAAGGCAGAGAGAGAGAGAATGGGTGCGCCAGGGCCTCCAGCCACTGCAAACGAACTCCAGATGCATGCGCCTCTTTGTGCATCTGGTTTACGTGGGTCCTGGGAATTGAACTGGGATCCTTTGGCTTTGTAGGCAAATGTCTTAACCACTAAGCCATCTTTCCAGCCCAATAATTTTTTTTTTTTTTCGGTTTTTCGAGGTTGGGTTTCACTCTAGTCCAGGCTGACCTGGACTTCACTATGTAGTCTCAGAGTGGCCTCAAACCCTCGGCTATCCTCCTACCCTTGCCTCCTGAGTGTTGGGATTAAAGGCGTGAGCCACCATGTCTGGCATGTTTTTAAAAATATTTTAGCTGGGCGTCTTGATGCATGCCTTTAATCCCAGCACTCGGGAGGCAAGGGTAGGAGGATTGCCGTGAGTTTGAGGCCACTCTGAGACTACATAGTGGGTTCTAGGTCAGCCTGAGCTGGAGTGAGACCCTACCTAGAACCCCCCCCAATATATATGTATTTACTTATTTATTTAAAAAGAAGGATGACAGCAGGGCGTGGTGGCACACGCCTTTAATCCCAGCACATAGAGAATTCCAGGTCAGGCTGGGCTAGAGTGAAATCCTACCTGGCAGGGGGGTGGGGGAGGATGAGGCTCGCCCCTAATCCTTTAGGGTACACTGAGGCAAATGGACCTAGTGGAGGTCTGAGCTCCAGCAGCAGCTGCCTTGGGATCCTGAAGTGGTCGGGGACCTGTGTTTTGCCTCAGCTCAGCTTCAGCTTCATAGAAGCCTCCAATGTGTCCTGGTTCTTTCTCTGCCTCAGTTTCCCTATATCTGTGCCATAGAGAGGTGGAACTTTATGCCTCAAATTCCTCCCTGCTGTAATGCTGAAAGCATTGTGCCTATTCTACCTGTGAAGAGATGTGGCCTTCTGATGCCGCTGGGGGCAGGCTCAGCCCAGGAGGCAAGGAAGAGCCAAGAACCAGGATGGAGGAGAGAAAGCTGGAGAATCCAAGGCGGCTGGACCTCAGTTTCCACAAACACAGCCACGGCAAGCACCAAGGCTGTTTTTCTTTGCTTTTCAAAAAAAATTTACAAGAGAGATGGGGGTGGGTAATAGAACACGCGTGACATGAAAACAGAAGGGGGTTCCTGGGGGGGAGGAAAGCGGTCAGCAGGAGGGGGAGGGAAGTGCCAGAAGAATATCAACAAAACAGAGCATTAGGCCAGGCGTGGTGGCACTTGCATTTAATCCCAGCACTTGGAAGGCAGAAGTAGGAGGACTGCTGAGAGTTCGAGGCCACCCTGAGATAACATAGTGAATTCCAGATCAGCCTGAACTAGAGTGAATCTCTATCTAGGAAAACCAAAAAAAAAAAAAAAAAAAAAAAAAAAAAAAAAAACCAGAGTATTAGGAAAATGCTATAATGAAACCTGTTCCTTTGTATGCTATTTTTAAAGGATTTTATTTTTATTTATTTATTTATTTATTTATTTATTTATTTATTTGAGACAGAGAGAAGGAAAGAGAGAGAGGGAGAATGGGCACGTCAGGGCCTCTAGCCACTGCAAACGAACTCCAGACACGTGTGCCCCCTTGTGCATCTGGCTTACATGGGTCCTGGAGAATAGAACCAGGATCCTTAGGCTTCGCAGGCAAATACCTTAACAACTAAGCCAGCCCTGTATGCTAATTTTTAAAAGGGCATGGTAGTGCATGCCTTTAATCGGGTGGCCAAGGTAGGAGAATCACTGTGAGTTTGAGACCACCCTGAGACTACACCATGAATTCCAGGTCAACCTGGGCAAGAGCTTGCAAGACCCTAGTTTGAAAAAAAAAAAAATTAAATAAATAGAACTAATTACAAAAAAGTAAAAAACTCATCTAACTCCCCTAGAGATGACCCACGTGAAGTGTGCTATGAACCACTGCCAACTCTTGCCACGGTGGCTCTGTTCTATGTATTCGCACACACAGACTTTCTTAAGCACCAAAATGGGGTCATGGCTTACATATTGATCAGCCGTTTACTTTTCCCCTCACCAATATATCACGGACATCTGCTAGGTCAGTCTGTTTGGATCAACCTGATTTCTCAGTGGCCGCGGGGTATCCCATTACCCTGCTATACCACCATTTATACCTCCAAACCTGCATTGATGTCCGTCTGGATCGGCTCCAGTCTGGGGTTATATCAGTTTTTGAAACTATAAATAATAGTTACCTGACAACCGCAAAGCTTAGTATCTTAAAAGGGACATTTATTCTGCTCACAGTCGACAAGCCGCGGGGCAGCCCGGGCTGGGCTGACTCCCAGGGGAGCTCATTCACAGGTCTGTGGTCATCTTGAGAACTGGCTGCTGGTCTAGGATGACCTGACCTGAGAGGACTGAGTTCTTTTTATTTTATTTTATTTTATTTTATTTTATTTTATTTTATTTTATTTTATTTTATTTATGTATTTGCAAGCAAAAAGAGAGAGAGAGAATGGGCACATCAGGGCCTCTAGCCACTGCAGGCGAACTCCAGATGCATGTGCCCCTTGTCCATCTGACTTACATGGGTCCTGGGGAATCGAACCTGAGTCCTTTGACTTCACAGGCAAATGCCTTAACCACTAAGCCATTTCTCCAGCCCCTGAGTTCTTTTTTTTTTTTTTTTTTCGAGGTAGGCTCTCACTCTGGCCCAGACTGTCTTGGAATTAGCTATGTAGTCCCAGGGTGGCCTTGAACTCATGGCAATCCTCCTACCTCTGCCTCCCAAGTACTGGGATTAAAGGTGTGTGCCACCACACCTGGCTTCTGAGTTCTTTTTAAAAAAAAATATTTTTGGGAGGGAGGAAAGGGAAGGACTTAAGTGTATGGTATTGCACATATGTAAGTAGAAGAACAGATTACAGGGAGGGGAATGGCCTAAGCAAGGCCATGGGAAGAGAATGCGTAAAAGAAGGGCGGGGGAGGGTCAATCTAAACTCAAGATATTGTGAATAAGACTTATGTAAACCTACTTTCTTGAATAATGGCACGTCTAGAAGCTGTAGAGTGTTACTAGAAAATTTTCAGTACCTGGGATGGGATACCTTCCAGTGAGTTTTGGCCAAGGAGGTCCCGGTAGCCTCCAAAACATTAAAGGCTTTTGCCAAAGCCCTTGGTTTCCCTTGAGAAACAGATAGTAAGACCCTATTGCTGAAGACATCTCTTGCCTGAGAGGCAAGGTCACTGAGAAAGCAAGCTGGTGCTGAGCAGAAAACCTTCTTCCTGTAGACCAGCCAAATGAAAGCTAGAAAAAGCTGCAGTGCATGCAGCCTTATGGGAGACAGAAGTCATCAGCAATGAAAACAGTGGACACTGAATATTCAAGTTTGGCCATACAGGCCCAGTGACTGAATGGGTGCAATAGTGGCATGTCTACTCTTGGGGTAACCAACTGCTTCATAATTGGACTGAAGGCCCTCTCTACGGGAAGGAATACATGCCTGGTACTGAAAAACCTAAGCAAAAGTCTATGGCAGGTGAGGTCATGAGCCTTAGGGGTATAAAGCCTGCTCTTGTCTGACTAAATGTCTATATTATTCCCACCAAGCTGCCCTGGGGGCACTACACTTAATGTTCATGTTCACATATTAAAGCCACTCTCACTTCTGGTTAGAGAAGCTTCTCTTTTCAGATGGCGATGACCACTGGGATGACCCAAAAGGCAACATAGTGCTGAGGAGAAGGTATAGAGGAGTGCCCAGCACTGAAACACCTTTTTCACACCCTCCAAGGCTCAGGGACCATTGAGGAAGAGGGGGCGGATAGAATGGAAGAGCCAAAGGAAGGGTATGACTTCTTACAATTCAACTGCCCAGACAGAAATTGGCCTCGATATCCATGACCTTGCAGTGCCTAGCAATACCTCCGCAAGACCCTCAAAATAGAAGAAAAAGATGATGACATCAAATTAAAAGAAAGACTAATGGAGAGAGGGAGGGGATATGATGGAGATTGGTGTTGTAAAGTGGAATGGGGAGGAGAGGAAAATATCATATGTTTCTTGTATGTAAGTATAGAAGGTGTCAATAAAAAATTAATAATTAAAAAAATAAAAATAAAAAAATAATAAATAATAAATAGAATATATTTTTATTTATTTGGGAGAGAGAGAGAGGATGGGTGTGCCAGGGCCTCTAGTGCTGCAAACAAATTCCAGGTACCTGCACCACCCCATGCATCTGGCCTACTTGGGACCCAGGGAATTGAACCTGGGTCCTTTGACTTTCCAGGCAAGTACCTTAACTGATAAGCCAACTCTCCAGCCCATTGGTTCTTATCTTATGGTCCTCTCATACTGAAGCAATCCAGCCTGGGCTTGTCCTAATGGCGGTGATAAATAGAAGCATGAAAACTCCTCAGGTCTACACTTGAGGCAGAGTCAGGAGAAACCAGATGCTTGTGGTCTAGTTAGACTGGCCTCCCCAGTGGCAAAAAGAAAAAAAAAAAAAAAACAAGTGAAGCAAATGACTCTGCCTCAAGAAGGTGGAAGGAGGCTAGGTGTGGTGGTGCACGCCTTTAATCCCAGCACTCGGGAGGCAGAGGTAGGAGGATCACCGTGAGTTCGAGGCCACCCTGAGACTACATAGTGAATTCCATGTCAGCTTGGGCTAGAGTGAGATCCTACCTCAAAAAAAAATTAATAATAATAATAATAATAATAATGATGATGATGATAAGTAAATGGGCTGGAGAGATGGCTTAGTGGTTAAGGCATTTGCCTGCAAAGCCAAAGGATCCTGGTTTGATTCTCCAGGACCCACGTAAACCAGAAGAACAAGGTGGAACATATATCTGGAGTTTGTTTGCAATGGCTGAAGACCCTGGCACATCCATTCTCTCTCTCGCTCCCTCCCTCTTTCTCTCTCTCAAATAAATAAAATTTATACTTTTAAAAATTAAATAATAAAAATAAAATAAAAATAAGCCGGGCGTGGTGGCGCACGCCTTTAATCCCAGCACTCGGGAGGCAGAGGTAGGAGGATCGCCGAGAGTTCAAGGCCACCCTGAGACTACATAGTTAATTCCAGGTCAGCCTGGACCAGAGTGAGACCCTACCTTGCAAAACCAAAAAAATAAATAAATAAATAAAATAAAATAAAAATAAATAAACTGAAGGAGGGACAGAAAAATCTTTACAAAGACTTCCTGCCTCCTCAGAGTCACCCCAGCATCAGTTATTGACACATGCCCACATCAAAACTCCAAGGAAGTATAAGAATGATGATGACCATGAAGACCTAGATAGCCTTGAGTAGGTGACAATCCAACCCACCCTGTCCTCAGGTCCCACCAGCCTGGATTTTCCCAGCCTCAGACCTTGCGTTCAGGTCTTTGGTCCAAGCTGAGATAATTTTTGTGTATGTCATGAGGAAGGGCTTCCAATATCAAGCCTTTTTTTTTTTTTCAAAGTAGGGTTTCACTCTGGTCCAGGCTGACCTGGAATTAACTATGTAGTCTCAGGGTGGCCTCGAACTCACAGCCACCCTCCTCCCTCTGCCTCCCGAGTGCTGGGATTGGGCGTGCGCCACCACGCCTGGGTTCCACATCATGCTTTTGCTTGTGGAGGTAGCCAGTCGTCTCAGCTTCATGTATGGAAAAGGCTCTTCCATCCCTCAATGCACTGCTTTGGCTCTCTGTTAAAAATTGATTGACCATAAATGTGAGGGTTTCTTTCTGAACCCTCATTTCTGTCCCACTGATGCACATGGCCTATGTCCTGCCTGGACCACATTGTCTTTGATTATTGTAGCCTTGTAGTAAGTTTTGAAATCTGGAAATATGAGCCTGCCAACTTGGTTATTTTGAAGATTATTTTAGCTATTCTGAGTCCCTTTAATAGACTTATTTTTCAGAACAGTTTTAAGTTCACAGCAAAATTGAACAGAGTGCCAAGTTCCCATATAAACCCCTGTACACGCATACAATGTCAGTCACCTATCAACGTTACAAACCAATACCTTTATTATCATCAGTGAAACTATACTGACCCATCACTGACATCCCAAGTCCATAATTTACATTAAAATCTCATTCTTGGGGCTGGAGAGATGGTTCAGCAGTTAATGCACTTACCTACAAAGCCAAAGGACCTGGTTTGATTAAAACCAGCATTAAAAGTTTTAAAAATGCCGGACGTGGTGGCGCACGCCTTTAATCCCAGCACTCGGGAGGCAGAAGTAGGAGGATCACCATGAGTTCGAGGGCACCCTGAAACTACATAGTGAAATCCAGGTCAGCCTGAGCTAGAGTGACACCCTACCTTGAAAAAAAAAAAAAAAAAGATTTTAAAAATATTTTAAAATCTCACTCTCAGTGTACATGGTAAGACTTTCCACACGTGACATATTCCACTGTCACAATATCATACAGAATAAGTTTCTAAGATTCTTTTGTGCTGCATGCTATTTGTCCTGCCCTCCCCCAAACCTCATCAAGTACTGACCTTTTTATATTTTCACAACTTTTCCTTTATCAAAATATCACCTACTTGATCTGGTTGTACCACAGTTTATGTAGTCATTCACCTATTGAGGAATATCTTTTCACATCGACTTTTTTCACTTAGTAGTATCCAGTTAACGTTCCTTCATGGTTTTTCATGGCTTCATTGCTCACTTCTGGGGTGTGTGTGTGTTGTGTGTAGTAGCATTCCATACTCTTGCCTGCAGTGGAGAAGGAGGTAGCCTGGTGCAAAAGGTCCGCTGTCTTGTTCTATCACTCTTCTGCCCAATCTTTTTTGAGCCAGAGTCTCTTTACTGATTCTGAAGCTCCAGTAATTCTTGGGTTTCTGCTCCCCTGTGGGCCCAGAGCGCTCGTGAACATACCCAACTATTTATGTAGGATCTGGAGATTGGATCTCTGATGGTCTCAGGCCCCCTCAGGCCCTCATGCACTTAATTGCTGAGCCATTTCTCCAGCCCTCACTTCCTTTTTATTTTTTGGCATGTGTGTGTGTGTGTGGTGTGATATATGTGCATGTGTATGTATGTTTGCTATGCATATGGGTGTATTGGGGCGTTGCAAGTGCAGATGTATGTGGGAGCCAGAAGTTTATGTCAGGTGACTTCTTCAATCACTTTCCACCTTATTTTTAAATACTTTTATTATTATCTTTATATTATTTGAGAGAGATAGAAAGAGAAAGAGAGAGAGAGAGAGAAGAGGGGAGAGAATGCATGCTCCAGGGCCTCCAGCCACTGCAAATGAACTCCAGACACATGCACCACCTTGTGCATCTGGCTTACATGGGTCCTGGGGAATTGAACCTGGGTCCTTTGGCTTTGCAGGCAAGAGCTTTAACTGCTAAGCCATCCATCCAGCCCTATTTTTTTGAGACAGAGTTGCTCACTGAACCTGGAGCTCACCAATTCAGCTGGACTAGCTAAGCAGCAAGCCTCAGGGTTTCTCCTACCTCCACCTCCCTAGCGCTGGGATTACAGGCACTGCTGGCTTTTATATGGGTATTAGGAATCCAAACTCAAATACTCAGCCATCTCTCCAGCTCCTGATCACTTCTTTTTTTTTTTTTTTTTTTAATTTGAGAACGAGAGGAAGAGATAGAGAGAGAATGGGCATGCCAGGGCTTTTTCAGGCTCTGAAAAAACTACAGATGCATGTGCCCCCTTGTGCACATGTGCGACATTGCATGCTTGTGTCACTTTTGCGTCTGGCTATGCATGGGACCTGGAGATTTGAACAAGCATTCTTAGGCTTCACAGGCAGGTGCCTTAACTGCTAAGCCATCTCTATAGCCCCTGATCACTTCTTTTTAATGCTAAAAAATATCTGAAAAGAGAAGCTTCTCTAACTAAACTGCAAATAGCATGAATACATGGGTATGAACATTAAGAGAAGTGCTTACTGGGCAGTTTGGTGAGCATAGTATATACATTTAGCCAGACACCAGCAGTAAGTAAGTAAAGTGCTTGGGAAAATTCCAAAGCTACTTCTGAAGCCTGCTCAAGTCTGTTCTTTTCTGCGCCTCTTTCCCTGATGCCCACCCCTTCTCTACTCTTGGGTCACCACTTGGCTGACTTGCCCCATCTCCTTGCACATCTGTCTCCCTCTTAGGGGTGTGAATGCCTTGAGGGCCAGGCTCAGCGCAGGCGGGATTGTATTTATGGCATGAAGAACTGACTGTAGCGATGACAAGAGAATCGAGAGGCAGGTACAGAACCCCTCGGCCTCTCTCCTGCCCCTCGGCCTCTCCAGCCACCTTGCTTTCCTGGCTCTTGGTTGACAGGTATCATTCAAGGCTAGCACAGAGCTGGGGCTGGTCCCACCCAGCTCAGTGCCCTTGTCTAGATCTGTGCTCAGGGTCAAGCATCCAATCACCCTTTGCCTGCCCTGTCTAACCACTTGGCTCTGGGAAGAAGGAACTTACTGGAAGGACTCAGAGGGTTTGCTCTCCCATGACCAGCCTTGTGGACAACCTGGGGATTTGGTTTTCTCTCTTTTTAAAAAAATATATTTTATTTATTTATTTATTTATTAGAGAGAGAGAGAGAGAAGAGAGAGAGAGAGAATGGGCACACCAGGGCCTCCAGCCACTGCAAATGAACTCCAGATGCATGCACCCCCTTGTGCATCTGGCTTACATGGGACCTGGAGAATAGAACTGGGATCCTTTGGATTTACAGGCAAACGCCTTAACCACTAAGCCATCTCTCCAGAGCCCCTGGTTTTCTCTTTCTTTCCATCTCTGAGCCTCTCTGTGCTCAACATCCATCCAAGATTACTGCGGCCACATAGAGCATGCCAAAGTGGCCCCCACATCTATCAGACAGAGGCAACATTCAGTGAGCACTAGGGATAGAAGCCCTGTGAACACAGAGGCTGGTGATGTATTGCCCCTAAGCCTAGTGAAGGAGGATAGGAAAAAGCTAGCTTCTTTTAGGCAGGTCCAGTTAGAGATTGAGGCCCAGAGAGAACCAGGACATGCCACCCCGCATGCCACTTTGCCCTGGCACAAGCATAGAACACTTGGCAGAAATGGAACTCGTATCTAATAGAGACTGATCTATAGCACTCCCTGTGGGCCACAGCCTAGCATGCTACCCAGATAGATGGCCCAGGTGGGCTGGCTCTGGGGTCTGCCCTCCAAATCTACAAACCAATCCGGTCTTCTCCTATATAAAGGCTCTCATCTTTTTCCTGCCTTGCTTTTTTCTCTTTTTCTCTCTTTGTGGGTTTCTGCTGGACTTATCCCTGTGCTCCTTGGATACACGTGAGTCTGGCTTCCCAATCCCCCATCCTGGGTTGAGGTGCAGGGCAGGATTGGGGGGCTCACAACACCTTTTCTTGGTCTGGGGAATTCTGCTTGCTTCTGCTTTATAGTTTGGGGTAACTGCTCGCTTTGATTACGTATGTGATTTTCCTCTGGTCTCTAAATCTACCCCTTGCATGTTTCCCTCATACTCTAGATCTGCCATTTGGGTTCTGTCACTAACTCCAGGCCTGCTGCCTGTGTGATTTCTTTAAACTCCAAGTAACCATGAGTGTAACTCTGTTATTTCTCATTTCTTGGTCTCTGATTTGATGTTTCCCCTCTCATTTTTCCTTGAGCTTTACCGTTTGCCCTCTTAACTTCCGTCTGTGGGAAAGCACACGGCAGATGCCATGTGTGTTCCGTCTAAGTCTCTCTACACACACTGACGTCCTGTCTTCCATGTGCTTGCGGCTCTACTCTAATCTCTCCTCCAATGACTCCGTTTCCCTTAAATGGGCTTTATGAACTTCACATGCTTGTGGCTCTACTCCAGTCTTTCTCTAAAAACCTCAATTTTTCTTTAAAGGAACCTTATAAACCATGCAGTGTTTCCCACATGAGAGCTCATTTCTTACTTCCCCCATGTTTATGACTCTGTTCCAGCCTTCCTTCCTAGATCCCAGTCTCCCTTAAATAAGCCCCACAATTTGTGATCTCTCCCTAAACAAACTTAATAATTCATAATTGATCCTTTTTGAGTCCATCTTTAGGAATTCGTTGTTAAAGGTGGGACAGAACTCAAACTTGGGGTTCATAAATTTGGGGGAACCTCCTGAACCCCCAAATCCTGCATCACTAGCATGCAATGTTCTTGGGGTAGCAGTGCCCAAACTCCTCTCTGAATGAATCTGGGAGCTCACCTGGAGGAGCCCTCAGGTCCTCTGGCTTCTGATCAATCTCTCCTCTCCATCCAGGCCAGGTTCCCCCCATCCCTTCCCCATCTTCTTCCTCCATCAGGGGACCTTCTCCTGGAGCCAGCCACACACTACAACTGCTTATTTACAGCCCCTCTGTGTTGTTTTTCCAAAGGATTCCCAGAAGACAGAATTGGGTTTCCTAGAACGATCCTCCTTGGTCCGGGCCTTCATGCCGAGCACACTGGAATATTCAGGGATTACCTGAGGGGGGGGGTTGTTAATGTCCCCATCTCTGTTTAGTATGTGTCCCCTGTGCACCAGAGAGCAAGGTCATAGTAATGACTCGCCTCTGTGCACACTTCCTATTTCAAACCCAGAATGCAATGCGCCACTAAAGACCAGGAAGGATTCATCTTGGGAATGGTTGAAAGAGAGATCAAAGCACTAATGAGTGTTAGGAGTTGGGAGTGAGGTGATCTCTGAGTTCTCCTGACACACAGTCGGTGCTCAATAAATGTCAGCATGAATGAAACCTGAGGTTCAGTGGCCACAGGGTCATGAGCCCAGGATGGAGAGGTGGTGTCTGGCATTGTGGACAGAGTAGAATGCTGGCTCAGGATGGCCGTGCCCTTGTGGGCCTATTGCCAGGCACAGCCTCCTATCCAGTCCTGCCTTGTTAGATTAGCCCACAGCTAGCCAGAGCGGAGTTTGTCAGCCACCAGGCCAGGCTCCTCTTCTCCCTTTGGAAGATTCCCTGCGATGTGGCCTTTATCAGAAAAGCTGCTTGTGAAAGCCCTGATTGTCAAATGTGGTCCCATCATAGGGGCAAAAGGCGAGCCTCCCTCACCCCGCTTTGCCCCTGCGGGCTCAGCTGGCTCCCTGTGATGGTTGGCGGGTGTGTATTTTAAGATATCTAAATGCAGCTGGAAATAAAAATTATTTACACTCCCCAACCAAGCTGGTGGTGCTTTAAAGCGTGCTCTGATGCTGGCTCTCCCTCCCGCCTCTCCCCAGCTGATAAAGGGCCGTAAACAAGGCTGACACATTTATAATAACCTTTTTCTTCTTCTCCTTCCTCCCTCTCCTGGGCTCCCGGCTTGGCCTCTCACTCACACGCTACGAGGGATAATTTTTTATTATTCTGCCATTAGCAGAGAATAGAGAGTTTGATGGGGAGGAATAAAACGTCAAATCGTTCAGAAAGAGAAGGCGAAGAAAACAAGCCCGCAACTTTTCTTTCTCCACGTCAGCAGCAGCGGCTGTTGAGATGTCGCCATCACAGACAGGGTTTGAAAATTTAGCTTCCAATATCTCCCTCTCCCCCTACCTCTGCTTATTTCCCACTTTCTTTCCCAAGAGGTCACAGCCCAGTCTATCGGAGGCTGGCTGTTTTCAAACCAGGTAGCTGATGGAGCCTGTGTGCAGACGGAGGGGGCTCAGCTGCATCTCTGCCTCATCCCCTGGGGCTGGGACTGGGGCTGGGGCAGAGATGGAACTGAGCAAGTGTGCATGCTGCAGTCTGCAAGCTTCTGTTTGTATGAAGAGAAGTGGGGACAGCCAAGGACCTCTGGAACCACCTGGCCTCATGGGTGAGAGGTGTCAGAAGAGCCTAGGAGAGCTGGCAGCACCAAGGTGAGAATGCCAGGATCAGGTCCCCAAAGCACAGTACAGTTACAGTGTGGCAGGCACCTGAGAGTCCCATGGACTTTACCTAGCGAAACTTTGTCACTGGGGAAGGCAAAAACATCAAAGGAGTGACAGGGGACCAGGAAGCCAGACCCTTACACAGGAACTGCCTTCCTGTGGGGTGTGTGGGGTATGGACAGAAAAGCCCCTCTCTATATACAAGCATCCTTTCCAAAGAGCCTCATTCTCTTTCTTAAATAAATAAAACAAATAAATTAGGGCTGAAGAGATGGATTAGCAGTTAAGGCATTAGCGTGAAAAATCAAAGGACCCAGGTTTGATTCCCCAGGACCCATATAAGCCAGATGCACAAGGTGGTGCATGTATCTGGAGTTCGTTTGCCATGGCTGGAGGCCCTGGCGGCCACCACCCCTCCCCCCTTCTTTCTCTCTCTCTGTCTCTTTCTCTCTGTCAAATAAAAGAAAAAAAATTTTTTTTTTTTTTGGTTTTTCGAGGTAGGGTCTCACTCGAGCTCAGGCTGACCTGGAATTAATTATGTAGTCTCAGGGTGGCCTCGAACTCACGGTAATCCTACTTCTGCCTCCTGAGTGCTGGGATTAAAGGCGTGCACCACCACACCCAGCTAAGAAAAAAATTTTAAGCCCATAGAGATCCTGTGGATTTCAAGCCAGTAGAACTACAGCAGGGTCCTACTTAAGACTCTATTTTCTCCTGGTCACAGAAGTGGGGCCATAAATAACTCCCTCTTTTTTTTTTTTTTTTTAATTTTTTAAGAGTGAGGACTGGGTTGGAGAGATGGCTTAGCGGTTAAGGTGTTTTCCTGCAAAGCCAAAGGACCCAGGTTTGACTCCCCAGGACCCATGTAAGCCAGATGAACAAAGGGGCACACACTTTTGGAGTTCATTTGCAGTGGCTGGAGGCCCTGGTGCACCCATTATCTATCTATCTCTGCCTCTTTCTCTCTCGCTCTCTCAAAGAAATAAATTAATTAAATTAAAAAAAAGAGTGAGGACTATTTATTTATTTATTAGAGGGAGAAAGAGAGAGAGAGAGAGAGAGAATGGGCACGCCAGGGTCTCCAGCTGCTGCAAACGAACTCCGGACACATGCACCCCCTTGTGCATCTGGCCAATGTGGGTCCTGGGAAATCGAACCTGGGTCCTTTGGCTTTGAAGGCAGACGCCTTAACTGCCAAGCCATCCCTCCAGCCCCCTCCTTTTCAGCTAGGTGGCTGCTCAGAGGGTGGTCTCCCAAATCCTCCTCTGCACCCACTTATGACACTGCTACTGCTTTGCACCCTGGGGCCCTAAGCTCTAGTGAGCTGTGGTAGCCACTCCATACACACACATACACACACACACACACACACGCACGCACGCACACATGCACCAAGAACCCAGGCTCTGGGGTGAGCGACCTCAGGCTACCACTGCTCTCACCCAACATTGATCACAGGCTCTACCTGATGGGCTCTGGAGGGCCCCAGGCTGGAGTGGTTTCAGAGGATCATGTTGGATGGGGCCAGTGAGAGGAGGGGCAGGGAGAGGAGGCTCCAGGCCTCCTCACACCTCCAGGGGGCACCGCTCACTTTGTGTTCACCCTCAATGGCCCACGTGTATGGCATTTTCCAGCATCAGAATTGCAGCTGGAGGGCGAGGTGTATGTGTGTGTTGGGTATGTGTGTGTTGGGAGGGGGCACTGGTGTCTTCCTTGATCACTATTTCTTTTTACATTTTTATTTGATTTGTGTGTGTACACATGTGTGTGAGCATGCACGTGCCATGGTGCATGTATGGAGGTCAGAGGAGTTGTCTTCACTTTGCCTTCTTTGAGAAAGGGTCTCTTGACAGATTTGAGTTTAGCTTTTTGAGGGTGCTGGGGAATTGAACCTAGGCCAGCAGGCTTTACAAGCAGCTGTCTTGAACCACTGAGCTTATTGCAACAGCCGCTTCACCTTTTTTTGTTTGTTTGTTTTTAATAGTTTTATTTTTATTTATTTATTTGAGAGAAAGAGGCAGAGAGAGAAAGAGAGAAGGGTGCACCAGGGCCTCCAGCCACTGCAAACAAACTCCAGATGCATGTGCCCCGTTGTGCATCTGGCTTATGTGGGTCCTGGGGAATTGAACCGAGGTCCTTTGGCTTTGCAGGCAAGTGCGTTAACTGCTCCAGCCCCACTTTGGTTTTTTTTGTTTTGTTTTGTTTTTGGTTGTTGTTTTGTTTTGTTGAGACAGGGTCTCTCATTGAACCAGGAGCTCACTGATCTGGCTAGACCAGCTAGCTAGCAAACCTAAGGCTCCTATTATCTCTGCCTCCCCAGTGCTGGAATTACAGGTACTTACCACTGTGTCTGGCTTCTGTCCTTACGCTTGTGTAGCCCAGTCCCCAGACGTTGGGGTCATTTCCCTGAGGACAGAGCAGAGTCACAGTGTGCAGACTCACGTGAACCATGAGATGCTGGGGAAAGAGACTCAGCTCCAGAGAGTTGAAGCAGGAGGGCAGGTTTCACCCTGGTCCCTGGCCATATCAAGGGATGGACATAAGAGTTTCTTGTTCAGGCTGATTCCAGGGCTTGAGAGAGCACAGCTTGATGGACGCAGGGAGAGAGGTAGACGGGGCTTGGAGGACAGCGGATGGCAGCAGTGAGGGAGCCTGGGCTGTTGCCAGCTTGGCCAAGTCAGCTGAGCTGGACATGAAAGCCCTGAGTGTATTCCCATGACGCTGGTTTCTCTCCCACGGAGAGACAGATGTCCCTTTGATGGTGAGAAGAAAGGATGTTGTACAGGCTTGAGTGAGAGGGGCAAGGAGATGGATCTCCTCCCCTGTGGCCACCAGGGAATGAGAGAGTCCATCATGAATGTCACGTCCTCTACTTCCCATCGACCTTGAAGCCAGACCCACCACTGGAGTCTGTCTGCTGATGGTGTGGGGAAGGGAGGGGAGGAGGGGGGAGGCACCCAAAGGCCAAGGGTGAGGGAAGTCCTGGTGTCTGAAAGTCTTTCCATGGTCAGATAGCTGCATGGTGCAGAGTAGGGCTCATGCCCACCGGCCACTTCACACAGCCCTGCAATTGCTCAGTGAGGTGCCTGGGAGCCAGGAACAGGGCCTATGCTCCTCCCGTGTGAACAGAAGGAGGCATACTTAACTACCTTGCAATGCCTGGACTTTCGTGGGCCCCATCTCTTCCCCCACACCACCACTGCATACTCCTACCATTTCCCTGTATGGCTTGGTCATCGCAGGACCCCTTTAGAGTACAAGATGTCTTTGAAAGAATTGGCAAAAGGTGCTACTTCCAGGATAGGGAATACAGCTCAGTGGGTAACATAGTTGCTGCTGAGGCCTTGTCCTTGTGGTCCAGAGCCCTGCCTAGCCTTCTTGATAGCCTTGATACCTTCAAAGAGAGTATCTGGAGAGATGGCTTAGTGGTTAAGGCGCTTGCCTGCAAAGCCAAAGGACCTTGGTTCAATTCCCCGGGACCCGTGTAAGCCAGATGCACAAGGGGGTGCAAGCATCTGGAGTTCGTTTGCAGGGCAGGAAGCCCTGGTGTGCCCATTCTCTCTCTCTCTTTTAATTAATTAATTTATTAAAGAGAGAGAGAGAGAATCTGGCTCAGAACCTGCAGTCTTAAGTCCTTGGAGGAACCTGTGCAAAGCACATGGCACCCAGGCATGGGCCTTTCTGAATAGGCACAGGCCAGACATTGTCTGAGTGCAGGGGCTGCCAGTCAGGTGAGGCCCTCTTAGCCTATCAGAGGTAGGTGACACTCCACACAGCAACCAAGACTCCTGCTTTTTTTTCTTAATTTATTTTTATTTTTTTTTATTTGAGAGAGAAAGAGAGAGAGAGAGAGAGAGAATGGGTGCACCAGCAGCCTTTCAGCCACTGTGAACGAATTCCAGACACATGCGCCCCCTTGTGGGCAAGTGCGGCATTGCGCTCTTGCATCACTTTTTGCGTCTGGTGAAACGTGAGACCTGGAGATTGGAACCGGCATTCTTAGGCTTGGCAGGCAGGCGCCTTAACCACCAAGCCATCTCTCCAGCCCCAAGACTCCTGCTTTAAGGACATCTTCATACTGAGTAATACTTCATTACCTGAGTAATGATCACTCACAATTCAACTGTTCCCATCAGTTGAGTGACGTAGGAGGGCCCCAGCCATGAGCACCAAGGAAGCTGTAAGCCCTGCTCTCTGGCCTGTTCAGGGCCTGGCTGAGGTGGGGAGGAGGGGGAGTGCTCTTCTGGTCTATCTTGCCTAAGATCTCTTGGGGCCTGTGGGGGACAGGAGGGGGGTGGTCCAAGACTAAATCATTTTAAGGAACTGATTGGTCGAGGCTACTTTAGGGCAGGAGTCTGTGTTTTACACTTTGCATATTAATCTTTCCCTATTACCGCTGACGTTGTGTTTGTTCCAAGAAAACACCTTGAATGCCCAAACAATGTATGCCCAGGGCAGTGTGTTTGGACACTGTGTCCCCCCAAAATGACCTGGAGGACTGGTACATTTACATGACTGTCCAACATCCTGCCTGCATGCAGGCATGTGTATGTGAGAATGGGGCAACACCTGCTCTGTCACCACTGGCTAGTCCCCAGGACAGAAGGAAGAGAGAGAAGAAAGGAGGGACCAGAAGCACTCTACCCATCCCAAGCTATTTGGAAGAAGGTTAGAAAACATGGTAAGCTGGGGGTGGGTCATTGGAGGCAGCAGGCCTGAGCAGAATCCTAAACAAAGGAACATGGCTACATCATTTAGCGACCAGAAGCAGGCCCTTTGTGACTTTCTGCCCAGCCCCTACTCTTCTGGCAGTGGTATGGCTCCAGGGTCCCAACCACAGAAGCCCCCCAATCCCTGCAGCTCAGGCAGGGCAGTCCCTTGCTGGCGCCTCGCAGGTGAGCAGCTCCTGGGGACAGAGCCTAGGCCTCCCTCACAGGCCCTGCTACGGAAGGCCGAGCTGACTGGCAGCAAATGGGGCAGGGAGGCCATAAATCCCCGCTCCGCAAGCCTGCCCCGCCTGGCTCCGCAAGGGCACTTAATTTAACCACTGCTGTCACAACAGCTTTGTGGGCCTGCTCGCCAGGCCTGTGGGATTTATGACCCAGAGAGACTTCATTCTTCAGACACACCGAATGCCTGCCCCACCCAGAGAGTCAGAGCAAAACCCTTGCCCTTGAAGGTGTCCCAGACAAGGGGTACGTCCCCTCCCCTGGGGTATTCAGACTCTCCCCCATCTCCAAGCACACTGTGCTGCTGACAGGGTAGGACAGAGAGCGGTCAGATCACTCCGCCAGGTGTGATAGGTGACACCCAGGGGTGCAGTATTGGGGAGGAGTCCTCTCTGGCCCCCTCCAGGACTCCAGAGTGGGCCTGGCCTCCTACTCCCCTCTGGCCTTTCCACTTAAGTGTGGGCCACCTCCTCAGGGGCTTTAGACCCTTGTCACGCAGGTCACGGGGCAGGACATTTATTGACTGTTCTGGCAACCTAGAGCTGGGAGCAGCCTCCCCCAGCATCCAAATGAAGTGCCGCCAAACCTGGTAATCAGGCTGGATTACCTGAGTAATCCTTCTGTCCCTCGGCTCCACGCCTGCTTCTAAATGAGGAACGGTGATGTTTCCCAACCTTGGACCATGGCAGAATGAGCAAGCATACTAACATCTTACCCATCCTTCCCAAAGGTCACAGGGACTCTACCCTGGGCTCCCGGCTGCATCCTCCTCTTCCTCCAGTTTCTGTCCATCCCTCGCTGTGTGACCTTGGGAAGGGTGCTCAGCCTCTCTGAGCCTGTTTCTAACGGTGGAACAACAGTAGGATTGATGGAAAGGTTCTGTGGCTGATAGCTCACAGGTACTCAGGGGACACAGCAGTTCCTCCTGGACTCTTGCTGTCACTCCAAGCCCATCAGATGGACCAGTCCTGGCCTCCCAATGCTGCCAAGGCCTCCAGCCCACCAAGCCCAAGTGGACCCAAACCCCATAACCTTAGCGTGGCCCCTGAGGCAACAGGGCAAGATCTCCAGCAGGCATGGGGAGGTGGGGGCCCAGAGCAATCCTCACTCAGACCAGAAGCTCATGCACACTGGGCTCACCTGCCAGAGGAGGAGCCCATGGCTGAGAACCAGGGCTCTCTTCTAGCTAAGTACGGCATCTGTCAGCTAATTCTGTGCCCTGAAGCTCCTGTGTGCCCAGCCCTGTGCAGGCTGCTGCGGGTCCCCAGTGGAAAGAATGGACAGTGCTGTTCTGGAGGCCAAGCTACCTCACCTGTGAGTAGCATGAGGCATGGGGCACAGCCTCAAGGCACCCAAAGGACAGTCATTACATGCTGATCCAGCTTCCTGGTGGCAGAAGAACAAGTGGGTGGAGACAAAATCTGAAAGCGGGAGGTGTGCCAGGAAGTCTCTGTGGAGAACCATCCACCCTTGGGGAGCAAGATGGAGTCTGCACAGTTTTTCAAAGTTATTTTATTAATTTATTTGCAAGCAGAGAGAGAGAGAGAGAGAATGAGAATGGGTACGCCAGGGTCTCTAGCGAGATGCATGCGCCACCTTGTGCATCTGGCTTTAAGTGGGTACTGGGGAATCGAACCTGGGCCATCAGACTTTGCCACCAAGTGCCTTTTAACCCCAGCCCCATGTATGGGGTCTCTTTCAGGGTTGAGGTCACTGAGGTTTTAAAGGAGGTACTGTATCCTTAAGGGGTCGCAGGCTGGTGAGAGACAGGAGCAAACCACCTGAAGCATAATCCAAGCAACAGGGCTGGGGCTAAAGCGGTGCTCAGGCTGGGGGATGTGTGCAAGCAAGAAGGAAGCTACTGAACCCACCAGGAGACCAGCTTTGCCCTTCTCTGCCCTTCACAAGGTAGAAAGGTGAGACAGGAAGCTCTGGAGAATACTCTGGGGTGACAGAAAAGTTGGTGTAGGAGGTGATGGTTCCTCTGGGCTCTGGGAGGCTGGGAAGTAGGGGTTGTTCCAGCCCCTCTAATAGATTCCTCTTTGATCATGTTTTTGTGACCTTTGTAAAGGCAATTTAAATTCTAATTGTCCTGTGAGTACCAAAGGAATCAATTAGAGACAAGAGCAGCTAATTGTAGTGGGGAGGCAAGTGGAGGGCAGGAGGCATAAGGAAGTTCCAAAGCCACACGCACGCACGCACGCGCACATGCACGCGCAGTGCCTGCCTAGCAGCCTCCCATCAGTTGATACTGCCTGATCTGAAGGTGTGGGGTCTGGACAGAGAGTTGAATGGGAGGCCCCCCTACTCCTCAGACTCACTATAGCCCAAGGAAGCTGTGCCCACCCCTGCAGCAATAGCTTCCCTGAATCCTCTTTGCTGGTCTTTGGATGGGCTCCAGAGTGGGACCCTGGAGGACCAAGCAAACCAGGGCCCACATTGGCACAGTGGATGCGGACACACCTGGACACACGCTCATCACAGGCTCTCTTCACAATGGGTGCTACTCACTGTTGGCCCTGGTGTGCAGAGCTGGCCTAGGATGGTGGTGGACCCCAGCCTCCCACCCTGGAGCACGACTTGGTTCAAAGCAGAGTGATCGCTGGCTGGGCAGAGTTTTCTTAGTCTGGTCTTCAAAGCTTCTGACAAGGCGTTTACCTCTCTCAGACCTCCTCAACGGGGCTTGGGCTCCTGGGATTCAGGCACAACTCTGCACCACCACCTGGTACAGAAGAGTCTCAGGCAACCCTGTGTGAGCCTCAGAGCACTGAAAATGAGACCGCAATTATTACCTTGTTACGAATCATCCTCTTGTCAGGATGAAGTGACATGTGTGGGGCTGGAGAGATGATGGCTCAGTGTTTAAGGCGCTTGCCTTGAAAGCCTAAGGACTCAAGTTTGATTCCCCAGTACCCAAGTAACACCAGATGTACACGGTGGAGAATGCATGTGGAGTTCATTTGCAGTGGCTAGAGGCACTGGCATGCCCATTCTCTCCTCTCTCTTTCTCTCAAATAAATAAATAAAATATTTTTTTAAAAAGCTATTGGGGAGTCGGGTGTGGTGGTGCACGCCTTTAATCCCAGCACTCGGGAGGCAGAGGTAGAAGGATCGCTGAGAGTTTGAGGCCACCCTGAGACTACATAGTTAATTCCAGGTCAACCTGGACCAGAGTGAGACCCTACCTCGCAAAACCAAAAAAAAAAAAGCTATTGGGGGCTGGAGAGATGGCTTAGCAGTTAAGGCGCCTGCCTGCTAAACCTAAGAACCCGGTTCCAATCTCCAGGTCCCATGTTTAGCCAGATGCAGTGATGCAAGGGCGCAATGCTGCACTTGCCCACAAGGAGGCGCACGCATCTGGATTTCGTTCACAGCAGCTGAGAGACTGCTGGCGCACCCATTCATTCTCTGACTCCCTCTCCCTCTCTCTCTGTCTGTCTCTGTGTCTCTCTCCAAAATTAAAAAAATTTTTAAAAAGCTATTGGTAGTCGGGCGTGGTGGCGCACGCCTTTAATCCCAGCACTCGGGAGGCAGAGGTAGGAGGATTGCCGTGAGTTCGAGGCCATCCTGAGACTACATAGCTAATTCCAGGTCAGCCTGGACCAGAGTGAGACCCTACCTCGAAAAACCAAAAATAAATAAATAAATAAATAAATAAATAAATAAATAAATAAATAAAAAGCTATTGGGCTGGACAGATGGTTTAGCGGGTCAAGGCGCTTGCCTGCAAAGCCAGAGGACCTCGGTTTGATTCCCCAGGACCCACATAAGCCAGATGCACAAGGGGCGCATGCATCTGGAGTTCATTTGCAGTGGCTGGAGGCCCTGGTGTTCAACACTGAGACATCTCTATCACACCCTCCAACGCTCAGAGACCATTTCAGAAGAGGTCGCGGAAAGAATGTAAGAGCCAAAGGAAGGGGAGGAGTGCTTTGAAATACTGTCTTGTCCACACAAAGTGGCCATGATATCACAGTGGCTAATGCTACCTACACAAGACTTGCATAATCGGAGGGCAAAACGTGATGACATCAAAATAGAAGAGAGACTAGTTGGAAAGAAGAGATTTGCAGGGCATGGTGGCACACGCCTTTAATCCCAGCACTCGGGAGGCAGAGGTAGGAGTAGCCCTGTGAGTTCGAGGCCACCCTGAGAATACAGAATGAATTCCAGGTCAGCTTGGGCTAGGGTGAGATCCTACCTCGAAAAACCAAAAAGAAGAAGAGGAGGAGGAGGAGGAGATTCAATGGAGGGGGGATTTGGTAAGGAGAAAACGGAGGGTGGTAGGATGGAATTATAATCATGGACTACTCTTTGTATTTATAGAAGTCGTCAATAAGAAAGTTATAGCCCCGGGGAGATGGTTTAGCAGTTAAAGTGCTTGCCTGCAAAGCCTAACCCAGGTTCAATTCCCCAGTATCCACATAGAAGCCAGATGCACAAGGTGGCACATGCATCTAGAGTTCATTGGCCATGGCTAGAGACCCTGGTGTGCCCATTCTCTCTCATTATCTGCATCTTTCTCTTTCTTTCAAATGAATAAATAAAATAAAATATTTTATTATTTATTTATTTATTTTTGGTTTTTTTCGAGGTAGGGTCTCACTAGCCCAGGCTGACCTGGAATTCACTCTGTAGTCCCAGGGTGGCCTCGAACTCACGGCGATCCTCCTACCTCTGCCTCCCAAGTGCTGAGATTAAAGTTGTGCACCACCACACCCAGCTCTAAATTTTTTTTTTAAAGAAAGTTACAAAAAATAATTCCAGATCTTGAAACTAGGTCTTCAGTTTGAATCTTGGTTCTAACCATCTCAGCTATGTGATCGCAGGCCTCAGTTTGATTCTCTGTAAGATGGGGTCAGTAATAGCACTTACCCACAGGCCTGTCAAAAGGACTTTTTTGTTTTGTTTTTGTTTTTCAAGGTAGGGTCTCACTACAAAGGAACTCCAGACACATATGCCACCTTGTGCATTTGGCTTGTGTGGTTACTGGGGAATCAAACCTGGGTCCTTAGTCTTCACAGGCAAGTGGGCCTTAACCACTAAGCCATCCCTCCAGCCCCTATAGGCCTTTTTTCTTTTTTATTTATTTTTTTGTTTTGTTTTTGTTTTTTGCGAGGTAGGGTCTCACACTGGTTCAGGCTGACCTGGAATTAACTATGTAGTCTCAGGGTGGCCTTGAACTCTCAGCGATCCTCCTACCTCTGCCTCCCGAGTGCTGGGATTAAAGGCGTGCACCACCACGCCCAGCTTTTTCTTTTTTATTTAGTTTTATTATTTTATACAGAGAGAGAGAGAGAGAGAGAGAGAAATAACTGGTGCACCAAGGTCTCTGCCACTGCAGTCGAACTCCAGACGCTTGCACCATCTAGTGGGCATGTGTGACCTTGCGCTTGCCTCCCCTTTTATGCATCTGTCTTACTTGGGATCTAGAGAGTCGAACAAGGGTCCTTAGGCTTCGCAGGCAAGTGCCTTAACCACTAAGCCATCTCTCCAGTCACCCATAGGCTTTTGATTAAGTTTTCAGTACTAGGCTGGAATTCCCTTCCATGGAGTGGGCAAGTCCCATCAGAGAGCAGATGGTTTCTCCCATAACAGACATGCCATGATTGGTACTTTTGGCCAGGCTGGCCAGACTTAAAACTTGCAGCCAGTTATGGTGGCGCACACCTTTAATCCCAGCACTCAGGAGGCAGAGGTAGGAGGATTGTCGTGAGTTTGAGGCCACCCTGAGACTACATAGTGAATTCCAGGTCAGCCTGGGTAGAGTGAGACCCTACCTCAAAAACAAAACAAGGGCTGGAGAGATGGCTTAGCAGTTAAGGCGCCTGCCTGTGAAGCCTAAGGACCCCAATTTGATTCTCCAGGTCCCACGTAAGCCAGATGCACATGGTGGCGCATGCATCTGGAGTTCGTTCGCAGTGGCTGGAGGCCCTGGTGTGCCCATTCTCACTTTCTCTTTCTCTCTCTCCCTCTCTCTGTCTCTAATAAATAAATAAGTAAAAATTTTTTTAAAAATCTTAAAAAAAAAAAGCGCAGGGTCCACTTCTGGTTAACACCATTGATGGCACTTTTCTCCTTCAACAGGCTGCTTAGGTCTTTCCAGCATCCTGACAGCTACTCCACAGGGAGGAGACTTAAAATCTGGAGTTCTTTAGCATCATTCTGAACTCACCAGGGGACATATAGAGTCCATGGCTATCCAGCAGACCACAGTGAGCTGCTCCGGTAACCAGATGCAGGGACGGGGGAGGGACCAGCACAGCCACGACAGTGAACATCTGCATCCAGAGGCCCCTGTCTGCCAAAGAGTCCAGGATCCTTGCTATAACTGGCCAGCTTTGGCGGGTCTCAGAGGCCCTGATGCCACAGTGGTGGTGACTTCCAAGGACACTGACACTGCTTTAGGGTGACTTTGAGTCTTTGTTTAATTGTTTCACCATTCATACTGAAACCATAACCCTCCAACAAAGCGGAGGTTCCCTGGGCCAGCACACATAGGTGGCTTACCTGCCTCCATTGCTCCAGGACAGGCTCCTTGGCACTGCTGACTCCTCTCTATCCCTAGGGAAGAGCAAAGGGAGTGGGGACAAGATGGGCTGACCACAGAGCCTCTAGCTGCAAAAACCAGTAAACAATGCTCCCTGAGTTCACACCCGTATATTAACGCTACTCTCACTTTTGGTTAGAGAAGCTTCTCTTTTCAGATGGTGGTGATCTTGGGATGACTCACCATGGTGCTGAGAAGTGACAGAGGAATGTTCAGCAGTGAAATATTTCTATCACACCTTCCAAGGCTCAGGGTCCATTGTGGAAGAGGGGGCAGAAAGAATGCAAGAGCCAAAGGAAGGGGAGGACACCTTACAACGTGCTCCTCCAGACACAAAATGACCTGGATATCCATGACCTCACAGTGCCTGCCACTACTTACCCAAGACCATCATAATAGCAGGAAAAAATCATGACATCAAAATAAAAGAGAGACTGATTGAGAGGGGGAAGGAGTGTGATGGAGAGTGGAGTTGCAAAGGGAAAAGTGGAGGTGGGAATTACCATGGTTTATTGTCTATAATTATGGAAGTTGTCAATACAAAAAAATACTGAGTGATTTAAAAAAAGTGCTCCTGGTCCTGGAGAGATGGCTTAGCAGTTAAACACTCACCTGTGAAGCCTAAGGACACTGGTTCGAGGCTCGATTCCCCAGGACCCACGTAAGTCATATGCACAAGGTGGCACATGCATCTGGAGTTCGTTTGTGGTGGCTGGAGGCCCTGGTATGCCCATTTTCTCTCTATCTATCTGCCTCTTTCTCTGTCTGTCACTCTCAAAAAAAAAAAAAAAAGGTTCCTTAGCTGGGTATGGTGGCTCATGCCTTTAATCCACACACTCAGGAAGCTGAGACAGGAGGTCATCTTGGGGCTACGGAGTTCCAGGTCAGCCTGAGCCAGAGTAAGACCCTACCTCAAGACAAAACAAAATGAAATGTTCCCTTAGACTGGGACAAGGACCAGGGCTTAGTGAGTGACCAGAATCAGGCTCAGTGTGAGACAAGGTCAGGCTCAGTGTATGATCAAAGTCAAGGTTCAGTGTGTGACCAAGGTTATAGTCAGCATTGTCTAGGATCAGAGCTTAGTATGCGAACAGGACTAGCGTCCTGTGTGACCAGGATCAGGGATCACCATGTAAATGGAACCAGGGCTGTATATGAACAGGGCTCAGTCTGTGAACGAAGTTAGGATTTGGCGTGTAAGCTAATTCAGGCCTATACCTATTCCCAATTTTAGTCAAAGTCTGATCCTAAAAAACAAAAATGGGGCTGGGGAAATGGCTTAGCAGTTAAGGCATTTTCCTGCGAAGCCTAAGGACCTAGGTTTGATGCCCCAGGACCCACATAAGCCAGATGCACAAGGGGGCGCATGGATCCAGAGTTCATTTGCAGTGGCTGGAGGTCCTGGCGCACCCATTCACTCTTTCTCTCTGCCTCTTTTTCTCTCTCTCAAACAAATAAAATAAAATAAAAGGAAAGAAAAAGTTTTTAAAAAAACAAAAATGGGGGCTGAAGAGATGGCTCAGCAGTTAATGCACTTGCCTGCAAAGCTTAACAACCCAGGTTCAATTCCCCAGTACCCACTTAAAGCAGGATGCATAAAGTGGCACCCATGCATTTGGAGTTCGTTTGCAGTGGCTGGGGCACTGGCACACCCATTCTCTCTCTTTGTGTGTGTGTGTATGTGTCTGCTTGCAAATAAATAAAAAATATGTATTTTTTAAAATTCTCTGATCCATACTCATTCTCCATGTTTCACAAGCAGTGCATGGGATTTTAACCAGCAAACCAGGCATACTCGAATTGTTGGATTTGACACACTGCCTTCCTCTGCCATACCCTCCTGGCCATCCGACCTGCAGCTAGCTGTGCGTCATGAGCCAGGGAGAGCTCCGGTCATGGTGGGTCACTGCCAGACTGCTTGCAGAACAGATGGCCTACACATCCCAAGGGGAAGGACCACCAGTTGGCTATAACAGTTTGGGCAAGTCACCTACCTTCCTCAAACCTCCACTTGCCCTGGGTGTCCCTTAGGTATCTCAGCCTCAACCCTGCACACGGAATGCTGGAAACCTGCTTCTCCCTGACGTCACCAATTATCAACCAAAGGCACTTGGAGATCCAACATGGAAATGGCCTTGGCCTAGAACCCTTTCCCCAGTTCAATCCACAAAGCCTTGCTATCCCAAAGACCTCCCTTCCCCCATGTGCCACAGGTCTGAATGTTTGCTTGCTTAGACTTGAACAGTCACTCACGGATCCGGGTTCCACTATTTTGCCCTCTCCTGAGAGCTCCAATCTATGGCCAGAGTGACCTTTCTCAAGTGTCTATCTGACCATGTCACTCCCTTGGAGGGACCTACGTGGAGCTCAGGGGAGGAGCCTGAACGAAGATAACCACCTGCCATACATGTCTCAGAGAGAGGGAACTGCACAGTGGAAGGGAGCATGGGGCAGCGTATAAACCGAGAAGGGAACGGAAGGGATGGAAAAGGAGGGGGAATAAAGGACAGAGGGCTTGAGGCCCAGACCTAAAACTTCTCCCCCACCATCTTTTTAAAAATATTGTATTTATTTATTTGAGAGAAGGAAAGAGAGAAAAGCAGAGGCAGATAAAGAGAGAATGAATGCTCCAGCCACTGCAAATGAACTCCAGGAGCACACACCACCTCATGCATCTGGTTTTACATGGGTACTGGGGAATTGAACCTGGGTCCTCTGGCTTTGCCAGCAAGCGCCTTAGCCACTGAGCAATCACTCCAGCCCATTTTTTTTTTTTTGAGTTAGGGTCTCACTCTAGCTCAGGCTGACCTGGAATTCACTATGTATTCTCAGGGTGGCCTTGAACTCATGGTGATCCTCCTACCTCTGCCTCCCAAGTGCTGGGATTAAAGGAGTGCGCCACCACGCCCGGCTTCTCCAGCCCATTTTTTAAAGACATTCGCATGTGTTTTAGGCTAGCCTTCAACTTGCTATGTAGTCGAGGATAGCCCTGACCTCTTTTTTTTTTTTTCTATCTCTTTTTTTTTTTTTTTTTTTTTTTTTTTTGGTTTTTCAAGGTAGGGTCTCACTCTGGTCCAGGCTGACCTGGAATTCACTATGCAGTCTCATGGTGGCCTCGAACTCTCGGCAATCCTACCTCTGCCTCTCAAGTGCTGGGATTAAGGGCGTGTGCCACCACGCCCGGCTTCTCTCTCTCTCTTTTGTCTTTGTTTTTTGAGGTAGGGTCTCGCTCTAGCCCAGGACAACCTGGAATTCACTATGTAGTCTCAGGGTGGCCTTGAACTCGTGGTGATCCTCCTACCTCTGCCTCCCGAGAGCTGGGATTAAAGGTGTGCACCACACCACACTCTGAAACCTGGAACTCGTGATCCTCCTGCCTCTACCTCAAACACAGGATTTTATGCATAGTAGGTGAGCACTCTACCAACTGAGCTACATCCAAGCCCCCCAATAACTTTGCTTCCATATATTAATTGTATAAAATAGTGGGTTTCATTATGACATGGTCACACATGTATAGCAAATATGACAGTCACATTCGCCCCCCCACACACACACACTCTGTCTCTGTCCCTTTCCTCAGCTAGTCCCCTTCCTCTTCTCAAATAGTCCCGGGACCTTTCTACTTTCATGGCTCATATCATATACACATGTTTATAAAACTAGATTCCATGGGGCTGGAGAGATGGCTTAGCGGTTAAGTTGCTTGCCTGCAAAGCCAAAGGACCCAGGTTCAATTCCCCAGGACCCATGTAAACCAGATGCACAAGGTGGCACATACATCGGAAGTTCATTTGCAGCAGCTGGAGGCCCATTCTCTCTCTCTCCTTCCTCTCTCTCTCTCTCAAATAAATAAAAATAACATTTTTTTTGAGAGAGAGACAGAGAGAGAGGGAGAGGAAGACAGATAGAGATGGGCACGCCAGCAGCCTCTCAGCTGCTGCAAACGAAATCCAGGTGTGTGTGCCCCCTTCTGGGCAAGTGCGGCATTGCGCCCTTGCGTCACTGCATCTGGCTAAACGTGGGACCTGGAGATTGGAACTGCTGGAGATTGGAACCAGCGTTCTGAGGCTTAGGAGGTAGGCGCCTTAACTGCTAAGCCATCTCTCCAGCCCCAAAATAACATATTTTAAATAAAAAAAAAAAACTACTCTCCACAAATGAGAGAAAACATATGATATTTGTCTTTGTGTATTTTCCTGCAAACGCGGGATTTCCCCCCTCCCCCCGTAAGGTAGGGTCTTACTGTAGCCCAACTGATCTGGAATTCACTCTGCATTCTCAGAGTGGCCTCGAAATCACCTACCTCCTACCTCTGCCTCCCTGTACTGGGATTGCCATCACGCGTGGCTAAACATGTGATTTTTATCCAACCCTGAGATTCCAGAGCACAGAAGGGGACTCAGTTCTGAGGAAGGTTGAGAGACCAGGAAGCAATACAGCATGGATGATGGCTGGAGATGGGGCTGAAGAACTGGAAGCCTGGAGGTCCCACCTACACTCCCCGCTCTCAGGTTGCTGGTAGCTTTAGTGGGGATTGTTGAGGGGAGATATCAAGCATGAGAAGAAGGGGAGAACTGGGATCAGGGGAGTCAGGAAGCCACCCTGGGGTCACATGTGGCCATAGCAAAGCAGAGAGAGGTTAAGGGAGGGCTTTACTTTGAGTAGGTTCTGGGTCCCTGCAGGGCATCCTCTTGGTCCACTCCCCACTGGCTTCTGTGCTCAGCTCCCTCCCACATTGCCCACTCGTGCTTGGGGAAGGTGGGAGGAAGTGACCTAAGACAGATGGTCCGAGTCAGAAACTAACAGCCCAGAGGGAGACGGGACTAGCTCAAGGTCACCTAGACTAGCTCAAGGTCACCCACATGCCAACAACAGATCCAGGGCTTGGCTCACTGGTCTCCAGCAGCCCAAGGAAGAGCAGAGAGTTGGAGGGAGAAAGGAGGTGAGGGTGGAAGACAGGAGCTGAGCAGAGGCAGACAACCATTTATCCAGCTATCAAGGTCCAGCACTGAGAATGCCTGACAGCTCCAAGTCCCAGAGCTGACCCCTACCTTGCCAGCCACATGTCGTTGGGCCCTTCCTCATCACATCCAAGCCTTCAAGACCCCAGGTGTGACTGAGGGAGGCGGAATGAGCGTCCCTCAAGGGCCTTCCTGCCACGTCTTACTAGAGGTGACAGGTAAGGGTCAGTGCGGGCAGCCCTGGACAGTGGAGTTGGGAGTCGGGGCAGCGCAGAGCCGGCAGGCATCACATGCCATGTTGCAGTCCTTCTGTCTGTGGGGAGGACATGGCTGTGAAATGTAAGTAAAACCCAAGGCTAATTTCCTCGGTCCGGAGGAGGAGGCACTGTAGCGGTTTCAAACCCTAATTAAACCCGCTCGGGCGGTGTAACACCAAAATCAGTTCCAAGATCAATATCGCTATTCATTTAGAAGTGTAACGAGGTTAGAGAGGTGAGCAAAGGAAATAATTAACTCATTTGCAGCCTTTTTAAACAGAAACAGTCATTTTAATCTCCAGGGTAATTAGCTATGCTCTGTCCATCAATCCTGACCGCAGCCATTATTTGAAGTATTTGATTAATCAAGGAGGGAGGGGGTTAAAGCAACCTTCTAGCCCCCAACACTGATTCCCGAACCTGGAAGAAGAATCCTTGGGCAGGCACAAGAAGCACTTCACGGAGAGATACTGAGGCCAGTGCTGGGAGTGGCCTCCACACAGGTGTCCCCAAGTGAGGCCCACTGGCAGGTGTGGAAACAGCTCGCTGTCCAGGTTGGTCTCCTGCGAAAGGACAGCATCTCACCCAAGGCTTGGAAGTGCTGCGGGCAGGGATCCAGGTTCTGCTCCAGTCACCGGCCCGAACTTGTTGAGTGATGCCAACACGCCCCTCCTACCTCCCTGTGCCCCCGGGGGTTGCTTTGGATGCCAGGGGAATTAGCCAGAAAGTGTGAGGTTTCTAAGTGCCCAGGGGCCTCCAGCCACTAGAGGGCAGCAGAGCCCCAGGGACCCCAGAGCCCAAGGCTGGGCAGGCTCAGGCTGCTCCAGGTGGGATGTCGGCTCTGGAGCCAGCTTCATAGCACCCTGCGGAGAGGGGAGCTGTGGTAATCATCCCCATTTGGCAGATGAAAATGTCAAGACCAGCAGGGTGTGGCAACGCACACCTTTAATCCCAGCACTCGGGAGGCAGAGGTGGGAGGATCGCTGTGAGTTCAAGGCCACCCTGAGACTCCATAGTGAATTCCAGGTCAGCCTGAGCTAGAGTGAGACCCTACCTCGAAAAAACAAAAGAAAAAAAAAAGAAAGAAAGAGCCGGGCGTGGTGGCGCACGCCTTTAATCCCAGCACTCGGGAGACAGAGGTAGGAGGATCACCGAGAGTTTGAGGCCACCCTGAGACTACATAGTGAATTCCAGGTCAGCCTGGACCAGAGTGAGACCCTACCTTGCAAAACAAAAAAAAAAAAAAAAAAAAAAAAAAAAAAAAAGAAAGAAAGAAAGAAAGAAAGAAAGAAAGAAAAAGAAAGTGTCAGGACCTACTCAGACCCGGCACCCACAGCCTGTGCGTGGCCCTCATGGCTCAAGTTCCCCTTGTTTAATGCTGGGAGTTGGAGGGAAGGCAAAGGTCAAAGATGACAGACCAGCCCCTACACCCATTCCTCTCTGCTAACAGCCCAGACTTCATCACCCTCTCTACCCAGTAAGAACTTCAAGACTGAGGCTGGAGAGATGGCTCAGCAGTTAAGGCACTTGCCTGCAAAATCCAAGGACCCAGGTTCGATTCCCCAGTACCCATATAAAGCCAGATGCACAAGGTGGGACATGTGTCTGGAGTTCATTTGCAGTGGCTAGAGGTCCTGGTGTGCCCATTCTCTCCCTCTCTCAAATTAAATAAATAAATAAATAAATAAATAAATAAGCCTCAACACTGCCTCCCCCCCCACACACACATTCCAGATGGGGAAACTGAGACCTTTCACACAGGCAGCTCAGAAGTCCCGAGGGAGGAGAGGTGGACAGGCCACAGGGTGGCCATGGGCATGAGCAGAGGGATCTGGACAGGATCTGGATTGCCTGCTGAGCCCCATTTATGTCCACTCTGAATCCAGCACTAGATTTGCCCTGAAGTGAATAGGGTTCCCATACCCCAGAGGCCCTCATTAGTGCTGTCCTTTCTCTAGGGCCCAACTGGAAACATGTAGACCCTCTGGAAGGTCTGCAAGGAAACTCTGAGGACAGAGAAAAGGAGCTGAGCCTACAGGGGGCCAGCCAGGGAGGACGAGATATAGGCGTTCACTTTCTTGGGCCATACCAGCACCAGTCGCCTCATCACTGCAAAGCCTCCCCTTGGATGCTCCCAGGGCTGAGCTTACCCCCTCAAACAGCCCTGATGGAGAGAAGGTCCCTCTGGCTCTGAGCCTGGGGTATGTTGAGAATCATCCTAGTACCCCTCCCCCTGGGGCCTGAGTCATCAAGGCAGGCGGGGTACTGACCATGACCATCAGCTGGCTAGCAATCCAGAAAGGCCAGGGAGCTTAGTGAGGCCACTTGGCGAGCACAGGGTTTTGCCGGGAGAGTTCTGGGCCTGGGCACTGGCTCCAGCTTAGGGGAGGGGAAGGGAGGAGAAAAGAAGCAGAAGTCGTCCTCTGAGCAGGGAAAGAGGAGGGAGGAGGACCAGGCTGGGTTTGAAACTCGGTTGCTAGGGGCAACGGTTTTGCATCCTGAGGAGGAACCAGATGCTGAGGAGGGCAAGCGGATCCAGGACTCTGCAGACTTGAGGTGGAGGTGGGGGCACGCAGCCAGGACCGTTCTGAGACTCAGGGCAGGCATTTTTGAGTAGCCTTCCCAGCCCTCTCCACCACAGTTGTAAGTAAGCTTTCCACAGCTGGGAACTGCACTCTGCCTGGGAGTCCAGATTTCCAGTGGTTGATGAGGAGCTGGGATTGGGAAGGTGTGTTCCACGCATCACAGGGCCACACTCGGGCTCCTGGTTGAACCCCAGCATGCTCTCCTCTCCTGCCTGCTTGGGTCCAGGGGAAAAACAGACAGTTGGAAGGGGAAAAAAACAAAAAGGCCTCAGATCACTCCCAGCCCCTCCCCACTTCACTTTCTCTGTGTAGAAAATGATGCAAATAACCTTGAAAATAGTTAGCAACAGTTACATCTGTACACATGTGAGGATTCCTTGTTAAGATGGTAAGAAATACAAGAGGAGAGGGCTGGAGAGATGGCTTAGCAGTTAAGGTGCTTGCCTGCAAAGCCAAAGGACCTAGGTTCGATTCCCCAGGGCCAACTTAAGCCAGATGCACTAGGTGGCACATGCATCTGGAGTTCATTTGCAGTGGCTGGAGGCCCTGGCATCCCTCTCCCCCATTCTCTAAGAAGAAAAAAAAAAAAGAGAGAAGAAGAAAATAAAAGAAATTTTTTAAAAAGAGGAGAAAACCGGGCATACTGGCACCCACCTTTAATCCCAGCACTCAGGAGGCAGAGGTGGGAGGTTAGCTGTGAGTTTGAGGCCATCCTGAGACTACATAGTGAATTCCAGGTCAGCCTGGGCTAGAGTGAAACCCTAACTCAAAAACACAGAAAAAGAAAAAAGAAAAAAAAAAAAGAGGAGAAATCACATTCACCTTGCATTCACTACATTTCAGGGAGGGATATACGCCTCCCATTTTCCAGGTCAACAGAGAGAAAGCTCACGAGTAGGAGCAGGAGGAACTAAATAGAACTGTAAGCTATCCCACCCCCTTGATGTGGCTCCCGTCAGGGCCTCACTGATGTTGTCATAGGGTGGCGCTCCCCGACCTCCTTGCCAGAGTTCCCTCTGACACACGAGCCCCTCTCTAAGCTAACCTGCCTCCCACCACCGCCACCACACGTCCACTTTGCTTGAGCAGCGATGCTTGCTCCGCCTACTCTGCCCCAATCTGCTTGACCCACCCGCCAGGCAAAGAAGTCAACCATCCCCCAGGCCTTTGACTCCCCTTCCCACATCCGGTTATCTCCCGGAGCCCCAGCCACTGCCCACAACTTGGCCTCTTTATCTCCTGCCTGCTCCAGTTACTAAGATTGTGTAAGAAGCCAGCCCCGCCCCACCCCAAATGCAGCGGCTCCCATGTCCCTGTGTTTGTGGATTCTGCGGGTCAGTGGCTGGAATCAGGAACCCAGTCTGGCGGGGAGCTGGGTTGGTCTTTCCCCAGAACACTGCCCCGGGATTTCTTCACCCAGCCCACGCTTCCTCGGAGCACAGGGCCTCCGTTCTAGTGGGCACCTGACATGCTGGCACGAGTCTCCAAGGGAAGTGTCCCAGGTGGCATAGAAGCTGCATTGTGTATATGACGTGGCCACGGAAGTCCCAGAAAGTCACCCCTGCTGGACTCTATTGGCCTAAGCAGTCTCTAGCCTGACACAAGCCAGGCGTGGTGGCGCACGCCTTTAATCCCAGCACTCGGGAGGCAGAGGTAGGAGGATGGCCATGAGTTCGAGGCCGCCCTGAGACTACATAGTGAATTCCAGGTCAGCCTGGACCAGAGTGAGACCCTACCTCGAAAAACAAAACAAAAATTAAATAAATAAACAAACAAACAAACAAATAAATTAATAAAATGTGACACAGACTAATATGTCTAAGAGTGGAGGACCAAGCCACACTGTAAAAGAGTCCATGGGATAGACCAGGAAGTTGAGGCCCTTTTAGGGCAATACAAGCTGCCCTGTTCCCTCTGTTATTGCCACACTCATTTCCTCCTCCTTCTTCCTTTTTTCTTTTCTTTTCTTTTCTTTTCTTTTCTTTTCTTTTCTTTTCTTTTCATTTCTTTTTATTTTATTTTATTTTATTTTATTTTATTTTATTTTATTTTATTTTATTTCTTTCTTTTCTAGGTAGGGTTTCATCACTCTAGCCCAGGCTGACCTGGTATTCACTATGTAGTCTCAGGGTGGCCTCGAACTTGTGTACCACTATGCCCAGCCTGAATTTTTTTTTTTTTCACTATGTAGTCTCAGGGTGGCCTCGAACTCACAGCAATCCTCCTACTTCTGTCTCCCAAGTGGGCTTAAGGGTGTGTACCACTATGCCCAGCCTGAATTTTTTTTTTTTTTTTTTTTTGAGGTAGGGTCTCACTCTAGCTCAGGCTGACCTGGAATTCACTATATAGTCTCAGGGTGGCCTCGAACTCACAGCAATCCTCCTACCTCTGCCTCCCGAGTGCTGGGATTAAAGACCTGTGCCACCATGCCTGGCCTGAATTTTTTTTTTTAATCTGTGTGTGGGTGTGGATGTGGGTGTGTGTTTCTGTGTGAATGTGGTCCTGCACATGCTACAGTGTGTGGCGGAAGTCAGGGAACATCCTCAGATGTCAGTCTTTACCTTCCACTGTGTTTTGAGACGGGGTTTCTTTGCTGTTTTCTGCTGCTTGTGCCTGGCTGGCTGGCCTGTGAGCTTCTGAGGAGTCTTGTCTCCGCCTCCCATCTCATTTTGGGATTACAGACGCTTGGGCTATGGTGCCCACCTAGGGATTGAAGGGGGGTAGAGTTAGGGTGACCGGACCCCTGAAGGTAAAAAGGGCAAGAAACATTTTTCTTGTCTCTTGTTGTTTTTCCACAACAGTCAGGACCCCTCCTGGGAGGGAGGGCTTTCATAGGATTTAAACGCTGTGGTTGGTCAAGTTCAGCCCCAGGAAGCTAATCTCTTCCTGAAACAGCCCACCACCCTAAATACCTTTACAAGGGGAGGGCAGGCTCTCTGGTCACTTAGGAACTTCCAGCTGTGGGTGAGTTTTTCCCTCAGCTGGGCCTGGGCTGGCTCAGCCTAAGCCCTAGGCCAGGCCTTACTCGTATGGCAGGAGCTCCTTGAACTTTCTTTTCTCTTTTCTTTCCACACTTTCCTCCCCCACATCCCTATCTAGTCACACAGGCTCCTGAGCTCCACGTGGCCCACAGGGGTTTTTGGGCTCCACGCGGTGTACTCCTCTTCTCCCCACTTTCTTGCCCCTTACCTCCCAGCCTTCCCCTTTCTGTACTCCTTTGTAAAATCTGAATGAAATGTGGTATTTTAAAAATCATTCTCTTAAATCTGGAATTGTCAATTCTTTGGTTAGTTTGCAGATATGAATTCAGGGCTTGGGGTTCCAGGAAGCACCCCAGAACTCCATTTTCTCTGCTACAGCATCTGAACCCAGGTCAAGCTTGTGCAGCAAGTACTTTTACCCATTGAGCCTTTTATTTATTTATTTATTTATTTTTGGTTTTTCAAGGTAGGGTCTCACTCTGGCCCAGGCTGACCTGGAATTAACTATGTAGCCTCAGGGTGGCCTTGAACTCAAGGCGATCCTCCTACCTCTGCCTCCCGAGTGCTGGGATTAAAGGTGTGTGCCACCATGCCCGGCTTCCATTGAGCCATTTTTGTTTTGCATTAATTCAGATGTAAATGGCTGCTGTGTTGAATTGCATACCTCTATGATGCCATCTCTTCAGGAAGCCCTACTTTCTTCCTGAGCCTGGGTCAGATGGCCCTCTCTTGTGTTCCTAGAATTCTGTGACTCCTGAGTTGGCCTATAAATTCTTTTAGAGACCACTTCTTATTGGTGAGGGTAACCCTAGCTCTAGGCTCAATCACAGCACAGAATAAATGAATTTTCCTGCCCAGATCTAGGCACAGGCTGGACCTTCCATGAAGCTTCTTCTAAACATCTGTGTGCATGTTTGTTCACAGATGTGTACTGGGAGTTGGTGCATAGGCATGTGTACACACCCTCCTGACTGTGGCAGAACCTGTGCACGCCTCCAGTCTGTCTGGGGTCTGTGGTCTCCCACGCAGATGCTGGCGCCCTAAGCTGGACAGGAAGTGTGCCTCTGAATTGGCCTTTGTGAAAACCAAATGCTGTTTTCATCCTGGTGTCTCAGATGCTCTATCTGCATTGCAGATGAATCTTCAGGGAGTTGGAGCAGAAAGCTTCCAGTTTCTTGTGGGCGACCACCTGCACTTCCACACAGCCATCTACAAACAGCCCTGGCAGGCGCAGTGGACTTTTGCTATTTAAATGATTCCTCACCTACCAAGGGTCTGTGAAGCTCATGTAGAGTGGTGATGTTGAGTTTCCTCTGGACAGAGGCCTTCCTCCCTCCCTGCCTCCCTCCCTCCCTCTGCTGCTCCTCCAAGCTACTCCCCTCTACCCCATTCTGGACTCTGGCTCTGGGATAGGGCTCTTCTACTCAGCCATGCCAAGGGCAGGTTGTGGGCCAGAGGGAGGGGGCAGGCACAGATCCTGCCTTTGGGATCAGCTAGTAGCCTTTATTCAATTCTCAGCCGTCTTCTTAAAAAGTGGAATTTTGGAATTTGGATGCTGGATAAGTTCCCAGAGGCTTGGTCCAGTTCCCATGGAAGGAATGGAGAGAATGAGGTCTGGCGTGGGGGGCGCGGGGGCTGGACCCTCCACAGTGGAACAGGGGAGGGGACCATCAAGCCTGGCCTCAGTCTGGGCTTCTGGACCCCACGATCCCACCCTGACCCCGTCTGCATTTCCTTCAGGAGCTCACTGGTTCTAGCCTTAGCTGTGACCTTGCTGTTCAGCAAGGTCACACACACACACACACATTTATGAAGAAGAAATGATATGTCTGAGAGCGTGGCTCAGTGGGAGAGTTCTCATCTAGCCATGTGTGAGGACCTGGGTTCCATGGTCAGTGGGAGGGGCAGCGAGGGCCAGCACACTGTCCTTTGCAAGGCAATGTCCACCCCCAATAGGGGTGCACTGATCACCAAGCCAGTGGCAGCTGCCTCTGGGGCTGCCATTGTGTTTAGTCTCTCAAAATGGCCTGAAAGAATGTGTGGATGAGGCTGGGCGTGGTGATGCACGCCTTGAATCCCAGCACTTGGGAGGCTGAGGTAGGAGGAGGATCACTGTGAGTTCAAGACCAGCCTGGGACTACAGAGTGAGTTACAGGTTAACCTGGGCTAGACTGTGACCCTACCTAAAAAGAAGAAGGAGGAGGAGGAGGAGGCTGGGCGTGGTGGTGCACATCTTTAATCCCAGCACCAAGGGAGGCAGAGGTAGGAGGATCACCGTGAGTTTGAGACCACCCTGAGACTACATAGTGAATTCCAGGTCAGCCTGGGCTAGATTGAGTCACTACCTTGGAAAAAAAAAGGGGGGGGGGAGGGTGGAGAGATGGCTTGGTGGTTAAGCGCTTACTTGGGAAGCCTAAGGACCCCAGTTCGAGGCTCGAGTCCTCAGGATCCACGTAAGCCAGATGCACGAAGTGGCGCATGCATCTGGAGTTCATTTGCAGTAGCTGCAGGCCCTGGTGCACCTATTCTCTCTCTATCTATGTGCCTCTTTCTATGGCTGTCTGTCACTCTCAAATAATAAATAAAATAAAAAAGAAGAAGAAGAAGGAAAAGGAGGGGGAGTCAATGAGGAAGGATGGAAGAAAAGAAAAAAATATGGGGACCTGGGAAAGAAAGATGCCTCTAGTTTGTCTTTCCTGCTGGCTGAGAGTCAAGAAACTTCAACCCAACCAGGGCTGGTGAGATGGCTCAGTGGTTAAAGTGTGATTCTTTCTCATGAGAAGCTCTGACCCCACATGGATGTATGCTGCCCTTTTCCTGTGTGTCTCTCTAAATGCTTAATGAACTCACTAACTTACAGGATCTTTCTTTCCCTGAGTGAGGGAGGAACTCCTCAGGCTACTGGCAGCAGTGCCAGGCTGCCATGGCACCAAGACCTGGCAGCCTGTGACAGAACCCTCACCCTCACAGGACTGGCAGCAGCCTTCTGAAACCTGTAGTTGGGGAGAGGGCAGGGAGGAGTTGGGCAGAGCCTGCCCTGGTCAGAAGCCAGTCTGCACCTACTCTTTCTGGGCATCTGAACCAACCCTTTCTAGTCTGCTGCAGTTAGCTTCTAATTGCTGGCAGAAAACACCTAACCAAGAGCAGCTTGTGGGAAGAAAGAGTTTATTTTGGCTTACAGACTCAAGGGGAAGCTCCATGATGGCAGGCGAAAATGATGGCATGAGCAGAGGCTGGATGTCACCTCTGCCACAGCAGGTGGCAAACACTGCCAAGGAGAAGCTGGCTATAACACCCATAAGCCTGCCCCCAACAATACATAACCTCCAGGAGGCTCCAATTCCCAAATTGCCACCAGCTGGGGACCTAGCATTCAGAACATATAAGTTTGTGGGGGGACACCTGAATCAAACCACCACACATTCTCATGCCTCTATTGCCCTTAACCTTGGGGGCTGAAGGGAGAGGCAGGGTTGCTTGAGGCACACTGCATCTTAGAGTAAGGTCTCTTGGGTCCCCTTCCGGTGGCCCGCCCCACATTCGAGCCCTGCCACCCTTAAAAACTCTAGCAGCCACTAGGAGACCCTTTAACCTCAACCAACTCTCCTAGCATTGTCCTCAAGTTTGCCCTCCCCTGCCTGGCCCTGCCTCCCTTAGATATTCAGGAACTGAAATCATGAAGGCTAGCCAATACTCAGAAGCTCAAGTATATCAGAAAAGAAAGAGCCAGGGCTGGAGAGATAGCTTAGCGGTTAAGGCATTTGCCTGCAAAGCGAAAGGATCCTGGTTCGATTCTCCAGGACCCACATAAGCCAGATGCACAAGGGGGTGCATGCAGCTGGAGTTCGTTTGCAGTGGCTGGAGGCCCTGGTGCACCCATTCGCTCACTTGCACGCACTCTCTCTGCCTCTTTCTCTTAAATTAATTAATTAATTATATTTTATAAAAAGAAAAGAAAGAGCCAGTGTGTCCCTTTGCTTAGTAAGAAATCACTTTTGTCTGCTGGGGGCAGAGATCCACCGGTAGCAGCATAAGCCAATCAGTTGTCTTTTACTCTGCCATATCTGGAGGTCAGCAGCCCAGGGTGAGTATGGTGACCCCTCCATGCCATCAATTTCCTGAATCCCTTCTGTGCTTTGCCATCCTCAGCACACTGTACCTCTTTGGTGTCACCCCATGATCCAAAATGGCTGCTGGATTCCAACCTGTCTTCATTCCAGGCTAGAAGCAAGAAGGGGTCGTGTGGGAAGATCCTATGCTCTCTAGTCTCTTGTCTCTCTAGTACAGATCTTTCCTGGGGAATCCTATCCGTAATTCCCTTGCCAGGATCTCCTTGGTATCCCCTAGCTGCAAGGGAAGCTGGGAAATGTAGTCTTCTAGGAATACACGGTGCTAGACTAAAATAAGGGTTCTGCTCCTATCGTACAGGGGGTCATGAGGACTGGGTAAATACAGTGTCAGTCACTGCTTCCCTGTGCTACTGTACTCCAGGAGCTGGTGGAAGTCAGGAAGAACTGGATTCAAACCCTGTTTACATGCTGCGTGGCTTTGGATGAACTCCTTAACCTATCTAAGCCTATACCCTTGTCTTAAAAATAGTGACTATGGGCTGGAGAGATGGCTTAGCGGTTAATCGCTTGCCTGTGAAGCCTAAGGACCCTGGTTTGAGGCTCAATTCTCCAGGATCCATGTAAGCCAGATGCACAAGGGGGAGTATGCATCTGGAGTTCATTTGCAGTGGCTGGAAGCCTTGGAGTGCCCATTCTCTCCCTGCCTATTTCTGTATCCCTCTCTCTCTCTCTCTCTCTCTCTCAAATAAATAAATAAAATTTTAAAAATAGTGACTATATGGTGCACACCTTTAATCCCAGCACTTGGGAGGCAGAGGTAGGAGGATCACTGTGAGTTAGAGGTCAGCTTGACTGCAGAGTGAATTCCAAGTCAGCCTGAGCTAGAAGGAGACCCTACCTTGAAAAACAAACAAACAAACAAAAAACCTAGGGACTATAGGTTAAGGTATTTGCCAGCAGAGCCAAAGGACCCAGGTTCAATTCCCCATTACCCTTGTAAAGCCAGATGCACAAGGTGGTCTATGTGTCTGGATTTCATTTGCAACAGCTAGAGGCCCTGGTGTGCTCCTTCTCTCTCTTTCTCTCTCCCTCCCTCTCTCTCTCTCTCTCTCTCTCTCTCTCTGTCTCTCTCTCTCTGCTAAGTGTGGTGAAGGCAGAGGTGGGAGGATCACCATGAGTTCGAGGCTACCCTGAGACTACAGAGTGAATTTCAGGTCAGCCTGAGCTAGAGCGAGACCCTACCTTGAAAAACAAAAAACAAAACAAAGAAAAAATAGTGACTATGAGCCCTGCGTGATGGCTCTAATAAGCAGAGGGGCCCCTGGGCTCCAGCAGGGCGTGTATTGACAAGGCTGTTCTCCAGGCCTAAGGCCTTGTTCCCCAGGGTCTGAGCCAGTCTCACCTGTCACAGTCCCTCCAGATCTTGCAAAAGAGGGTCGAGAGTAAAGCCAGCCTGTGGGCTCAGCTGAGAAAGCCAAGCACACACTGGAGAAATAAAAAGAGTGTGGCTTGCTACCCCCTAGTAGTTTCCCCAGCTCAGACAGCTATCCTGGGGAAGGTATTGAAATTTAAATCCAGGCCAGGCCTCACCTCTCACCGCCTGCTCGCCTCTAATCTCAGGCTGGCTATCTCCTCCTGGGGAGAACGACAAACCGACTTCGGGAAAGTGATAAATTTTCAATTTTATTTTAAAATATACCAGATGGGAGATTTTTATTGGAGCCATAAATATGTCAAGAGTAATGTTGGTGTACGCTGGGCGATGCCCCCTCCTCGGGGCCTCTCTCCCTGTTTAGAAATTCCATCAGATTCTTAATAAGAGGCTTGAGTTCGGCTGCAGCAAAATAGTCTCTATATTAAAGCAATTGAATTTCCATTTGCCAGACAGCTTGTGCTATAAGCTTCCAGGTTCCAGGGGTGTGGGGTTGCTAAGCCCATCCGAAATGATCCTAAACTAATAACTGCACAGCACGCTGGGGGCTGTGAGAGGAGGGGAAGGAGGAGTGAAGGGAGGAAGCAGGCGCCACCAATAGTGACACCAGGAGGGAAGGGAGGGACCAACTTCACCTCTTCCACCCAGGCTGCCAGGCTAGGGTGAAATCAACACAGCATTGAAGGGCCAGCTCCCTCTGCTTCTCAAAGGGGAAACTGAGAGCTAGAAGGCGTGGTTATCCCTCTTCCCTTGCCTCCACAGCTTTTGGTGATGCCATCTCTCGTTGGTCATTTTGCTTTATGTGGGTGCGGCCTGGGTGGCTCTGTGGGTTGGAGGGCCAGCCGAACGGTTGCCTCACCTTCCCAGCTTCCCCTGCAAAAGGACCCACTTTGGAAGGCTGTGCTCCGCCCAGATGTTTCCCTCCTTTGGATCTTTCTGAACCCTGATCCTAGCACCTTTGTCTCCTTGATCAAACCAATTTTTGCCCACTGCCCACCCCCCGCCAAGACTTCAAGTTTCACTCAGCCTTGCACATCCGGTAGGAGGATCGCCATGAGTTCGAGGCCACCCTGAGACTACATAGTGAATTCCAGGTCAGCCTGGGCTAGAGCGAAACCCTACCTCGAAAAACCAAAAAAAAAAAAAAAAAAAAAAAAAAAAGATTCCCCAGGGCTGGAGAGATGGCTTAGCATGCCTGTGAAGCCTAAGGACCCAGGTTCAATTCTCCAGGTCCCACATAAGCCAGATGCACAAGGTGGCGCATGTATCTGGAGTTCATTTGCAGTGGCTGGAGACCCTGGCGCGCCCATTTCTCTCTCTCACACACACACACACACACACACACACACTCTCTCTCTCTCTCTCTTTCCCTCTCTCTCTCTGACTCTAATAAATAAAAATTTTAAATATATTTTTAAAAAAGAACCCTCAGACTGAAGCAACTTTCTGTGATCATTAGTTGGAGGTGGGAGGTAGCCATAGGGCAGAAGAGGCCCCCACATGCAGCCCAGGCAGTATTTGATTGGGTAGAGGGGACAGGTAGATCCTGACAAACCCTGAGACAGAATTCTGGGACGCTTGGGGTTGAAGGCTCCTTGAGGTGGGATAAAAAGAAGAATGATGGGCTGGAAAGATGGCTTAGTGTGCCTGCAGAGCCTAACAACCGAAGTTTGATTGCCCAGTACCCATGTAAAACCGGATGCACAAAGTGGCACATGCATCTAGAGTTTGTTTGCAGTGGCTGAAGACCCTGGTGCAACCATTTTTTAATATCTTATTTTATTTATTTATTTATTTACTTGATATATATATGTGTGTGTGTGTGTGTGTGTGTGTGTGTGTGTGTGTATATATATATATATATATATATATATATATAGAGAGAGAGAGAGAGAGAGAGAGAGAGAGAGAGAATGGGCACACCAAGGCCTTCAACCACTGCAAATGAACTCCAGACACATGTCCAACCTTGTGCCTCTGGTTTACGTGGGTACTAGGGACTCTAACCTGGATCTCTAGGCTTTGCAGGCAAGTGCCTTAACTGCTAAGCCATCTTTCCAGCTCTCAAATAAATTAAAAAAAAAAAGAAAGAAAGAAAGAAAGAAGAATGATCAAGGGGACGTGGGAAGGGAAAGACAACCCTTCACTCTGGAATCTGGCTCAGATTCAAACTTCAGTACAACTGATAAAGCCAAGATTGCCCACAGAGATAATGTATATTTTCCTAAGAACATCTCAAACAGTGCTTCAAACAACAAATGAACTGGGCTTACTTAGGACGAGAATGCTTGACTTCGAGTTTAGCAGCATCATAGTCCTATCTCATCCTTCAACACAAACAGTGTACTTCATAAAACCACCTTACAACTTTATTTACAAAAGAAAAGTCTTTAAGATAAGATAAAACAAGGGGCTGGGAATGTTGGTAGAATAATTGCCTAGCATGCAGGAGGCTTTGGGTTCGATTCCCAATACCATATAAATCAGGCCTGGTGGTGCATGCTTGTAATCCCAACACTCAGGAGGTAGAGACAGGCAGGTCAGAAGTTCAAGGTCATCCTTTCCTACACGGGCAGCTTGAGGCCAGCCTGGAATAAGTGAGAACCTATCTCAAAAATAAATAAATAAATAAATAAATAAATAAATAAATAAATAAATAAATAGATAAATAGATAAGTAAATCAGTTCATATATTTTTACTTATATTTTAAACTTTCATTTTTAAATTTTGTTTAATTTTTTTAAATGTTTTATTTATTTATTTGACAGAGAAAGAGAGAGAAGGAGAGAGAGAGAATGGGCACGCCAGGGCCTCCAGCCACTACAAACAAACTCCAGACACATGTGCCCCCTTGTGCATCTGGCTAACGTGGGTCCTGGGGAATCGAACCTGGGTCCTTGGGCTTTGCAGGCAAATGCCTTAACCACTAAACCATCCCTCCAGCCCTTTAATTTTTAAACCTTGAGGAATTATACCCTTTGGGCAATGTGACTTAGAAAGCTATAAAATCACTGGGCTCAATAAGAGAGTACTTGCTTAGCATATGTGATGCCCTGAATTCCAAACTCAGTATAGACACAGACTCACATTGTAGATACCTAAGTCTGTCTGTCTATCTGTCTCTCTCTCTCTCAGCATGCACCTCTCTTTCAATGCTGTGCTTTAACCTATAATGTATACTATATCATATCTTCACTGAGACTCCTAAAATTCTTTCCTGACGCTTAGTCTAGGACTCGGCTTTGCCTGAGTTGAGCGGGAAACTCCTTAGGCTATTGATGGCAGTTTTGAGCTGCGGCTGCCATTAACATTCTCAACCATTTACTGTGCACCCCCTAGAAAAGTGTCTTAACCCTCTTGAGCCTTATTTTTTTTTTTTCTTTAAGTTTTTAAAAAATATATTTTATTTATTTATTTGAGAGAGACAAAGAGGCAGAGAGAGAGAGAGAGAGAATGGGCACGCCCGGGGCCTCCAGCCACTGCAAATGAACTCCAGATGCACGCGCCCATTTGTGCATCTAGTTTACATGGGACCTGGAGAATTGAACCGGGATCCTTTGGCTTTGGAGGCAAATGCCTTAACCGCTAAGCCATCTCTCCAGCCCAGCCTTACTTTTTCATTTGTAACATGAGGGTAATTGTACTCCTCTTTTGGACTGCTGTCAAAATATTATGAAAAGAGGGCTGGAGAGATGGCTTAGCGGTTAAGGTGCATGCCTGCGAAGCCTAAGGACCCCGGTTTGAATCTCCAGGTCCCACGTAAGCCAGATGCACATGGTGGCACATGCGTCTGGAGTTCGTTTGCAGTGGCTAGAGGCCCTGGTGTGCCCATTCTCACTCACTTTCTCTCTTCCTCTCCCTGTCTCTAATAAATAAATAAATAAAAATTTTTTAAAAATATTATGAAAACAGCATAACCTTCTCTCCTCCAGGGAGCAGTGTAGCCATCACCAGACACTACGAGGAGTTCTGGGGCCAGACTTACTGGGTTCCTATCCTGGCCCTGCTACTTACTAGCTGTGTGGCCTTGGATAAGTTTCTTAACTTCTCTATGCCTTTTTTTTTTTTCTCTCTCCCAGTTGCATCATGAGGTTGGCAGGAGCCCTACTTTGCAGTGTTGCTGTGAATATTTTATGAGTTGATTTGCCAGGACGATTGGACTAATGTCTAGTTTCAATTCAGTGTGATTATTATTGTGCAGGCTGATCACGGCACAACTGCGGGGGGTGGGGGGGAGCCCTTTCCGGGATGTACCATTTTGTCTTTAATACAGTTCCTGGAGTGGAAATGGATTGAGGGGGGAGCTGCCAGGTGTGCCCTGGGACCCCGATCCTCAAGGCAGCCCAGCTCCTGTCACAAGGGCTCATTCCAGAACTGAGCCTGCCCTCCCCATCCTCCATCGATCGAAAAGCCATGGAGGCAGCCAACCAGACGGACGCTTTTAACAGCTTCTTAATGTGATGGAGCTCAGTGAGCTTGGAGAGCGGAGGCACGTCAGGGGCTGCTGGGAAGCTTTTCAAGGTCAGCCAGCATCAGCTTGACCTTGAAGCCTATCCCCTCGCAGGGAACAGCCCAGGGGCTGCTGTGACAGGGATGGGAGCACCTTTCTGATTCTGACTGTCAAGGAGGCCCTGAGGGCCCTGAGCTGAGGAAAAGTATTTAAAAAAAAAAGTAAAATAAAATAAAAAAGCACAAAAAGGTGTTAAATGGCTTAAAGAGGCAGGCTGTGGGACAAGCCTTGCCTGTGACAGAGACAGCCGCAGAGGAGACGTCACCCCAGCTCCCAATGCTCCTTCCTTGTCACTCACAAAAATTGTTCTGGAGCATACAGACTGACCATCAATGGCTACCCATCCCACTACCCACGGGCTGCAGGCCTCAGCAGATCTGTGCCTCCTGTGACCTGCAGATGGATAAAAGTCAGGCAGGCTCCATCACTCCAGGGACACATGGCAGCTGAGCCCAGGGACCTGGTATGCCTGGCAAAGTGGAGACATCCACCAGACCACCCACACCCAGCGCTTCCAAGAGGGTGCTGCACTCCTGGCTCCTCTAGGCCACTGCAACCCAGGCCTGGCCAAAGAAGTCAGGATGCTCACCCACTCCCAGCTCTGCCGTGGGCGAAGAGGAACCTTGGACACGTTTCTGTTATCCCTGCCTCAGTTTCCCCATCAGTGATGACGCTCGGGCAGGCGAAGGGCCAGCAGCGTCAGTGCCCACTGTGTGTGGAGAACTTCGCTGTTCTCACTCCCCTTCTACCCTCGGTCAGGTGTTAAGAGCCCATTGAACAGATGAGGGCCCGGTGGGCACAGGAAGCTGGTATGACTTTCCTAACACTGCTCGGAGGGCGGGCACTAGAGCAGGAATTCAAAGCCAAGGCCATTTCCAGGCCGTGTGGAACCTTAAGGCTCTCTCGGCATTGGATCAGGATCTCAGGGACTGGCTAGCATGCAGGAGGGACTCCGGGGGGGAACCACAGCAAGGATATGGCCCTCCTAGCTTCCCCTGCTGGGAACCTGAGGATCTACCAGGCCACAATGGGGAGGCCAGGCCCCACGACATCCCTGGCCTACCTCCCTGCTTCCACATTCACTCTGTAGCCAAGAAGACCAGGGCTATTCCCAGGCCAGCCACACAGAGGAGGAGAAAGTGGACGGCCTTGAAGGGGGAGTGGAAGGCACTATGGCCCAGGGCAGTTTCTCCTCTTTTCTCCCCATCCCTAGCTTTCTCTGGGCTTGACCAGGCCTCAGGCTGGCTGTGTCTTCAGGCAGCTGGTGAGGAAGAGAGAAGTCCTGGAAAATTCCAGGCTGCCTGGAGTCCTCCTCAGTTGTGCAAAGCTCAGAGGAATGAGATAGACCCACAGATAGAACCCTGAGCTGGGAAGAAGGTAGTCTCCATGCCACCTCTAGCTAGCCAAGTTTCTTTGATCTCGGCCTCAGTTTCTCCATCTGTGAAATAGGAGGTGAGGAGTCCAGAATAGAAGGTGGTTCTAGCCACCCATTCACTCTAGGCTGGTGCAGGCGGAAGCTGTCACTGGAGAGCTCAGAGCCGAGGCTGCTCTTAGCCTTGGGAAGTCTGGTCCAGGGCTGGAGAAACTAGGCTTTAGCTGCGGAACATGGGGCAGGCCTGATAGGCCTCCAGTTCCCACTGTTGGCTTCCAAGTGAAACCACAGAGTGTGCAGAGGCCAGGCAAGAAATAAACAGAAAGTCATGTCCCAGGACCTCGGGGAGGGGGCCCTCAGTCCAGCCTGGGGAAGGCCTGGGAAAACATCATTGCCAGAGCAAATTCCCGCCCAGCCAGTCTGAACTGGCCAGGGGACCTCCAGGGACAGCAGAATGCCTCCCTGCCCCCTGGTCAGACGAGAGAAAATGTTCTGCTTCTTGTAGCAAAGTATCGGAGGGCAGGGGCTGCAGACTGCACCAAGAACCCTCCTGCCGGCTTGCCTTGTCCTCCCCTCATCCTCGCTGTCCCCATCTTCTCAACGGATGGACGTGGCACAGCCATTGCTTTCTAAGGCCTTTCCCGTGTGCTGAGAACTTGATCCTAGAACACAGCACAAGGTAGCCCACTTAAAGGCTCAAAGAGGACAGGGGCTATCTTGGGAATGAGCTAGGAGCAGAGGCCTTGTCAGAAGCACCAACGTGGGCCTTTAGTCCTGGCCTACCTCCCTGCTTCCACATTCACTCTGTAGCCAAGAAGACCAGGGCTATTCCCAGGCCAGCCACACAGAGGAGGAGAAAGTGGACGGCCTTGAAGGGGGAGCGTGCACCACCACACCTGGCTCTTGTTTTGTTTTTTGAGGTAGGGTCTCTAGCTCAGGCTGACCTGGAATTCCCTATGTAGTCTCAGGGTGGTCTTGAACTCATGGTGATCCTTCTACCTCTGGCTCCCGAGTGCTGGGATTAAAGGCGTGCACCACCAGGCCTGGCATATATATCTTTTTTTAAGTTATTTATTTATTTATTTATTTATTTATTTATTTATTTATTTATTTGAGAGAGAAAGAGAGAGAGAGAGTACACCAGGGCTTCCAGCCACTGTAAGGAACAAACGCCAGACATTTGTGCCACCTTGTGCATCTGGCTTTATGTGGGTACTGGGGAATCGAACCAGAGTCCTCAGGCTTTGTAGACAAGTGCCTTCAACTCTGAGCCAACTCTCTAGCTCCCTTATATATATATATATTTTGATGCCCCATGACACATGGCCAGACCTGTCAGGATCCCCATCTGGGTTCTACTCAGACCCACTCCATCCACCCATGCACCCCTATCCAGATGAAAAGGCTCATGGGAAGGATATCTGTTGTGCCAGGCTCCTCCATCTGCAGGACCCTCTGGAGGTGGGAGACAGGAGAAAGAGACATCGGAGGGAGTGGACAGGACAGGCCCCTGTTATCAGTCAGGCTCTGCTATAGCAATCCAAGACTGAGCCCTGGCAGTCCCTGCCAGGTTGTTAACTTGCTGTGTGACAGTTGACAAGATGTACTCTCTCTGAGTTTAGGCCTGTCTGGGAAATGGCATATGGACTGGTTCTCCTCAGGCTTAGGATCTCTGAGAGACCTCGCCTCTACTTCCACCTGGGCTCTGACGTTTCCCTGGCATTGCCTCTGGCTCATCTCTCCCGACCCCAACACCCCAGAAAGCTCTGCTTAGTGCAGAAGACATAGCCATGGACCCAACCTCCCTACAGAGGCTGCCAGCCCCTGCCCATACCTCGCCCTGTCAGTCCGGGCTGCAGCAGTCCACGTGGCTTCATGGAAACATGGCCATGCTTCCACAGACTCAGTCTAGAGCCCTTCTCCCTGCAGAGCAGGCTAAAGCCTTAATCCCTTTATACAAAGCCCACAGAATCCATCCTGGGTCTCAGAGGGGAAGAGATGAGCCGCAAATTGGCTTAGTCCCCGATGCAGAGAGAGGGTAGCTCCTTAAGGATGAGGGCGGTGCTCCTGGTCTTGCTGCCATGCACGAATACCCCTGAGGATCCCACCCAGGCTCAGGAATCCCCGGAGATTCAAGGATACAGAGATTCCCCCCCCACACACACACACCCCTACCCAGGTGAACTACTAGTAATGTGAAGACAGGCAGATCTGGGCAGCCAAGTTCCTAAGCTGACTTGATGCTCTGGCCCAGATGGAATGTCTGACCTGATAGCTCCGGAGAACGCAGTCAAAGGGGGCAAAGAGCATAGACCACCCAGAAAACGCATTCCCTCACTTGCCTTCCATATGCCTGTCCAGGGCTCCTTCTGGCCAGACGGACGATATTTAGTAAACTCTCTTCCAATAAACTGTCAGGGCAGCCAAAGCTAGGGCCATCTGTGACAGCTAGTGGTAGGACCTCAGGCATTCACAGAAACTACCATAACGTCTGGAAGTTTCTCTGGAATCCAAAAGAGCACCAAGATTCACTCTTCCTTTCCCTCTTTCTCCCCCTCCCCCCTCCCCCGTGTGTGTGTGTGTGTGTGTGTGTGTGTGTGTGTGTGTGTGTGTGGTCAAGGGTAGAGCTGGTGTCCCCAGAAGGAGGCAAATAGTATCATGAAACCAGATTCCACCAAGACTTGTTAAGAATATTCAGGGAGCCGGGTGTGGTGGCGCACGCCTTTAATCCCAGCACTCTGCAGGCAGAAGTAGGAGGATGGCATGAGTTTGAGGCTACCCTGAGACTACATAGTGAATTCCAGGTCAGTCTGGACTAAAATAAAACTCTACCTTGAAAAAAGAAAAAACAGAACAAGACAAAACAACATCCAGGGCTGGAAAGATGGCTTTGTGGTTAAGGCACTTGCTTGCAAAGCCTGACTGCCTGGGTTTGATTCTCCAGTATCCCTGTAAAGCCAGATGCACAAAGTGGCACATGCATCTCGAGTTTGTTTGCAGTAGCAGATCCTGGTGCACCCACCTGTTCTCCTTGTCTCTCTCTCTCCTTGAAAATAAATAATTTTTTTTTCAGGGTAGGGTTTCACTTTAGTCCAGGCTGACCTAGAATTCACTGTGTAGTCTCAGGGTGGCCTTGAGCTCACAGTGATCCTCCTACCTCTGCCTCCCAAGTGCTGGGATTAAAGGTGTGCGTCACCATGCGTGGCTAAAAAAAAATTTTTTTTTAAAGAATATCCAGGGCTGGAGAGATGGCTTAGCAGTTAAGGTGCATGTCTGCGAAGCCTAAGGACCCAGGTTCAATTCTCCAGGTCCCACGTAAGCCAGATGCACATGGAAGCGCATGTGTCTGGAGTTCATTAGCAGTGGCTAGAGGTCCTGGCGCTCCCATTCTCTATCTCTCTCTCCCTCTTTCTGTCTTAAATAATAAATAAATAAATAAATAAAATATTACAAAAGAATATCCATAAGGGACATACCTCACTGATAGAGCACTTGTGTGAGATCTTGTGTCAGATCCCATCACTGCAAAAAAAAAATCAAAACAAGCGGGAGGAAGAGGTAGGAGGAGAGCTCCTACAGAGTGAGTTCCAGGTCAGCCTGGGCTAGCTTGAGACTTTACCTTAAAAAAAAAAACATAAAAAATAAAAACAAAGACTGGGGAGATGACTCAGCAGTTAGAGACCCTTGCTTACAATGCCTGACAGCCAGGGTTTGTTTTCCCTGTGCTAATGTAAAGTCAGAAGTCAGATGCACAAAGTGCCACATGTATCTGAGGTTCATTTGTAGTGGCAAGAGGCCCTGGCACACCCATTCTCTCTCTCTCTCCCAAATAAATAAAAAATTGGGCTGGAGAGATGGCTTAGCAGTTAAGGCACATGCCTGCGAAGCCTAAGGACCCCTGTTCAATTCTCCAGATCCCATGTAAAGCAGATGCACAAGGGGGCAGATGGGTCTGGAGTTCGTTTGCAGTGGCTAGAGGCCCTGGTGTGCCCATTCTCCCTCTCCCTCTCCCTCTCTCTCTTTCCCTCTCTCTGTCTCTAATAAATAAATAAAAATAAAATCTTTTTAAAAAATAAATAAAAAATAGCCAGGTGTGGTGGCGCATGCCTTTAATCCCAGCACTAGGGAGGCAGAGGTGGGAGGATCACCATGAGTTCAAGGCCACCCTGAGACTACAGAGTGAATTCTAGGTCAGCCTTGGCTAGAGCGAGACCCTGCCTCGAAAACCCAAAAATAAATAAATAAATAATGAAGTTAATTCATTCATTAAAACTATGATAAATAAATAAATACAGGGCTAGGAGGTTGGTCAGTCAGTAAAATACTTGTTCTCAAGTATGAAGAACTGAATTTAGTCTCCAGAACCCATGTTTAAAACATCGGGTGTGGATAGCTGGGCGTGATGGCGCACACCTTTAATCCCAGAACTTGGGAGGCAGAGGTAGGAGGATCACCATGAGTTCAAGGCCACTCTGAGACTACATAGTGAATTCCAGGTCAGCCTGAGCTAGAGTGAGACCCTACCTCAGAAAAAAAAAAAAAAAAAGGAAAGAAAAAAAATCAGGTGTGGGCTAGAGAGATGGCTTAGCAGTTAAGGCATTTGTCTGGAAAGCCAAAGGGTCCAGGTTCAATTCCCTAGTATCCACATAAAGACAGATGCCCAAGGTAGTGCATGCGTCTAGAGTTCATTTATAGTGGCAAGAGGCCCTGGTGTATTCTCGTATTATCTCTCTCTCTAGCTATCTCATAAATAAATAAATAAACTCAGGTGTGGTGGCATGAATTTGTAATCCCAACACTGGGTAGGCAGAGACAGGCAGATCCCAGGGCCTCATTGGCCAGCCAGTCCAGCCTGTGTAGTGAATTCTTTAAAACTGAAAAGTGTTACTGAGGAACAACACATGATGTTGCCCCCTGACATACACACACATTTGCACAAACACACACATGTGAACATGTATACACACAGGCACACATGTACAACCATCCACAGTGACCTCACTTAAAATGACCAAACACTGACAACAACCCTGGTGTCCATCAGCAGGTGCCTGGGTAAACTGTGGACGGACACACAGTGCTACATGATGCTGTTGGGGTGACTTGGATGTGGACCCCACTTTCAGCTGCTCAGAACCATAGGGCAGCAGACACACAGCAAAAGCAACTTCGAAGTGTGTTCTGCTAAGATGGCCTTGGACGGGAAAGCCTGACATGCCCATTCTCTATCTGCCTCTTCCTCTTTCTCTCAGATAAATAAAATATTTAAAAAATAAGAAACTTTGAAAAAGAAAATAATGCTTCCACAGAGTCCCTCAAAGGAACAGCGAATCAGTATTCACACTTAGCTCTGTGTCAGGGACACTGGCCCACTTCATGCAAAGGGTCAGATTCGTTCACCATATTCATTCAGCAGACCTTTAATAATCGTCTGTGATGTGCCTCACACTGTGCTGGGCCTGGGGAAGGCAAGTGAAACCCATCTGGACCCACAAGATGCGCAGCAGCCACAGAGAAAAGCAGACAATCTAAGGATTAGGAGGTTATCAATGAAGCCTGGAGTAATCCAGGCTTAACTCCTGGGTGGTAGAGGGTGGCAGGTGGTAGGAAGGACTATAGGGCCTCCATGGATGTTTAGACAGGTGTGTGGGGGGCGGGGCTTCCAGGGACACTTGCTCTCCTGGAATCAAGGTAAACACTGAATGAACAGATCAAATATGTGGCAAAAGGATTCGCATGTGAGGGGCAGTGGGGTCTCTATCTTGGAGGGTGGGGAAGGACATGTGATTACTGAGGGTCACCTCCTGGTTGTCCTGTAGCAGCCCCATCCGCCCTGCTAGTGCAGTGTCCCCTGCCCACCAGTGGAGCCCACTTCCAGCAGTGCCCCACCCCCTCACTTGTCCCTTCTGCTCCTGGTAAACTCACTTCAAAAAGCCATTCCCATGCTCCCACCCGATCCTGTCTCTGGAGTTTCGGGGCGGAAGCCTGGGCTCCAACATCTCCAGCCATCTAGGTTTTGCCATCTGACCCAATATGTCAATCAATGAGACAAGGTGTGGTGAAAAACAGAGAAAGGAGATTTATAAATGTGCGTTGGGAAGAGAAACAGATAAAGGGATCCAGTGACCCTGGCATTCATCTTCAGTGGTACAGATAAGAGCCTTAGGTTCAAATAGAGGGAGAACTGGGGCTGGGGTCAGAGGTATGCATAATTAAACAGTCTCAGTCAAGGTGTGGTCCAATCCATCATTGTCTCAGCTCACACCCAGCAAGCCGGTCTCAGCGGACGTTGTTAATCACTGTCATTGACAAAGGCGACAATCTGGTGTTCTACAAGATGATCTGCTCCAGGGTGTAGCTTCACCATCAGCGATAACTGTTCTAATCTTGGGGGCTTGGCTGTCCCTGGAATCCAAGGTGACTGCAGATTTAGGACAATGACTCTTTGTGCCTTCAGCCTTGAAGGGGGCCAGACAGACACTCCTAGCGATTATGCTGCACGCTCAAGAAGAAATCTGAGCCAAAGTAAAGGAGACGTGCGCAAAAGATGCCCGGTGCTTTTGCTGGGTTTTGTTATCTAGTGGGCCCAAGCGAGGAGTTGATTTCAGCCAATCAGTTGTGGGAAGCCTGTTCCAGCCCCACTGTCCCGCACAATGACGCCTTTCCTTCTCCCTTTCCTTCTCGGTCTCACTGGCCTCTGAGTAACCCTGGGCAAGGGACCACGAAGGAGCCATGGAGTAATAGTATGGTGTGCCTGCGGTGACCCTATATCATCCTGGGTTTTATAACTGTGAGAAGTGGAAAGCAGCTGCCGGCAAAGTTCACGGCGTTCTAGGGGAACTTAAGCGAATGTAGGCTATCTTCCTTCCTCAGCATGTCAGATCATTTCCTTCCAGAAGCTTCCCTGGACAGCCTACATTTCCAACCTACTGAGTCACCTCACTGGAGACCAGAGGTCCAGCAAGCTCTTGTGGGAACCTCAGTGGATCCTGTCCTCCCCACACCCTTTATCCGGGAGCTAGCATTCCTCCAAGCTCTTCTCATTTTCCCTCATTCTCCCTCATTTTCTTCTCATTTCCTGAGCCCTAGCCAGCCAGGTTCCTTCAAACCTCCACCTTGGGTTTCCCAGCCTAGCCTCTCCCCCAAACTGGTGTGGATTATTTGGCTTGTGGTGTTTAAATTTTTTATTTATATTATTTATTTGACAGAGAAAGAGGAGAGAGAGAGAGAGAATGGAGCGCCAGGACCTCCAGCCACTGCAAACGGACTCCAGACACATGCGCCCCCTTGTGCAGCTGGCTAATGTCGTTCCTGGGGAATCGAACCTGGGTCCTTTGGCTTTGCAGGCAAACGCCTTAACCACTAAGCCATCCCTCCAGCCCTTGAATTTTTTTAAATCAGCAGATTCCCAGATTAAGTAACAAGTAGGTTTGCTTCATGATCTTTTTTTTTTTTTTTTCTAGAGGAAAGGTCTCAGTATAGCCCTGGCTGACCTGAAACTCACTCTGTAGTCCCAGGCTGGCCTCCAATTTACAGTGCTCCTTCTACATGTGCCTTCCTCTGCTGGGATTAAAGGCATGTGCCACCATGCCTGCCCCATGGTCTTTTTCTTTTTCTTTTTTTTTTTTTTGGGTTTGCGAGGTAGGGTCTCACTCTGGTCCAGGCTGACCTGGAATTAACTATGTATTCTCAGGGTGGCCTCGAACTCTCGGCGATCCTCCTACCTCTGCCTCCCAAGTGCTGGGATTAAAGGCGTGCACCACCAAGCCCGGCCCATGGTCATTTTTTTAAACTTTTTAAAAATGTTTCATTTATTTATTTGTTTGAGAGAGAGAAAGAGGCAGAGAGAGAGAGGGGGAGAGAGAGAATGGGCACACTAGGGCCTCCAGCCACTGCAAAGGACCTCCAGATGCATGCACCCCCTTGTGCATGTGTCTTACGTGGGTCCTGGAGAATCGAACCAGGATCCTCTGGCTTTGCAGGCAAAGGCCTTAACCGCTAAGCCATCTCTCCAGCCCCATTTTTTTTTTATGAGACACACAAAGAGAGAGAGAATTGGCACTGCAAACCAACTCCAGACACATGGGTCACCTTGTGCATCTGGCTTACGTAGGTCCTGAGGAGTGGAACGCGGGTCCTTAGGCTTTGCAGGCAAATGACTTAACTGCTAGACCATCTCCCCAGCCCCCATGATTATTTTTTAAACTGTTCACTCACAATTTATATTCTTCTCTGAATATTTCAGTTTAACAGTACTTTTAAAAAATCATTAATTCCATGTTACAGTAGAGATTTCCATCTCTTTAACCCTGTACTGTGGATTTTCCTTCTATTTTCTTGTTGTTTGAGAGTAGGTTTCGCTATGTACTTCAGGCTGGCATAAAACTCATAATCCTCTTGATTCCATTTCCCAAGTGCTGGGATTACAGGGGTGTGCTACCACGCTCTACTTCACCTACCTGCTAAATCAGCTTTAGCTGGCATTACCTCCTTCACAAGAGGTAGGCTCCCTGTTCGGCTTCAGTGTCCCCACTGGACTGTGCTCACTGGCCACTCCCTCCATCTGGGTGCCAACCTGGTATCCTGGTACAGTAGGCATTCAAGCCTGTTCTCCATCTTCCCCAAACTTTTTTATTTTTATTTTTATTTTTTGGTTTTTTTGAGGCAGGGTCTCCCTCTAGCCCAGGCTGACAAGAATTCACTATAGTAGTCTCAGGGTGGCCTCGAACTCATGGCTATCCTCCTACCTCAGCCTCCTAAGTGCTGGGATTAAAGGTGTGCACCACCACACCCAGTTCTCCAGATTTTTATTTCCAACTGAGGCAGGATAAAAAGTCAAGTTAGGGCTGGAGAGATGGCTTAGTGGTTAAGGTGCTTGCCTGCAAAGCCAAAGGACCCAGGTTTGATTCCCCAGGACCCACGTAAACCAGATGCACAAGGTGGCACATGTATCCGGAGTTTGTTTGCAGTGGCTGGATGCCCTGGTGCGCCCATTCTCTCTCCCCTGTCTCTGCCTCTTTGTCTCTCTCAAATAAATAAATAAAAATAAAATATTTTTTAAAAATAAAATAATTTTATTTTTAGGTCAGGAAAAATAAAGGAGACATGGTGGGAAGGAAAAGAGTCTTTCAATCTAGAGTCTGGATTACGTCGCTGTCCCGCTGGGAGTCAAGAATTCTAGCAATTAACAAAGTTTCCTGAGAAGATTGCCCACACAGAGACAAAATTTCCACTATATAGAGATATTTTCAAATAGGGTTGTGAAAACAGTAAGGCTTGAGTGTATATGACCTTCCAGTATGGCCTTATTCCTTTCCCAGAAGTGAACGTGTACTTTTCTGAGACTTTCAGTAACAAGACTGTAAACTTTACAGTAAAAACACCTTAACTTCCCACGCAACCCTTGTGACCTAGGGTTTTCCCTTATCAGCTGTAATCCTATACAATGCATCTGAGCAGCCACCTCAGGAGCTCATGTAAGATCCTAAGCAACCCTTTGAGACGTAATGTCAGAAGCCACCAAAATCATATATATAGTTATTGCAAAGCTACTTCTTACTCAGGTGGCTCTTTTGAAAAGCCCACACCCATACATTTTTTTGTTTGTTTGTTTTGTTTTTCAAGGCAGGGTCTCATTCTGGCCCAGGCTGACCTGGAATTAACTATGTAGTCTGTAGTCTCAGGGTGGCCTTGAATTCACAGTAATCCTCCTACCTCTGCCTCCCAAGTGCTAGGATTAGAGGCGTGTGCCACTACGCCCTGCTTTTTTTTTTTTTTTTTTTTTTTTTTTTTTTTTTTTTAGGGTTTTTTTGGTCCAGGCTGACCTTTAACTATGTAGTCTCAGGGTGGCCTCGAACTCTCAGCGATCCCCACCTCTGCCTGAGTGCTGGGATTTCACTCTTTTTTGGTATTTTTAAGGTAGGGTCTCCCTCTAGCCCAGGCTGACCTGGCATTCACTCTGTAGTCCCAGACTGGCCTCAGACTCACAGTGATCCTCCTACCTCTGCCTCCTGAGAGCTGAGATTCTTTAAAGGCATGTGCCACCACACCCAAGTAAAACAATTTTTTGAAATATTTTTATTTATTTGAGAGGGAGGGGGAGGGAGAAAAGAGGATGATACAGAGAAAGAACGGCGGCACCAATGCCTCTAACCACTGCAAACGAACTCTAGACTCATGCGCCACTTTGTGCATCTGGCCTACATGGGTACTGGGAATCAAAGCTCCAGCTCTAAATTAATTTTTTATGTTTTTCATTTTAGAGAGTGACAGAGAGAGAGAGAGAGAGAGAGAGCGAGTTGGCGTTCCAGGGCCTCAGCCACTGAAATAGAACTCAAGATGCTTGCACTACCTAGTGGGCATGTGTCACCTTGTACTTGCCTCACTTTCGTGTGTCTTATGTGGGCTCTGGAGAGTCAAACATGGGTCCTTAGGCTTTGCAGGCAAGTGTTGTAACTGCTAAGCCATCTCTCCAGCCCCTAAATTAATTTTTTTTTTTTTTTTTTTTTTTTTTTTTTTTTGGTCTTTCGAGGTAGGGTCTCACTCTAGCTCAGGCTGACCCAGTCTCAGGGTGGCCTCGAACAGATCCTCCCCTAAATCAATTTTTACGCCCGGCTTCCCTAAATTAATTTTTAACTAATTAATTATTTTTTTTTTTGGTTTTTCGAGGTAGGGTCTCGCACTAGCCCAGGCTGACCTGGAATTCACTATGTAGTCTTAGGGTGGCCTTGAACTCATGGCAATCCTCCTATCTCTACCTCCTGAGTGCTGGGATTAAAGGCATGTGCCACCACGCCTGGCTAATTTTTTTTTTTTTAAAGACTGCTTTTAGCAGGGCATAGTGGCACACACCTGTGATATCAGCACTTAGGAGGTGGATGACAACCAGGAGTTCAAAGTCATCCTCAACTACAGGCCAGCCTACAAGATCTTATCTCAAAAACAACACACACACACACACACATACCACCACCACCACCACCACCAACAACAACAACAACCAAACAAACAAAAACCCTCCAGTCACATTCATATAAATAAAATCATATAATATGCATGCTTTGTTTTTTTTTTGGTGGGGAGGTCTGGATTCCTTTGTTCCAGATTCTCTCTATAAAACTTATCCATATGCTGGTACTATTTTGAATTCATTTTTTCTCCCTGCTGTGTAGTGTTCCATTGTGTAGCTATGCCAGTTCACACACTCCACTGTTAAGCAGACTGCAGTTTGTTTGCAGTAGTAAGAGGCCCTGGTGAGCTCATTATCTCTCTTTGTCTCTTTCTTTCTCTTTGCAGATAGATAGATAGATAGATAGACAGACAGATTTGAATGACTTGGACATAAGCACTTCTTTCTTTATTTTTTATTTATTTATTTGCTTTTTTCGAGATAGGGTCTCATTCTAGCCCAGGCTGATCTGGAACTCACTCTGTAGTCTCTGGGTGTCCTCCAACTCACGGAGATCCTCCTACCTCTGCTTCCCAAGTGCTGGGATTAAAGGCATGTGCCACCACACCCGGCTCCTGTTTTTATTTTTTATTTTTTTTTTTTTTGAGGTAGGGATTCACTCTAGTTCAGGCTGACCTGAAATTCACCATGTAGTCTCAGGGTAGCCTTGAACTCAGTGATCCTTCTACCTCTGCCTCCCGAGTGCTAGGATTAAAGGTGTGCGCCACAACACCTGGTTTATAAGCACTTCTTTCTGTTGGGTATATCTCCAAGAATGGGTCACACAGTGAAGACAAAGAAAAGGAAAGAGAGACAGACAGAGAGAATTTTTGTTTTGCTTTCTCCTTTCTTTTCTTTAACTTTTTTTTTTTTTTTTTTTTTTTTTTTTGCTTTTTCAAGGTAGGGTCTCACTCTGGCCCAGGCTGACCTGGAATTAACTATTTAGTCTCAGGGTGGCCTTGAACTCTCATCCATGGATCCTCCTACCTCTGCTTCCCAAGTGCTTTCTTTCTTTCTTTCTTTCTTTCTTTCTTTCAGCCTTTTTTCTTTAACTTTTTATTGACAACCTCTATTCATACACACAGTGTACCCTAATCACAATCCCCTCCCATCACCCTCTTTTGTCACACTTCCCCTACCTCTCATCCATGGAACCCCTTCTTCTTTCCATCTTTCTTTCTCTCTTTCTCCCTTCCTTCTGAGCCATCTCTCCAGCCCTCCCTCCTATTTTTCCCTCCCTATTTTTTGTTTATTTCCTTCCTTCCTTCCTTCCTTCCTTCCTTTCTTTCTTATTTGAGAGAATGGGCATGTCAGGGCCTCCAGCCACTGGAAATGAACTCCAAATGCATGTACCACCTTGTGCATCTGGCTTATGTGGGTCCTGGGGAATCAAACCTGGATCCTTTGGCTTTGCAGGCAAGTGCCTTAACCACTGAGCCATCTCTCCAGCCCCTCCAACTATTTTTTATTTCCAGGTATGGTCTCACACTAGCCCAGACTGACCTGGATCTCATTCTTAGTCCCAGGCTGACCTCGTACTTCTGCCCACCCCCCCTGCTATTTTGATGTAATTTTTTCCTCTCATATCATGCAGGTCTTGTGTAGATAGCTGTGAGGCCATGGATGCAATGGCCACTTAATGTCCAGAAGACTCCAGAGCACTCCGTCCCCCTTTTTTTTTTTTTGGCTCTTACATTTTTTTCAGCCACTTCTTCCACAGTGCACAGTGGTCCCTGCTGAACCTCAGAGAATGTGATTGAGATGTCTCACTTAGTGCTGAACACTCCACTGTCTTTTCTTCTCAGCACTTTGATGAACTCTGAGTCTCCTCAGAGGTCACTGCCATCTGAAAAGAGTAGCTTGAGAGGGAGAATTAAAATATATATATATATATATATATATATATATATATATATATATGGGAAGGAGGCAAAGAGAGAGAGAGAGAGAGGATGAGTATGGATACATCAGGGCCTCCTGCCACTGCAAACAAACTTCAGATGACACATGCACCACTTTGTGCATCTGGTTTTATATTGGTACTGGGAAATTGAACCCAGGCCATCAGGCTTTGCAAGAAAACACCTTTAACTGTTGAGCCATTTCCCCAGCCCAAGAGAGAATTTTTATCTGAGCCCTGTTTTCGTGAAGTCAGGACACCATGTTCCTAAAATCTAACCTGTAGACCTCTTTCCAATTTCAACATAATAGCCTTTATATTGAAGGGTTCAATCCATGATCACATGTTGATTTAGTTGTCAGGTCTCTTTAGTCTCCTTCAGCTCAGGCCAGTTCCTCAGTCTTCACTTTCCTGACCTTGACCCTTGTAAAGATTACAGGCTGGCTCCTCTGCACACTGTCCCTCAATTTGAGTGTCTAAGAGGCGATGTTGTATTTTTCTCCTTGCGACCAACCGTTAGGTTGTGTGTGTTAAATTTGCCCCATTACTCATGATACCAACATTCATCCTTTGGTCAAGATGGTGTATGGGTATCACTACAATTAATTTAGGAGAAATTTGCATTTATGCTTTTTTGTTTTGTTTTGTTTTGGTTTGGTTTTTCTAAGGTAGGGTCTCAATAGGAGAATTTTGCATTTATCTTTTTCCCTTTTTTTTTTTTTTTTTTTTTGGTTTTTCAAGGTAGAGTTTCACTCTAGTCCAGGCTGATGTGGAATTCACTGTGTAGTCTCAGGGTGGCCTCAAACTCACGGCAATCCTCCTACCTCTGCCTCCTGAGTGCTGGGATTAATGAATGTCATGTTCCACCATGCCTGGCCCTTATTTTTATTTATTTATTTTTTAAGATTATTTATTTATTTATTTGACACACAGAGAGAGAGAGAGAGAGAGAGAGAGAGAATGGGTGCACCAGGGCTTCTAGCCACTGCAAATGAACTCCAGATGTGTGTGCCACCGTGTGCACATGGTTTACATGCAACCTGGAGAATCGAACCAGGGTTCTTAGGCTTTGCAGGCATGCACCTTAACTGTTAAGCCATCTCTCCAGCCCTATTTTTTAATTCATTTTTTATCTTATTTATTTATTTTGAGAGAGAGAGAAAGGAGAGAGAGAGAGAGAATGGGTGTATCAGGACCTCCAGCCACTGCAAATGACCTCCAGATACATGGGCCACCTTGTGCACCTGGCTTATGTGGGTACTGGGGAATCAAACCTGGGTCCTTAGGCTTTGCAGGCAAACTCCTTCACTGCTAAGCCATCTCCCCAGCCCTCCAGCCCTATTTTTATTTTAATTTTTTTAGTTTTGGTTTTTCAAGGTAGTGTCTCACTGTAGTATAGGCTGACCTGGAATTCACTCTGTAGTCTCAGGGTGGCCTTGAATTCATGGCAATCCTCCTACCTCTGCTTCCCAAGTGCTGGGATTAAAGTCATGAGCCACCATGCCCAGCAAGTTTTCTTTTTAATCATGGTAAAATACACACAGCATAAAATTTACCATCCTAATCATTTTAGTGTATAGTTCAATGACATTAAGGATATTCATATTATCATGCAACCCTCACCACTATTCCTCTCCAGAAGCCTTTCATCTTGAAAAATTGAAAATTCTGTATGCATTAAGCAAAGAGTCTCTCTAGTCCTTCCACCCCCACCCCTGCCTACCCCTGGCAATCACCGTTCTACATTCTGTGTCTGTGAATTTGACTTCTATGGGTATTGCAAATAAGCAGTCCCATAGCATGCTTGCCCTTTAGAGATGGCTTGTTTCACTTAGCACAATGCCTTTATTGCGTGGGGCATGTGTATCAGAATTTCTTTCCTTTTGAAGGCTGAATAATATCTCTCTCTCTGTGTGTGTGTGTGTGTGTGTGTGTGTGTGTATATAGACCACATTTTGCTTATCCATTCGTCTGTCAATAATGGGACATTTAAGTACTTCTGCCTTCTGGCTATTGTGAATAATGCTTCTATGAACATGTGTATGCAAACATTTTCATAAGACCCTGTTTAAAATATGTCCTGAAGCAACATGGCTGGACCCAGTGGAACTGTACTTTGAATTTTTTTTGATGAATTGTCATGCTGTTTTTCATAGCTGCTTCACCTTTTACATCCTGCCAGCAGTACACAGTGTTCCAACTTCTCTACATCTTTACTAATTTTGTTACTTTCTTTTACATATTTTGTTTTTGTTTTTTTTATTTGTTTTAATTATTTTAATTTTATTATTATTTTGGTTTTTCCTCTTTTTCTTTTTCTTTTCTTTTTCTTTTCTTTTCATTTCATTTCATTTCGTTTTGTTTTGTTTTGTTTTGTTTTATTTTGTTTTTCCAGGTAAAGTTTCACTCTGGTCCAAGCTGACCTGGAATTCACTATGCAGTCTCAGGGTGGCCTCAAACTCATGGCAATCCTCCTACCTCTGCTTCCCAAGTACTGGGATTAAATGCCTGTGCCACCACACCCGGCTTTCTTCTTTGTTTTTTAGAGAGAGATAGAGAGAGAGAGAGAAAAGGAGACAGATAGAGAATGGGCGCGCCATCAGCCTCTCAGCTGTTGTGAACGAAATGCAGATGCGTGCGCCCCCTTGTGGGCAAGTGCAGCATTGCGCCCTTGTGTCACTGCATAGGGCTAAACATGGGACCTGGAGATTGGAACTGGTGTTCTTAGGCTTAGCAGGCAGGCGCCTTAACCACTAGGCCGTCTCTCCAGCCCTCTTTTACATTTTTTATTGTGTGTGTGTGTATACACCACAGCACAGGTATGAAAGTCTAAGGACAACTCAGGTTGGTCTCCTGCTTTGCTTGAGACAGGGACTCCCTTGTTCCTGTCACTTCATGTGTGTTAGTCTAGGTGGCCTGTAAGCTTCTGGATTCTCCTGGTTTTGTCTCCTTTTGATGTAGGGCATCGGGATTATACACATGTGAACCACTTTGTGCCTGGCCTTACATTAGTACTTATGAATCGAGTTCCATTCCAGCCGGGAGGCTTGCAAGCAAGCATCTTTTTTTTTTTTTAAGTGCCTTATTTATTCATTCGTTCATTTATGAGGGAAAGAGGCAGAGAGATATATAGAGAGAATGGGTGCACCAGGGCCACCAGCCACTGCAAACAAACTCCAGACACATGTGCCACCTTTGTGCATCTAGCTTATGTGGGACCTGGAGAATCAAACTTGGGTCCTTAGGCTTCGCAGGCAAGCGCCTTAACTGCTAAGCCATCTCCCCTACCCCACATTTGTTACTTTCTGTTTTTTTATATACTATTTTTAAATATATTTTTATTTATTTATTTGACAGAGAAAGAAGGAGAGAGAGAATGGGCCCACCAGGGTCTCTAGCCACTGCAAACAAACTCCAGACGTGTGCTCACCCTTGTACATCTGGCTAACAATCCTGGGGAACTGAACCAGAGTCCTTTGGCTTTGCAGGCAAACACCTTAACCTCTAAGCCATTCCTCCAGCCCTCTTTTTTTTT